>JANDJT010000041.1:7612643-7649789 GCA_024331685.1 Stegophilus panzeri | reverse complement strand
TATTTATTTATTTTTTTCCATAAATTCAACTGAATGTTCCATGTTGCTTAGATTTTAGTAACTAACTGAGACATAACCTCTTATTCTACTGCATCATGCCCAGCAAGCATCTCTTCCAACAAATTTAGTTTATTTGGGCTTTAATTTCCCTCCATTAATGCTTCAGATTTAGTCCCATTTTTTTTAACTGTATGGTAGAAAGTAATTACCTCCAGGATTAATACAAAAATCTATCAACAACAGCAAAAGTAGCACAATTCTGAAGGATAATCTATGGACATGCTAATACTGTAGCTAGACGTCAGGACACCTTTTCTGTATGCGGTGGTATAGATACACTGAAAAAGCAGGCCAATTATCTGTCTATAAACTCTAGCATGAGTAATGCTAGCTATTGATCTAACTATTTCCATCTATCTAGCTAATATAAGCTAGCAAAGAGAGTTAGCCGAAGTTGCTTTTCATGACATAATATGAAAATAACTCATGTATGAAAGAATGTGTGGATGTAATTGAGGCATGGAATTATAGAGTATTTATCTTGTCCATTAATTATACCATTATCTGTGGTATAGCTTATGAGTAAGTGCATACTCTACATGTAGCTAGCACAACTGAAACACTGAATTAAACAAGCTTGTTTCAACTGGCCTTGCTAGCTTTAGTTAACAATGCAGGCTATAACTAGTGGACAATTAACCCCCTTCTGCATGAATGATTACATTTACATCAAAACATGTTTTATGCATTTTTAATACTTGAATTATTTCAAGTAATAAAAATATATTTTTATATTTTTTTAGGAGGGCAGATGGTAATTTTTTTTTGCCATACGGCAGCAATGTGCAATGGTGGAAAGTATCTTATAGTCAAAAATAACACAAAATGAATGAGATTACAATTCCAATTACTGCATTTTCCAGATTATAAATTGCATGAGTTTGAGTCATATGAGTTGTATGTGTTTTTTTTGCCACCTAGTAAGCATGTAAAAGTTATAGCTTCTGGAAAGGAATTACAGTTTTAAAAAAGTATGTGGATGGATTTACTCATCAAAATACATGCAAAGATTAGATCCAAACATGTTTTGGGTGAAGAATCTTTTTAATTCTTTCTCTTGAATTCTTAATTCTTTCTCTTACGTAACGTAACATTTAATAAAATAAGGTGCAATTTCAAAATGTCTGAAATTATAACAGTTTTTATTACTTTGAATGTGAAAATATGTAAATATACTATTAGAGAAGCTTAGTATCTTTTTTTGCTATGTAGCTCTGCTTCAATTCATGAATGCACATACTACAGTTCCATTATCGCATGTTGTTGCCGTATGGCAACAATTACATTTTACCATTTAACAGAACACTCAAAATATATAAATGACAAACAATAAATGTTAACGTATCTCATATAGTGTTTAAAATGTTTCCTTTAAGTAGTTTTGGATAAATATTGACAAATGAATCAAATTCTGAGAGCCCTCCGATGATGACCGTCACCATGCCATGTGATTGCAGAAAAGGAAGTGCAAACAGCATTTCCTGGTAATGTGACGTGTTTTTTTATTTTGTTATGTCAAAGTTAAAGCCCCTTTTTTCCCAGTTACATAGGAAAATAGTAGTTTTGTATTATTGCCTATCAAAAAATTGGAGATAAATTAATTGTTGTCATATGACAACAGCATGCAGTAAAGGGTTCCTCTATTTGAGTTTATGTGAATTGTACTATAGTTCTAGGTTTGTAATGTGGTTCAACAGCTTCTTTATCTCTTCTGTCCTATTCTAGACATGTTCAAACATTTTCCTCTTCAGTCCAGTACTCTTTACATTTGCATGGAAGATGTTGTGTGTTCAATGGAGGTCCAGCAAAACTACAGCTTGTCTTGGCTCCTTGTTTTTTTTATAATGGGGTTTGAACTGACGTCATACTTTTATTCCCTTCATATTTCTTTACTCCAGATGTTTGATAGCTTGCCAAGGAATCGACTAAAACTAGCACCAATAGCCAACAGATACCGCATGATCTGCATAAACATGCAGAGTTCTAAAGAGTTTTTTTCAGACACAGAACCCCCCTTCCATGACAATTCATCTACCAGACGTGACTTGCAGGAGGAGAGTATGAGACAGGGACATCCAGTCCCAGACTTGAGGAGCACATGCTGCTCTTCGCACTCCTGTTGACGGACATGCTGAGTGTACTATGGACCTGAATTCCTAGTAGTACTCTCAGATATTCTTTAGCAGTATTTCATGTCGGTCCGAGATCTGAATTTTGTTTGTCCTAGTCCACCACACCGAAAGGATATATTCTCCCCTAACATTCTCGTCTCCAAACACTACCCAAGCTGTTGATATAAACAGTGGTGACACAAACCCTTTACTGATGTAAAAGTGCAGCTATGCATTTCAATAAACACTCTGGTGAAAGCTTAAGTACAGCTTCACAGTCTTCATTTAAAAAGAACCTTACATTTACTAAAAAAATGTGAAAGAAATGGGAAAGAATGATTCACAAAAGTTCAAAAGTTTACACACCCCTGGATCTTAATGTATCGTGTTGCCTTCTTGAGCATCAGTGAATGTTTGTACCTTTTGTAATAGTCATGTACGAGTCTCTCGTCCTCGGTGTGAAAAGATGGATCTCAATGTCATATTGCCTCTGTTGGAAAGGGCTCAAATATGCAGAAGATGCTGGAAAAGTAAAGAATGTGCAGGACCTGGAGGATTTTTCTGAAGAACAGTGGGCAGTTTAACTGCTCAGGACAAACAAGGGACTCATGAAGAACTATCACAAAACATTAAATCAGTCGTTCATCATCCAGGTAACGACACACAGTATTAAGAATCAAGGGTGTGTAAACTTTTGAAATGGTTCATTTGTGTAAATTTAGTTATTATTGTGTCTTGTGGACTTTATGTAAACATCTGTTATGTGAAACAGTTTATTCAGGGCAATATAAATAAGCAAAAAATGCTGTTTTTATGATCCATCTTTGTTTAAATTATTAACATTTTTATTAACATATTAATTAACCTTTTTCTGCATGGTGTATGTAAACTTGTGACCAAAACTGTAAGTTAGCATTACAACAACTTTACATGATAGCATGACAATAACTTGACTGATAAATGCTAGAAAATGTTAATAGATAGCTGACACAATACGAACAGCCTTGACCTACAGTATCAATTGTACATAAAAACACAGATTAGGTCTCAGTTTTAGATTAAGTCTTATTCTTGCTGTCATGTTTGTTAAAGTTTAGATTTGTTAGGAATTTAAATCAACTCTTATGCTATTCAAAAAAAGTCACCTGACTTTACAAATATATGATTAAAGAGAATTATAGTGAGTAGAATGTGGGGTTTTTTTTTCACTTGAAATGTATTACGTAAAAGTATTAAGTGAAAGAAAACTCAAGTGAAGTACAGACACTTAAAAATAGACTTAAGGACAGTATCAAAGTAATTGTTACTTGCCAGTTCCCACATTTGGATATAAATATATAGCAGATTTAGTGACTGACTGTTTGGCAAGTAGATATTGCTTCAGATATTACACTGATCTTTCAGTAAGAATGTTGCATGGTTTTGTTTCTGGAACAAATATATTTCTCGACATTTATGCGCAAAATGAATGTACACCACATCAGTTTGGAAATGTGAATGGACTTGTACTCAATGAAATCTTTCTTAATAAACAGTTTGGCTTTCCCAAAATGATCTCCTAGAGCATGTGTTGACTATACAGAGCCAGAACAAACAAGCTAGGCTTGTTTTTCTCCTTGTTGAAATACTCTTGGAGTAGTCCTGGGATAGTCATTTCACCCAAATGTAAAACATTATGAACGAAATTTTGAAAAGCAACAGTGGCCCAAATGTCCATTTTCTCCCACTCTAATAGAAAACCACTGTCCTACACAGTTCAGCTCTAGTTTAGTTCTCTGATCTAATACACCTGATATTTTTAATTAAGTCTCAAGTTGCGTCACAGTTTTAAAACCAGGGACGTTTAAGATAATTTCTGAAAGGTGGTTCGGAAATCTCTAGGAATTATGTTTTGTGATCTGTCCTATTCCATAAGGACACCAGTTTTCACTAGTGCAAACCAATGCAGGGTGTTACCTAAGATGTCTTCATAGACATTCTCCTCAGATAAAGTGTGTGTGAGACCCAGCTTGGACTGAGCGTACCAATCCACTCGACAGCCCTCAGTGGACGACTGCAACAAATCCTCAAACTCATATGACTTCCTGTAAAGTCAGCATAAAACACAATGGATGTTACTGATAAGCGAAAGAGGAACACATGTTGGTTGAAATGACAAGATGTTTTTTTTATGGCACAGTCTTTTCATCTCTTTAATAATATGGTCAAGGTTGAGATTTACATAGCAGATAGTGTTGTGAGCGAGTAATATTTACCTGGCGCAAAAAGGAAACAAGTAGAATGAATGGAAGGTCAAGCAAGGAGACAGCAGGGACTACAGGAAATTGCAGAACTTAAAGCTCTGTTGGGATAACATGCGGTTGTGCACTTGACTGGGTAATGTGTAACCTTAGATGCAAGCTCATGCAAGTTAAGCAAAAATGGTATGGAGAGAAGTCAACTTCAGCGGCTGAAGTATGAGAGATATTTCAGAAATCAGACTTCTTCGAAAGTCCTGAAATAAAATAAGGTTTCAAAGGTGCAGACTGACCTTCTGTGAACCATTTTATTAGTCTTATTAAGAACAAAGATTTCTGGCCGGTTTATTGAAGGCTTACCCAGAGCAATCTTATGCCAAATGATCTCATGAATATAACATCAGACCTCCATATTCCTCCATAGTTAAGTATGCCAGACTGACTAACAGTCCAGTCAAGCTGACATCTAGATGTTACTGAGGTCAGTCATTTTTCCTTTGTAGCCACAAGACTATATTAAACAAACAGTCCCATTTGACGTGTCTTGGAGGAAGCATGTGATAGTCTATACCCTCCCTGGTTGGTAGTCGTTGTATGATTGGGCAAAGCTGGCTGATGGGTGGATATTGGTCAAAATTTAATTCAGAAGAAAATATGGGATTGTGATGAGGTGGAGGGAGGGGCCAGGCTGTGAGGATGTACGCCTGGAACAGAGATTTCTAATCAGTAGGAGAGAGCAATAAAGGAGCGACTGGAAGCACCAGAGGGAGAGAGAGAGAGAGAGAGACTTTTGTTTGACTTACATTGGTGTGTTTGTTTTGCGTTCTGTTTATGGTTAAATATTACGTCTACGTTCAGCCGGTTCCCGCCTCCTCCTTGCCCAGCTTTGAAGTTTGTTACAGCGATGTACCAAACTCAGTCATTTTTCACACAAGTTTATTATGGAATGAACATTCAACCCCTTAATTCCCAGCAGGTCCAGACTTTCAGTCCTCACTTAAGCACCTACATCTCTATTCTATTACTTTCACTGTAGTTGACTGACTCATTGTAGTTACTCAATCATATGATGGATGAATAATTGAATAATAATCTGTGAGTTAAGAAAGAAATTAGTACAAATGTTAGAATTTGTTGTATTTTAAGCTACATATGATTGCAACATAGCACTTCATGCTGTAAAACTCTCACCTGTTATTACTGTCTCGAGTGTGTTCCTGCCAAGGCCTCTGACACACCCCAGGTGGTGGAGGGCAGGAGGGAAGTGGTGGAGGGGGTAACGAGGGCAAAGGGGGCAGATTCCGCCTCCCCTTTGCTGAACCTTGGGGAAGTCCACAGTTGTTTGTTTGAGTGTGGTGCTGAAAGGTACGTTGAGGTTTGGGCAGAGGGTTAATGGACGGCGCCCCAGGCTCAGTATACACATTCTCAGGGTCTCTGTTTCGACCACAGCGACTCCCAGACCTCACCACTTCCACAGTCCCGAAGATGGGTTCTGCAGGCTTTTTCTCCGCTTCGTCTTGCTTGTCTTTAGAAGGTGGGCAGAAATAGTTGCCAGGCAAGCATGGCTTAGTAGGTGTCTCCTTCATGGCCTGCTCAAGTTTCTTAATGTGTGTCAAAACAGATTTCTTGTCTTGGACAATGTCAGTTTTCCCCGCAGACATTTTGTCCAGTATCACATCTCTTTCCCTTGTACATGCCTCTGTACTTTTCCTGGATTCTCCAATCTTATTTCCATTCTCTTTGCCAATGTCCTGTCTGTCACAGCTAAAACCTCTTTTACTGTCTCTTCTTTGTACCTCTGTAGATTTTATATCCTTCTTCCTCACACTTTCCGTCTCTTTCTGGATGACAGTTGGTGGGTTTAGTCCAGCACTATCTGTTTTGCCCTCCCATTGGGATATTTTGTCCCTAATGCTGGCAGTGCTTTTGATTCCCACAGGAGTTTTTGTGGGCTTGTTGCAGCCCCCCAGGCCATTTTCAACAGGATAAGTGTCACTCTGTCCCTTGTGGGCGAGCATGTTGATGTTCCCAGGGAAGCGGTCAGCGTTGTCCAGGGATGTTAGGGGGGACTGTGTGTCCACAACCCTGGACAGGTCCGGCCTATGTGACACCACAGGTTGAGCGCCTTCAAGCCTCAAGCCACAGCACTGGAGCCTTAACAGAGCAGAGAAACAAAGAGAGCAAACACATTATAATATCTGTATTCTATTCATCAAAACCTGAGTCTCTGGATTACACCATTAATGTCAATACAATTCCATATACTGTATGTATCCTTCGTGGATGTAAGCACAATTAAACAATTAAAAACAAGCCATTTTTAAGTTTGCTTTAAAGCATCAGTTTAAGGGATTATGTTGGTTTCAAAGCTCCTCTGTTAGTTGTACAATAAATAAGGGAAAAAGTCACACACATACATGCAGCTTTCTCTTTCTTTAATTATCTCCATAAAGATATGCTAGCTTGGATTCCAACCAGCACATCTGATCTCATTGCTTCAGCAAACAAATGGAGGAAATGTGAACCTTCTAGCTTTTCGAGGAACCACTACATTATGAAAAAAAAACATCTAGGAAAGTCTATATGCAAGCCATTTCTGTGTTTTTGTTGTTGTTGTTGTTGTTTCTGTTGTTGTTGTTGTTTCAAACAAACATATTTTTCTCTATGGTGAGGCTTTTTTGTTGTTGTTTTAAGAAGCATAAAGCAATGAGGAACAAAACTAGGTCAATCTCCAAAAAAACCAACAAGAAGTAGAAGAGGGAGAAAAAAGAGAATGGGGAGAGGGAGGGGGTGAAGAGAAGGAGAACAAAAATGACAAGCAGACCAAAAAAGGCCAGGGTGATTGTATCCTTCTTCTTGCTGGAAGGAAATGGACTACTTGTTAAAAAGGCCAAGCATGGAAGTTCAACTGAAAGAAGGTAACATCGCCCGCCACCCATAGCAACTGAGAAACTAAAGTCTTTTCTACTAACTGAGCTTGACAGGTTAGTGAAAAATATGCTTTAAGATGAAAAAAACAAACAAACAAACAAACAAAAGAGGAAGCCTGACACAATGACCTGATTGGTAAGGAAAAACATAGGAGGGAAAGAGACACTTATAGCTTTTTGCCCTTATTTGTTCAGGATCTGGCCTTTACAATGTTACACCACTTAGTGACATACCAAAGTAAAAAGAATGATCTCAGTCTACTTAAAGTTCCTCCATGCTTGAACGTTATACAGCCTGTAACAGCATGCTATGGCATTCCAGCCCAACAAATGAAGTCCTTATTTAGCTAAAGGAGTATGAAACCGCCTGGAGGTCTAATTTGATTTGAGTAAAACACATTATGTGAAACACTGTAAATGTAACACCTAAGTCTCAGATTCTCTCAAATCAGTGTACGTGATATACACGAAACATAATGTAATACATGATATGGCCAGAAGTATGTGGAAATCTGACCATCACAGGCATATATTACCACAATGTTGGAGGCAGAGAATTGTACAGGATGTCTTTGTGTGCTGTAACATTAAGATTTCCTGTTCCAGTATGACAGTGCTCCCATGCACAAAGAGGGCTCAATGAAGACATGGTTCGCCAAGGCTGGAGTGGGAGAACTTGAGTGTCCTGCACAGATCCCTGACCTCAACCCCACTGAACACTTTGAATTGAAACTCCAACTAGATCAGTGCCTGACCTCACTAATGCTCTTGTGATTGAACGAGCACAAATCCCCACAGCCACATGCCAAAATCTAGTGGAAAGCCTTCCCAGAAGAGTGGAGGTTATTATAATAGCAAAGGGGGACTAAATCTGTAATGGGTTGCAGGTGTGGTTGGTCAGGTGTGGACTCAATCTACAGACAAAGAGAAATATCTTATACAATAAAAAGATACCTTATACACTAAAAGATATATGTGACATTAGATAAGGTTAATGAAAACAATGGGAAAGACTCCACTGCATTCTATTGAACACTCAATTTAAGTGCTTATGTAATTAGCAGTGGCTCATTGGGTAGTATTTAGAAAACAGCATTCTTGAGGTAAATACTGAATATAGAACTCCTAACAGAAAGTGTTCACCAAATTGTGGCAATATNNNNTTTGAATCCTGGTAAAGACACATATATCTAAGGCTGAAAGTCCAAGAGAGGAAAACTGGCTCCAGTTGGGTGTTGCTGTCTTCTTTGTCAATCAGTGTGACACTAGCCAATCGTGCGCATCTGTGAGCTCATATAATTGGAAGAGGGAAGTTAGCACTTTCCTTCCAATGTGTTCTTGCTGGTTTCACATTGCACAGATTTCTCAGAGGAAGCACAGAGTAGCCCTCACTGTTCCTGGGTGGTAACTATTATATGATAGGGGTGAGTTGCCCAGTGAAGAGAATTGGTACATGATCAAATTGGGACAAAATGGGGTGAAAATAATGTTAAAGAATACTGAAGATGATTCTGATGTGTAATATGTTATTTCCATACCCGTTGACTGACTGGTAGATGCAGTTCTCTGTGTTCGTACAGAGCAGCAGCGCTCTTCCACCAGTCATGATGCTAGCAGCTGGCATCCTGAGAAGAGAAGACACAGAAGGAGAAAGATAGTTATGACTCATATGACATAAACGCAAACGCCCAAAAAAAGACAAACAACATAATCTGATGCAAATGCACAAAGTCATGAAAATAGAAGAATGATGAATTCAGTGATTTTGAAATGTTTTGGAATTTTGATGAATCATTTCCTAAGTTGAATTTCGAAAGCTCTTAAATGTTCTTGTCAGTTATCTCAGCTGTTCAAATAAATACAGATAAACAGGTCATTACAGGACATATTATTTATTCCTGATCTTAATGCACTCCGGACTAGCATGTCTGTAATACTTTCATATAATAAAACTAGCGAGTTGTGCTGAGATACACACCAGCAATCATACAATATCTAACACAAACCCACTTCACCTTCATAATCTGTTCTTCTTACATCTCACATCTTTTCTAATTCATATCAAAACACACTCACGTTTTTGTCCTATGTGTCAGTGATGCTGACTGGAGACAAAAATAAATGGCTTATTTTTACCCGAACAGATTACGGACTCTGAGGTCATGAAATTTGGCACATTCGCAGGCTGTCCAAAGCTGCAACACACGCGATGTATTATCGTGTAGGTTTTAAAACCAAAGGTCAGGCACAAAGAGAGGTTTATGTACTGTAGTTCTCTAAAACACTGACTAAAAGGACAGGCTCAGTTTTTCAATTCTGCAGCCATGCTATGAATGCAAGAACCAACAGTAAGCACTATAAACAATCACATTCAATGAAGCCTAAAGTAGAAGCCGAACACGCCATAAAAACTGAAAAGCTGTTTTAATTTAGCTTGTTTTGTAAACAGTGGGACCAAAATACTACTACTATTACTATGGCTCACAGTGGAGTACAATACCTGTAACAGTCAAATATTCAAATATTCTTAAATCTTATTTTTAGCCAGTACAGAAAAAGCAAAAGCATGTCTCACACTAGCTAGCATAAACAGATGCCTTTCTGGCCTATGCCACACTTTTCAGCTATCCAATACAGCACATGCTAAGCACTTAGCTCTGTTTTGGGAATATTCAAAGCATTCAACACACGTGTTACCACTCAATAGACACATTTAGGACAGGCTGTCAATTGTAGGTGTGAGCATGTGTGCTTGTGCTTTAAGTGCTTCTACTTGCTACCTCTCCTGCCAAGAGAATGTATGACATCATACATAGACAAGAGGGGATATAAGAAATCTCTTAATGACATGCCACTCTGTAACACCTTACTCATTCAACTGCACTCCATGAATTCTTCCAATCGTATCCCTCTATTGGTGAGACTCAAAGTGCTTGGATGGCATAAATCACACTACATGTTAACATATCTCACTTATTGGCACATTAGGTTTACAGGTTGAAAATCCTTGTACAACTACTTTGCCGATTTTCTACATAGCCGTGGAGTTGAAGTAGTGTGGGCTGGACGTTTTTTTGCATGCCGCTTTGGTACCTGTCCTTTGGAAGCTCTTGGCATTGCAGAAATCCCAGCGGCTGTGCTGGCACGCAGCATCAACTGAATTTGTGGGTCTGCCAAGAACAATATTGAAGCCATTCTGCATGTGGTGTTCTCCCCTTTGGTGTGGCAAAGGCACTTATTTCAAAGGAACTGCCAGCTTTACTGTTTGTCCTCTGATTAAAAACCCATTAACAATAGTTAAGACTTGAATGATGGTACTTGGTAATAGAGTATACAAAGTTTTAGACTGTGATGGAATATGATTTAATTTAAAAAAAAAAAACAAAAAAAAACTAAATTAAGACAATCTATGTACAAATATCTCTCTCTCTCTCTCTCTCTCTCTCTCTCTCTCTCTCTCTGTGTGTGTGTGTGTGTGTCTCTCTCTCTCTCTCTCTCTCTCTCTCTCTGAGTTTGCAGGGCTGACCTGCATGTCTAAATGATTTTCAGCTGTGTAAAGGGGTCACATGTTTTCAGAGGAACATAAACTTTTTTCTCCCCCATCTATGCTGCTCCTGTTACTGAAACCTAGAGGAAAACACACACACACACACACACACACACACACACACACACACACAGAGAGAGAGAGAGAGAGAGAGAGAGAGAGAGAGAGAGAGAGAGAGGCCAAATGGAGAGCAGAAATTCATGTATGCAAAGACGGCTAGAGAACTCTATAGCCTATTTTGTAACACGTATCTTTTCAGCTCAACGACTACATACTGTACGTGCGTTCAATTCTGATAGATATACAAAGCTGAGCTGTTACTCAGAAGTAACAACTTTTTTTTAACTTTATTTTTAAAAAAAATTATAATAATAAAACAGTTTTAAACTTTAAAGAAGCTTTAAAGTGTCCATTCCTGCCCATACATATGTTTGGATAGAGTGTAATTTCACACAAACTGTACAGCTCTACATTCATAATGGTCAAGGATTGATGATAGTCCAGTGATACAGCACGCTTTATCTTTCAAACCTCGAACCTGTCGTATTAAGCTTTATAGGTGCAGACTCCTCAACACCCAGGCCAACTCGGTTTTAGGCTGGCGTGCAAATAAAAGACTCGGAGGTACGCGACATGGAGCAAATCCATGACTTGTAAAGCAGTAAATCTGGCTGTAGCCATGTTTACTGCTCCACTGCTTTATAGCCCTGACTGCTTCCAGCTACTTTAGAAATACGGAGTCTCTCTGAGTCTTTTCTTTGTCCTATTCTCTATTGTTAAACGTGACCCTGTAACACATGGCTATTTCCTCAGTGATGTGGAGAAAGAGACAGCCATCTGCTTCAGGCAATAAAAAGTCCTATATGCCCTGGCTGACCTTTTACCTGTCCCGCTTCCTGACTCACAGTTCAGGAAAACGACTGGACTTGCCTAAACTCGTTCTGCTGTGCTCTTTAGCAAGCCTTTGGGTATACTTGGAGAAATGGTTTTCCTCAATGAAGATACAAAACGTTTGCTATTGCCTTCTTATTTGCAGATTTTATTAAGCACATGAGAGTGGGCAATGCTAACTGGGATGCTTTGGGTTATATGTATTTTTGCTAAGCGATGCAGACCTCTCAGTTAGCAACAGACACTGATTTCTGAATGATTCTTGAAAGAAATCCTCTATTTTACATTGCTGTTGATCCCAAAACTTTTACTGATTAAATTGGTGAGCCTCCCATCAGTTGTAAATTTGATAGTGCAGACAAGTTTACACAGGACACATGCTGAAATGCCTACACTTTGTTCATCTGTATGCACCATTACACTTTAGCATTCAACCAGCCCCAAAGCCTATAAAGACAAGAGACACAAAAGCAGGCTGACAGTATAAGAGCACTACCAGGCTCTTTAAAAGTGATAGGCATCAGTTAGTGGGCTCTGTTGAGAGTTTGTGGATATTAGTTAGGGTCAGAGAACGGCCATCAGCCCCCATCAGTTACATAACTAAGCGTTCACTTCAAACAACAGATCAGTATCAAGGCACTGTCACCAGGGGTTGGGTACACACAGCATTCGAGAAAGACAAGAGAAATAAAGAACCGCTGGAGGCTAATCAGTGTAAGGGTAAACATAAACAACTGTTTGTGGGACTTTCCAAAAAAAAGTAAATAATTATACAAATATGTGTTGGTGAATGTGTTTCCTGTATGTTTACTGAGAAAAATATCATCCTCCGTGTGTATTAGGTAAACAATAAACAGTCCCCTCTGAAACTATTGGAACGACAAGGCCAATTCATTTGTTTTTGCTGTAGACTGAAGACATTTGGGTTTGAGATCAAAAGATAAATATGAGAAAAGTTTGGAATTTCAACTTTTATTTTCTGGTTCCTGTTAGATTGATTGTTTAAACAATTAATAACTCTGAACATCTACTCTTGGTTTTAGCCTTCAGTTTCACCTGTGAAAACTGCATTTGTTGTTAAAAAGGATAAGCCAACATGAAGACCAGAGCGCTGTCTATGGGAGAAAAGTAAGTCATTTTGAAGCTGAGAAAAGAGGGGAAATCAATCAGAGGCACTGCACAAACATTGGGCATAGTCAATACAACAATTTGGAATGTCCTGATAAAGAAAGAAACCACTGGTGTACTGAACAACAGACACCGAATAAGTCGGCCAAGGAAAACAACAACAGTTGATGACTGCTGTGGAGAAAACCCCAAAATCAACAGTCAGTGACATCACCAACAACCTCCACAGGGCAGGGGTGAAGGTATCACAATCCACCATTCGAAGAAGACTTAGAGAGCAGAAATATAGAGGCCATACCACAAGATGCAAACCAATCATCAGCAGTAAGAATCAGAAAGCCAGACTGGAATTCACAAAAAATACAGAGATGAGCCACAAAAGTCCTGGAACCAAGATTAACCTCTACCAAAGTGATGGAAAGGCCAAAGTGTGGAGAAAGAAAGGATCTGCTCATGATCCAGAACATACAAGCTCACCTGTGGAACATGCTGGAACAGACTCACTAATCTTTATTGATGATGGAACTCATGATGGTAGCAGCAGAATGAATTCAGAAGTTTACAGAAACATTACGTCTGCTAATTTACAGAGAAATGAATCCAATCTAATTGGGAGGAACGTCATCATGCAGCAAGACAATGATCCAAAACACACTACCAACTCAACAAAGAACTTTATCAGGGGGGAAAAGTGGAAGGTTTTAGACTGGCCAAATCAATCACCAGACCTTAACCCACTTGAGCAGCATTTCACCTCCTGAAGAGGAGACTGAAGGGAGAAACTCTGAAACAAACAACAACTGAAAGAGGCTGTGGTAAAAGCCTGGAAAAACATCACAAAAGAAGAAAATGACCATTTTGTTGATGTCGACGAGTCACAGGCTTGATGCTGTTATTGCAAGCAAGAGATATGCAGCCACATATTAAGTGTTTTTAATTAACTTTAAGACTTCTGTGTTCCTTTACTTTTACTCAGATAAAAAGTGGGTGGTGTGATACAAAAGTTTCTGTTTTATGTTGTTTAACACGTCTAGAAGTAAATACCTGGAAACAAAAGCTGAAATCCTAAACTATCATCCCATGTCCATCTTTTGATGGATGGATATCCATCAAACCCAAATGTCTTTGGTGTATAGCACAGACAAACGTACTGGCCTTGCCTTTCCAGTAGTTTCAGAGGGGACTGTATTTACTGTACGTTTGTCAAATTAACAGTCCTCATTTTTGCTTATTTATACATTTGTATTTATTTGAAAGCAAATTGTCTTTATAGTCTGGTTGAAATGTAGCATTTAAAAAAAAAAGAGGAGGACTAAAACTGTTATGAAAATAGGAACATAATCAAAGTAGTTTAGCAGTGTGTGTGTGTGTGTGTGTGTGTGTGTGTGTGTGTGTGTGTGTGTGTGTGTGAATGGAGATGGCTGAGCAGCCATCTGTGTTTTATTTTAAATCCCAAATGCAAAGAAAACTCAGACAACTCCTTCTTTCTGACTTGCTTTTTGCTGTGGACAATAGAAGCCAAACCCTGGATAGTAGGAGTATTCTACTCACACACACACACACACACACACACACACACACACACACACACTCACTCAACCACAGGGCCAGGGGCCAGGGGCCAGGTCAAAGTTGAGCTGTTTCCTTTTACAACCTCAGGACATCCATAAAAAGCAATTTTAGAGATACACACAAACCCCGATCAGGAGTCATAATTACTTTATAATCACACATATTATATATTATAATATAATATATATTATATATATAATCACACATATTATACTTATTATAATCACACTTGCCCTGGCCAGTTTGCAGAGAAATGACTGATCGCTGAAGCACTGTGAGTCACAAATCAGCCTGAAGTTTGCTGTTGTCACTGATTTCTCTCTCTCTCTCTCTCTCTCTCTCTCTCTCTCTCTCTATCTATCTATCTCTCTCTTTCCTCTCCCTCCCCCCCCTGCTCACAGCTGCTTCTCATAAAGTCTGTCCACAGCGGCCAGCCCTGGAGGACCCACTAAACGCATGACATCATGCTCGCTACACCTCTCCACAGCAAAAAGAGAGAGAGAGAGAGAGAGAGAGAGAGGGGCGGAGAAACTGTGAGAGTGGGAATGAATCTTTGGTTTCCACATACCTAAAATATGCAACTTGACCATATCTATTTGGTAAAGTGATTGAAGTAAATAGCGCCCTTATACAGTAATTATATACCTTTTAATGTAGCAGATCATTTGCAACCACATTACGGCGAAACCCGAGGATTCATTTCTCCGTCACAATGAACCGCTGTGGAAGTATGAAAAGGCAAACTTCAAAATCATTTCGCTTTTGTCCTTGCGAAGAAGTCCGCAGCCAAGTCTGAGCTGACTTGTGTATTTAGTCTTCCTTTTTTGCTCCTCAACTCATGGGGGAACTTTCTCTGTAATCAATTTCATCCACCACAAAACAAGTAGCAAAGCTGCGATCGAAACACAGTGTGTGAAAGAGTGTGGAGTGTGTGTCTGTTCTTCTGCACTGGTGGAGGCACTCAGTGGGGGACTAACTTTCACCCAGTGCCTCTGTGTTCACTGAAGGCACATTCCACCAATTTCTAGTGGATTGAGAGAGAGATTGAGAGAGAGAGAGAGAGAGAGAGAGAGAGAGAGAGAGAGAGAGAGAGACTTGCTGAAAAAACAATAGAAACCCTCACAGAATTTGTAATGGTTTTAATGGTTATAATGGGAATTGTATGGGTTTTAATATAAACTGTAATGGTCCCTGTGGGTCTCTACTGGTAATTTGTTGCCTTCTATTGGTGGCACACCAATCATGGTAATGGTTTTAATGGTTAGTTGATGGTTTATAATGGTATTGGTAGTGGAAACCATTAATATTTCAGTGATGGTTTCTAATCTTTTTTTTTTCATCAGGGAGAGAGAAATGTTTGAGGATTTGTGAGTGAGTCATCAAATGATGAATATCTACAGCATGTTGTTTTTATGTATTTTTACATAATTCTATACCCAATTTTTGCTTCATGACTTTATGCATGTCTTATATACTATACGCTTCTTATTGTTGATTTCTGATGATATGATCATCAGAATGACATCATCATCATGATCTGATCTCAACTATCATCATAGGATATGATGAAGTTGGTCTAGCTAATGCAGCGTCTAGTTCTCAAAGCTGTCTTGTTAAACACTCACTTTAGTAAATGATTGTAAACATTCATATCCTACAATTGTGTGTGCTCAAACACACAAAACACCAATACACAAATAAAATACTCAGGCAGACCCCCTGTACTGCTATTGTTAGGAAAGGATATATATCAGACAGGAACACGACAGGATACTGCAAACAATTAATTTATGGGTCTATGTGTGTTATTTATTAGTCTATAATTTATAAAGTGCTTTGCTCAGCTGAATTGTTAATAGAGCCACAAATAAATGTTGACTGCATACATTATATAACAAAAAAAAAACTGTGTGTGGCTGTTTTTTTTTTTTTTAAATATGAAAGTGGCTTGTGTTTACTTGCAGATACAATCACAATTTTGGCATCTGAACCAAACCATCTAACTAAATGGTCTGCACTTATAACTAACCATTTAATTAATGCTGTATGGCATTATGTAATGGCAGCATGGCATCATGTAAAGATAGATAGACAGATAGTCTCAGGAAGAGAATAAACAAGAAAGACAGGATGGGAGATCCTGGTTTCTATCCTGCCTTCACTACACACCCACTCGTGCTTGTCCTAAGTTGAGTGAAAAGGCATTCTGTAGCAATTACCAGTAGACCAACAGGTCAAAGAAGAGGAAGAAGTCCTTAGAGAATGTCCCAGTCTCAGTCCAACTGTCTGTCACTAAAGAACAATGGACTGTCCTATTGTGCAGTAAAGTCTCATCAAGGACAAATCAGTCATTTTTTTCTACCCTCACGATTCCATTTGTGTATTGTGTCCAACATATTAAGTGATGAATGGTTGGGGAAAGGTATGGACCTTTCTACAAACCCAAAACAAGTTTAAGTGTTTCTCTTTGTGTAGCTAGGATGAACATTGGTCAAAAATGAAGGCTCTTTCTCCAGAAAAAAAAAAAGTAAGTTTTCTTGTCTACTTACTTTTAAATTTGGGAGTCGTTCTGCCCTACTGAGCCAGAGAATGCACTGAAATAATGAAATATTTCACAGACCGTATATCTGTACTATGCAGCGCCATCTTATCAGTTTTGCAGCATTTGACTGAATCTGAGAAGAAAGCATCAGAATCCATCAGAATCCATCCTTCTACTTCTATCAGCAGTCACATCATCAGTAAACACCAGTGACCCAGTTCCACTGGCAGCTGTACATACCCATGCCATAACACTTCCTCCACCATGTTTGACAGATGATGTGGTATACTTTGAATCATGAGCCCTTCCTTTCCTTCTCTATACTCTTCTCTTCCTATCATTCTGGTACAAGTTCTTCTTGCATCAGTACTGGTCAGTCTTTTTTTTTTTTTTAGAGGTTTTTTAGAGGTCTGTATTTACATTCATGAATGCGTCTCTTGATTGTAGACTTTGACAATAATACGCCTACCTAATAATAAATGTTCTCGACTTGGCTAGATGTTGTGAAGGGGTTTTTCTTCAACAAGGAAAGAATTCTACAATCATCCACTTTAATTGTCTTCCTTGTCCTTTCAGGACTTTCAGTGTTGCGGAGCTCACCAGTGCATTCATTCTTATTAAGAATGTACCAGACTGGTGATTTGGCCACTCCTAAAATTTCTGCTATCTCTCTGATAGGTCGGTTTTGTTTTTTCAGCCTAGTGATGGCCTCCTTCACTTGCATCGACACCTCTTTGGACCTCATATTGAGAGTTCACATGAACAGCTACCAAATGCAAATTCAAGGCTTGGAATCAACTCTAGACCTTTTATCTCCTTAATCGGTCATGAAATAATGAGGAAACAAGCCACAACTGGCCATGAAACCGCTTTACAGTCCATTGTCCAATTACTTTTGAGCCTGTGAAAATGGAGGGACTATGGGAAAAAATGGCTGTAATTCCTAAACAGTTAAAGCAATATTTTTTGTCAAACCCCTTGAATTGAAGCTGAAAGTCTACACTGCAATCACATCTTGATTGCTTCATTTGAAAATTCATTGCGGTGGTGCAAAGAGGAAAAATTACAAAAATGGTGTCGCTGTCCAAATACTTATGGACCTGACTGTTATTTGAACGTGTTGGAAACTAAACGTGTGAATTATTTCAGCTAGTGGGGATTAGAGAAAAAAAAAATTATTGACCAAATCAACACCCAGCAAGTCTGCAGACAGCTTAGAGTTCATTTTACTTTCCAGTTTGGCCTAAGGCAAGCATATTTTTAGTAAAATGCACTTAAATGCTCGCTCAAATATATGTTCCCCCAGAGAAAATAACTCAGAAGTCACAGAAATGTCTACAGTACAGTGCTAACTGATAGATGCACATTGAGTAAGCAGTCACCTTGTATACCACTTTTCATCGGTTTACCCATTGGATAATTTCTTTTTTTTTTTTAGGTAAAACTACATATAGGTCACTTTGTACATGTAGGTACCCAATTACTGACTACAGTCCATGTGTTCCACACATATTCACCCTGTCCATCAGGACCACTGAGCAGATATTATTTAGGTGGTGGATCATTGTCAGTGTGTGTTGTTGTATGAGTGTATCAAGCACAGCATAGATTTGTACACTGTGTACACTTATTGGCTACTTTATCAGACACATCTACCTTGAAGGTAGATTATCAGACACAGCTACCTTCAAGGTAGATGTGTCTGATAAAGTAGCCAATAAGTGTACACAATGTAGGTATACCTAGGTATACCATTTGAGACTTGTCTTGTTTCAGTTGTTCTCAACCTCTTCGTCAGTGTCAGTTTTTGACCACAGAATTGCTGTTTGCTGGATATTTTTGGTTGGTGGACTGTTCTCAACCCCATCATTTACACTGAGGTTACCCTGCAAACACTACTTCGCTCATACCAGTGCAACACACACTACCTTGTCCCTACCATGCCAGTGTCATCACTGTGCTTCATTACCATCTAATCCTGGTCAGGGTCACAGTCTATCCCGGGAACAATGGACATGAGGCTGGAGAATCACCCTAAATGGGACGCCAGTCCATTGCAGGGTAATGTACACACACACACACACACACATACACATTCATACACTCTTTTACACCTATGGGTAATTTAGCGTAGTCAATCTGCCTACCTGCATGTTTTTGGAAGGTGGGAGAAAACCAGAGAGCAGAAAGAAACCCACATGGACATAAAGAAAACATGCAAAATTCCACACAGAACAAGCTCAGGATTGAAGCAGCGACCTTGGAGCTGCATCACTGTGCCACCCTGCTGAGAATGATCCAACACCCAAATAATGAATTGTCAATGGTGGTCCCTTTGCATTGATGTACAAGTAGAAAGGGATTGACAAGCAACTACAGTACTACAGTGAGTATCGGTCAGTCAGTATAACACTTTTTTTTTGCACGTTGGCAGGTGCCACTCTTCTTATATACATATAATAAGATAATCCATCCATCCACCCATCCATTTTCTGTACTGCTTATAATACACAGGGGTCAAAGGGGAACATGGAGCCTACCCCCAGGGAACTCGGGGCACAAGGTGGGGGGGACCCTGGATGGGATAGATAATCCATCCGTTTTCCACACCGCTTATCCCACGCAGGGTCATGGAGGAAGCTGGTGCCTATCCCAGGGAACTCAGGGAACAAGGCAGGGACACCCTGGATGGGGTGCCAACCCATTGCAGGGCACAGTCGCACACATGTTCACACACCATTTCACACATTACGGACAAATCGGAAACGGCAATCAGTGCATGTTTTTGGATTGGGGAGGAAACCGGAGAACCTGGAGGAAAACCCAGAAGCATGGGGAGAACATGAAAATGCCACACACACAGGGCAGGGGCAGGATGAAGAGGCAAACATGGTAACTGCTAAGCCACCAATGCCCCCTAATAGTTGGGAAAGCATGCATAGACAATATAATTGAATTCAATCTCAAACAAAACTTACTGAAGTAAAAGCTGATCTAAGACTAAATTTGAGTAAATTTAATGATGAGTTTACAGGTTTTAGATTAGTTCTGAAATCAGTCACATCCTGCCCGAGCACATAACTGGGATAACTAGGACATACCCTTCTGCTCAATATTACTGTGGTATATCATAAAATTTCTTTCCCTTTTCCCTGTGTCTTCTTGCTGCTTTTCTCTGTGTGCTGAGTCTGTGCCAGGTCTCCAGTTACCCTTCCTGTTTTCCCTCACGCTTCTGCGGTTCCGCCTGACCATTCCCACTGGCATTCCTGCTCCCAGCCCTGCACTCAAAGCACAGACAGATTCCTATAATTCCCTGCAGTATTCCCAGAGGGGTGCAGCGTGGCGAGAGCTTGGGAAAGTGCTCTTCCGGAGTCAAGGATCCACCAAGCAACAGACAGTTTTGGTCTCTGTAACCCCCCCCGACCCCACCCCCATTCTCAAAATCAACATTTCCAGAGTGAATGAAACCCAGGCAGCCAGAGTGATAAAAAGTGATTCTAAGCAAAACACCGAGCTAGGCAGATGTTTAATAGTCTAAACTATTTTTTTGCCCATTATAAGCAATAAAAGAAGTGCATCAAATCTATTTAATAAGTCTTTCAAAAACATATGGCTCCATTTTTCTTGTCAAACATGGGCATAGGCGCTGCATACCTCGTGATGATCTTCAACATTTTCCAAGAACTGAACCATCAGGAGAAATCCTCCAACCTACTGCAATTACACAGCTCTGGCATGTAGAATGTCTTATACAGTATGCTATTCAGTCTAAATAATTGTCACAATATTGATTTAATCCATCATCCATATTGCATTGAGACCACACAAACAACTGCAAACAAGCTTTACAGATTAGTTTACATAACGAGTCACTGTAGCCGTCCTCCAAAATTAGAGCCACATCTTGCACAGCAAGCCAAAAGCCAAGACTGTGGTGGAAAAATTTAGGCTCCACTACATCAAGATAATGGATGAAGGTGCTGTTGTCTATGTTACACATGCTAGAGAGGCTCTCCTCACTTTAGTCCTCCCAAAATAGGGTTATGGAAGTGAAGTCTTTGACCATGGGATAGTTCAAGGACCCCATGATTTGAACTCTGTAGCCCAAACTATGAAAACATTCTGATATTGTTCTTATACTGGCTGTTTCCCAAGAAAAGAACAAATGTATTTGTTTATCAGTATGAGGAGTTATAAATGACGCCAGTCACAAACACAAAGCTGTCATTAGGATGGAAAATATCTTTCTATCTACATGCTTTGCTTCAAGACGTATGAAAGTTTGGTACAATGCTGTCACCACTGACCTGGTCAAAATACATTTTGTCCGATTGATTTATTCTATGTTTTGTTGCATCTATTGTCACCCACACAAACGTAGACATCACTGTGACGTCCCAAAATTTCCACTTGAGGCTCAATAAAGCAGATATATCGACCGATTTAATGATTAAAAAGTACAATGAACTGTTAAAGTGAATACTGTGCCAATCACACCATATTTGGAGTGGAGATTTACATCCACTATTTCTCACTATAGAAAACAAACTACATCTACTGCCGCTTCCTCTCCCTCCTCTTTCCCATCCTGGGTTTAAAAAAAAAAAAAAAAAAACAGCTCTACAAAGTGCACTGAACCTTGACATGGCCCATGTCAGAGCAACAGCTTGCAAGCACGGCTCCAGTGGCAGCAGGGGGTGGGAGAGAGAGCAAGGCTGAAGGAGGAAGGGAATGGAAACAGTGTGTGTGTGTGTGTGTGTGTGTGTGTGTGTGTGTGTGTGAAGGAAGGGGGCGGGCAGTGACCACAGCATCTGTGCTCCGTTCCCAACCACTGCAGCACAAAAGGCAGAGAGCTTGTGGAATCCTGAGCAGCCAGAATTCCCTCACCAGCACAGAGCATTCTGTAAGTGCTGCCACGGAGACGGCCGAGCCATGAAAGAGACTCAGAGTCTGAAATTGCTTTAATATAAAAGACTCCCTGGTGGATTACTGTAGCAGTACGGTTTCAGTGCACTGCAGTCCTATGATTGAGCATCTGACAAAATGCATGATCTGTATTTATACATACGATCAGCACAATTAAGGCCAGATGTCAGTTCATACAGGTTTGATGAATGTCTAGCATTAATCTAGAGTCATAAAGACAATCATGGACACATATCATGGCTTGTGCACACACACACACACACACACACACACACACACACACACACACACAAGCACATATTCCCTATTGGAGTGTATGTGATTTTGTGAGTAATAAGTGATTCCATGTAAAAAATAAAAATACATTTAAAAAAAACTAGTGTGTTATGTGTGAAGAGCAGTTCAACATGGTATGTCCTGAAATTCATTCATGTGTAACTCAAATAACTCAATTAATTCCATGAATAATATATGATAAATAAAGCCATATGTCTTCATGTAAAAATATATGAATCGTGTAGGGAAATTGCATGTTAAAAAAAATGAATCACACGAGTCATCTAAATAAATGAGTCATGTGGTGGTGGGGAAATCACATGTACTTATAGATGAATCAAGTGTGGGGAAAAAATCATATGGAGAAATTAATTGTATGTAAAAAAAAAAAAAAAAAAATGCACATACTAAAAAAATGAATCATGTGAAAGAATCCGTTGTGCAAATAAATGAATCGTAGAAAAACACATTCACTGAGTCATGTGAAAACAAATGAATCGTGAGAAAAATTCACATCAAAACAAATGAAACAAATAAACCCTAATGTGAAAAATGAATTAAATGAAAAACATCACATGAAAACGAGTGAATTACTTGAAAAGCATCATGTGAGTCATAAGTGAATCATGCAATTCATTTGAAAAATCGTTTTCAAAACAAGCTTCTCACTAAACAAGTTTAAATATAAGATATAATGGTTTAAATAAAAATGCACTGGGTAATGGAATACACTGTAATTATGCTCAGATCAGACAAACATCCCATAAACATATTGAGTAGAAGGGCTTTTGCTTCATCTTTTCTTTCTAAAGCAATCCACCAGTTAAGAGGAGATCAGTGTAAACAGCTCTTACTATCAAACAGCCTGCAATCACATAACAGACACAAAGGCAACCAGGCTCCTGTCCAAATTCACTTCACACTTCACACACACTGTTTTCCTGCTATGCACAACTCATACTGCTGTCTCAAATCCTCTTCTTTCTTTTGTTTTTTTGCCTGGAAACATTCTCTACCACCTGGAGATCTGAAGTGTAATAAACCGTGTCACTGGACAATAATTACATGCTTGGTAGCTGAAGCCTGTAACATGCTGAAGAGGTGGGTTTGCTAAATAAGAGTTGAAAACTTGAACTCATGAATCCAAACCACAGTATGGATATGAGTCAGTGGCTGCATGACAGCCCTGAGAGTCATCCAGAAAAGCTCAGAAATTCAATTAGGCTTTATTCTTCTTAGAAGTCATTTTTGAAGAAGCATGTGGCTTCGAGTCTGTGCAGCATTACAGTTTAACTGTTAAGTGAATAGTAAACAACACGGCTTGGGAATACGATATGTATTATATTATATTATATTATTAACTGAAATATTCCCTCGTAATGAACTTCCTTATCATTTTTAATCGTAAGAAAGGTTCTTTCTCTTGGAAACGAGGCATACTGTGTATCATGAAGTATTAGAATATGATATTGTCCATCCCTAGTGTATAGTCCCAAAGGTAAACATGACCGTTTTTTTTTTTTGTTAATTGACTGATTTTGAGAGCGAGTAACGTATGATCTTGAATAGTCAGGTAGATTTAGTCCGGCTTGATGGAAGGGCTTGATCTGTGCTCCAGCTGCTCTGTTTACCACCTCTCCTTTCACTCTATCTCTTTCAGTGGAGCAGTGAAGAGAGACCATTGTTCTGTGGGTTCAAAATGACTCGCCTCACTTATCCAATTACCCACTTCTCTATCTGGCTGTCTCTCCCTGCCTGCACTGGAATGCACCTATTTAACACACACCTCTCCCCTGGCTAGTGCAAACCACCTCTCACTGAACCCTGTCTGCACTCAGAGTCTGAATGGAAAAGAAGTTCATTAGTAGTGACTAAATGTCCTCAGAGTAACACTTCACACATTCTCTTTATGTTTCATTCTGAGAATCCCAGCTGATCTAATTCTGAGGACTGAACATTTATTAACGGTACATGCTTTCTATCAAGCACACAGATGGGCGTGTGCACACACACACACACACACACACATATAGCTGTACCTGGCTTGGTTGGTTGAGCCTTTCAGAAGCGCTCTTGTAGTGGTCTTTCATTTTGTGAAACCTGACACTACGGAGTATAGCAACATCCACTCAATGATCTCTCTTGGATCAGCCAGTCCTTCTTCTTCTTCTTCTTCTTCTTTTGTTTTTTCTTTCACCCCTTCCAAACACACTTTCCTTGATCTGCTTCTGTTCCTCTGGATCACCCCCAAGCCTTTTTTTCCCCCAAAACATGCAATGAGAAGGAAACTAGAAGCCTGAAATTCTGAAAACTATCTCCACCAACTTCAGCCCAGGCAACCTTATCTCTCCCTCCTGCTTCCCACTGCACTCTTGCCTTCCACTCTGTTTCTCTCTCTCTCCTTCTCTCACATGCTCTTTCTCTGCACTTTTCCCACCCCTCCCTCCTCTCTCACCAAGACCCCCCTCCCACTCTTGTCCCTCTCTCTCTCTCTCTCTCTCTCTCTCTCTCTCTCTCTCCTTCTCTCCCTCCTCCCCTTTACCATCATCCCTCCACCCCCTACTGCTGAACTAATCTACAGCTGGCTGAGTGATTGGAGGTCTGGTTGTCTTGGTGATGAAGTGTCCTGTTTTAGCCACAGAAGAAAGCAAAACTGAACGCTTAAATAACGGCCAGAGAAAATAAAACAAGCATTTGACACTTGTATTCCCGATTAGTAGTATATATACACAAGTTAGGTATGTGACATTATACCAGTATGGCGGTATGCTGTACTCTGATGATAAAATCAGAAATCAAATAACTGTATATATATATAAAACCCCATATATACAGTTATACCATTAATATTTTCCCATACCAGATTTGATTGTTTTGTCAGAGAAAAACATTTCCAGGTGCCGCGCCTCTTAAAATATGCTATGAAGATAGTACCATAAAAACAATGCTAAATGAAATCATTCTGAGGTCTAATTTAAAAGATGAATGATGTATCAGTTTCCTTAACACAACAGAGTACTTCTACTGGAGATTTATATCTTATATTTAATGTCATAATTTTTTTTGAAACTGTGTCAGGTTGCCATGATATTTCTTATTATTCCTAGACTCTTCTAAAATGGGTTCCCCAAGACCTCTGTGAATAATTGAAGGTTCTTTGCTTCCTAACATGATTCTACTTGGAACCCTCTTTCTCCTTATTTAAAATGTATTCATTTTTGCCAATTTTTCCTTTCCAATATGGTCACCTGCTAGTTTCCACCCTAACATAAAACAGATACTGACCAGAAAGGGATGAAACTAACATGGTCTTCCGGATTTTTATGAACTGCTGCTAACGCTGCAGTACACTTGGAAAAAACACTTTCTACACTCTTCTTCAAACATGATCTCACAAAAGCCCATGATCGGTTAGTGTCACTGTGATCCAACATGGTAAAGAGTGTATAGTCATGCCCAATTTGGCTCACTTGACTCCTGGCTACAGAACGTTGTGGCATTGTTGGGATTTGAGCTTTCAATCTCCCAACAATAATGCATACACTTTTCATTTACACCACTCCAGAGCCCCTACATATAATCTTTAATGGTTCCCCCAGACACACAACTGAAGAACCCTTTAAGTTTTGGATTTGCCTTCCAGTGTAGTTGGAAAAAGTCAAGTACAAAATCTATGATCATTGTTTTTCACCATGCTGTAATGCAGAATGAGACAGAGCCGCCTCACTGTTCTGTTCAGGTGTAATTCCATGACGCAATCCATAGGGACTGCTGCTGGACATGAGGAGAGAAGGAGAAGGTCAGATATGACTCCTAGCTAACATTCAAGAAAGTAGGAGATAGGAGAAGTGGCGAATCACATTTCACACAGATATTGGCAACTTTGAGTGCAGAAATGTGCATACATTTTCTTTTTTCCTTATTAAACCATTCCCTGTTTCTATTCTATTTTACCTCTCTTTAAAAAAAACTGTTCATACAGTAAGAAGATGAGCCTCAAGTATATTAACCTCTCAATGACAGCTGAACATCAGATCAGTAAAGTGTTACTGTCACGAATGGAGTCAGTAGCGGTGGATACAAGTACAGATTTATTAAGTGCAAAACAAACAATAAAACACAAAGAGCAATGGATACTAAGCAAAAAAAAAAACATAGACTAAGAGCTATGCTATGGCGCACACACACGACATGACATGGACAAGACAACAACAAAAGCTTGACACTGAGGTGTTGAACCACTAGAACATAAATAGAAGTGCTGATGAGGGTGAGACGAGGCATAGGTGAGCGTGATTAGGACATGCGGCTGGGAAGTATAGTTCAGAGCCATATGGGCACTACCATGGCAGTTACACCTTTATTTTTTTATACTGTTGGTTTCTGGGAACTATGCAGTGTCACTGAATGCAGATGGAGGCAGATGCAAGTTCAGATCATTTATTATGTAAAGTGCAAACAAAGCAACCAAAACCATGAAAACAGCGCCATAAACATGAACCGTGGATACGAGGCCAGAGACATAAAGATTATAAGCGATCATGCGGCACGCACACATGACAACAAACACCTACAACTACAACAAAACTTGACAGTGAGACAATGAAAACTAGAACTTAAATAGTGGTGCAAACAAGGCATAAAGTGACAGAGGTACAAGTGATTAGTGAGGCATGTGACTTGGTCATGTGATGTGCTGGGGCTGATGGGTAGTGTAGTTCTTTGCCCTTTTGGCGCTACCATGTCAGCAAAAAGAAACCTACCAATCATAGGTGTTTCTAGAGGGTGGGCCAAGTTTGAATGCAATCCCCTTTTGTATGTTCAGTTTAATAGCAATTAAACAGGAAGACACAGGTTCATGCAAACTAGTTTGGAAACTCAGGTTAACTGCTTAGGTGTCAGCGCTATGGATGCTCTGGAGCACGAGTACCCAAATATTTTCCAATAAAACTACTATACTATACTATACTTAGGCCCATTTAAACATATTCAACAAAAACATATAGACCAAAACGTATACACCAAATGGACTACCTGATGTTGGCATTGGAGGATAATATCAGTGGTATTACATGTTGTCTGTTTTCAGTCTTTTATTCCAAGTAGCTGGAGATTTAAAGACTATACTTCAAAAAGCATAGTTATAAAGTTATACATTTGTATGCCCTTAATATTAACTAGTAACCTACCTAGTTTGGGACCTAACTTTATGACTCTATTGCAGACATCAATATCTGATTTTGGTGGTTCTTACTATAAAACATGTCTTCGTTTACTGGTGTAATCAGCACAATCAACCTGCATGAGCTGCAGTCTATCTGTTGAGGTTCTCTTGGCTGTGAGACACAGTGAAGTCATGTTCTTGTGTGTGGATCATCCATGAAAGCTTTTGTTGTGTGTCTGAGTCTAGATCAAAAGTTTTGCTACCCTTGCTGTCATAGATAAGCAATGGATTTTCCTTGGCAAAATTACTGCTTACTGTAAACCTGTCATAGTTTTTTTTTTTTTTTTTTGTATGAAGTACCAGCACAAACTCTTTGTGGAGTTCCAAACACTTGGCAATATTTTAAGCCAGCATTAACCAGGGTTGACTGGATTTCATCCACTTGAGGAACTTTTCAGAAAGGTACCAGCATGCAGCATCAATATGTTAATCTCTGAGCCAGAAGTCTTTATTGAGTAGCAAGTACTTAAGAATTAAAAACAATAGAAACCACTTTTCCACTACAAATACCATCACAAACCATCAGCTGATAACCATTAAAACCATAACCAAATGGTTTCCGTTACGTAGCAGCACATGTAGGTTCTTAATGGTATCTACTAGACATAACATGTCACCAATAAATGGTCTGCACTTATATAGCTCTTTTTTAACCTTAGCGGTTCTACAAAGTGATTTACACTGTTTCCCCATTCAAACACACACACCAATGGTAGCAGAGCTGCCATGCAAGGCGCTAGCTTGCCATCGGGAGCAACTTAGCATCTTGCCCAAGGACACTTCGGCATATGGACTCATGTGGGCCGGGAATCGAACCTCCAACTCTATGAATAGTGGACAACCCGCTCTACCACCTGAGCTACAGCCGCCCAACAGAAGGCAACAAATTACCAGTAGAGACCTACCGGAACAATTACAGTTTCCATTAAGACCAATACAATTCCCATTATAACCATTAAACCCATTACAAATTCTATGAGGGTTTCTATTGTTTTTTGTTGTTGTTTGTTTGTTTTAAGCAGGGTGGACACTTGCAGTACTATTTGGTCCCCAGGAGAGTAGCTTGTCCACTGTGATCCCACATGTGGTGCATTTTATTGTTGTTTTTGTCCATGACCTTTGGTATAATACATACATGTATATGTAGTTATGTATTTCTGTATACAGTCATCAAGCTGCATTTAGTATTGAGCAAATACAGCACACGTAGTAGTCATTTTAAAAAAAAAAAAAAAAAAAAAGTGAGACATTTCGGTTAAGAAAAACGGCAACTATTACAATATCATTATACACTTTAAAGACATTTAGCAATATGAGTAACTAAATCTGTAATACCTCCTCAAAACCACAACCAAACGTAAAAGTTTCAATCGGAAAGTTTGGAAGTAAGGCGGAACCCGATTCCACGGTCATGTAAACCTGTACGGAAGGATTTAAATGTTGCACCGGAGAGTGCGTCCAAATTTCACAGCAAGTATGAATGAATATATAAACACAGAGTGCCGTTTCCGTGTGATGTGTCTGAATTAGTGCTGTATAACGAGTCGTTATTAGCAGACTATTTTATATGCACATTTATTGATCGGTTTTATCATAAGTGTATCACCGGATGTAGCTTGAAGCAGTTAAACTGATACTAGATACTCGTGCATTGTTAATCTGTTTAGTTGAGTGTGCATGTCTCTGTTTACAGGATTTAACATAGAGGAGATGTAGTACTGTGAAACTCACCTCATCCGTTATCTACCCTAATCCAGTGTATCTATAGGAGCCTTAACTGTCTGTACGCAGTAAATTAACGTTACAGTCCAGTCAAGTGTAGCTCAGATGTGAAATCTGCACCAAAAATACACCATTATACACTAGTAACTGATGCCAAGAACATCATAATGTCTGCATTTTGCACAAAGCTTGTTTTCCAAAGCCTCAGGTGTACCATTCACAGAGTCTCGGTGTCCATTCGATTCATACCATACAGAACTTTCTTTGTCAAGAGCAGCCATCGGATTCTTTCTCGAACACCCAAAGTGGCATTGTTATGTTGGGGGGCAGGTGGAATCACTTGCGCTTCAGCACAGGAGGCAGTGCTTCCTCGGAGAACTGCGGAGAAAACGTCTCTTGCCAAAGTGCAGGTCCACAAACTGACATTTGTGTTGAGGC
This sequence comes from Stegophilus panzeri, assembly GCA_024331685.1. NCBI lineage: Eukaryota > Metazoa > Chordata > Actinopteri > Siluriformes > Trichomycteridae > Stegophilus > Stegophilus panzeri. Next base: position 7,620,185 of record JANDJT010000041.1, on the reverse strand, counting down.
TGGGAATACGTGCCTTAGTCCTCCTGCTGAAATTCAGCCCGCTTTTGCTGCTGTACCCACTGAGTCTGCTGTCCCAGCACTGGACCACATGCTGGCTAGACGCCCTGCTCTGGGTCACGGAGACGTCTGGTCCGACGTTTATCAAACTCGGCCAGTGGGCCAGCACGCGACGGGACATCTTCTCCCAGGAGTTCTGCGATCGCTTTTCCCGTCTCCACGTCAGGGTGCATCCTCATTCATGGAATCACACTAAGCGATGTCTGACACGGGCCTTTGGGGAAGGATGGAGGCAGCTCTTTGTCTTTGACAGTAAGGAGCCTGTGGGCTCAGGATGTGTGGCACAGGTGTATCGGGCCAAGGCTCAAGTAGCAAGCGTGAAAGACCCGGCATTCCAGCAGCTAGTGGAGGGCCTTGAACAGGAGGACCTGCTGGAAGCCTGGGAGGTTCCAGGTCTAGGAGGCACTTTGGGTTATTTATTGGGGTCTGAGAAAGGAGAGGAGGAGATGTCTGAGAATGTGGATGGAGGTTCTGGTGAGCTTCCACACGCAGAGGATAAGGGACTAATACCAGTGGCGATTAAGGTACAAACTCTGCTTCTGAGGTATTTGGTTAAAACATGTTGTTAAACCTGGAGCAGGTAGTCATACAAATGAAGACAGTGAAAGTTCTTTTAGAAATTTTCCTAAAATCTACTTTTCAGCCTGTCTTATTCTCTCTCTGATGTGCAATCACTGCATGACTCAGTATCATTATTATATGGAAAAAGTGTTTTGCTATGTCACAACGGTCTTCCTACTGTTTCATATCAGGTGCTTCATCCTGGCATCAGGAGACAGGTTCAGATAGACCTGATTCTGATGAAAGCAGGCAGTGTGCTCATCAGCTGCTTACCAGGCTTCAAGTGGCTCAGTCTACCCGAAGTAGTGGATGAATTTGAGAAGCTCATGACGAAGCAGGTAGTACTAACTTTCATCAGATACTCTTGCAAACTCTTACAAAACTCCTTTATTTATTTATTTATTTATTTATTTATTGCCATTTAAAAAAACAAAAAAAAACAAAACAACAACTTTCCTTTGGTTGCAGATAGACCTTCGTTTTGAAGCAAGGAACATGGAGAAGTTCAAGAACAACTTCAAGGACTTGGAATATGTCAAGTTTCCAACACCACTAAGACCGTTTGTCACAAGGACTGTCCTGGTTGAAACGTACGAGGTCGGTAAATTCCTTGTGATATACGTCAGTAGATGGCTAGTCTGCGTCCGTCATGTGCGTTTTACTTGTTTGTTTGTTTTTGTTATTTAGGAGAGTGACCCCATTTCGAACTACCTTCGATCTGAGGTTTCTGTGGCTGTGAAGCAGAGAATTGCCCGCATGGGGGTGGACACGCTGCTGAAAATGGTGTGAGGATAAAACATGCTCATGCACATAGTACAGTCTTCGCTTATTAAGTATAGTCAAAATGAGTCAAACTTTATGGGTCACACCGACACACACAACCATATACAGTGTGACATGTAGTGAAATGTTTTATAAAGATAAAAAATATGTGAACTTTATGTGGTATAAAGTGCAGATATGTGCAACATCGAGCTGAGGTATTTCTAAATAAATATTTATAATAAATTGACACAGTGGCTTAGTGGTTAGCAGCTAGCACCTCCAGGGTTGGGGGTTCGAATCCCACCTTTGCCCTTGGTGCACAGAGCTTGCATGTTCTCCCCGTGATTCGCGGTTTCCTCCGGGTACTCTAGTTTCCTCTCCCAGTCCAAAGACATGCTCTGTGGGCTGATTGGCATCTCTAAATTGTCCGTAGTGTGTGAATGTGTGTGCGATTGTGCCCTGCGAATGGTTGACACCCCTGCCTTGTGCCCCAAGTCTCCTGGGATAGGCTCCAGGCTCTCCCGTGACCCTGTGTAGGATAAATGGTACAGAAAATGGATGGGATGGATGGATTTATAATAAAGGGATATGCCGTGTGTATTGACAGGAATGTTTCCTCAAATTTCCACATATCGGTTTACTGTTGTATGTAGTATTATGTAGTATTAGTTTCATCCCATGTAGTCTCAGCTTTAGACGGGAGTGTATGATACCATTTGCTTTAAATCTGATTGTCCAGTACTAGACAATTTAGCAAGATTAAATCTGACTCTCAAGATTAAATCTCAGTTGGCTTTGTAGAATGAGACACAGGGGTGGACATGTCATAAATCCATTAGCTTGTGCACCAGGCAAGTAAAAGCTCCCATGTGCTGCCCAGTCCCTGTGATTTGGTTGCCTGGAAACATAATTGACTAATGCTAAAGAGTGATATCTAACGTATAATAACATATGGAGTTTGCTAGTTAAGTGTATTAATACAGACTAAGAGAAACAAACAATTCTGCTTTTCTAATGTGTCTAATGTAGCACAATGTTTTACATTCAAACAAACAAAAATCAGCAAGTCATTGACCAGCATTTTGGATTGCATCGACCTTAAAATATATTCTTTCAAAAGTAATATAGTACTATTTCATTATTTTCATAACTAAATATATGTGCTCATACAACATTAGGCTGTATTTCTGTGCAGGTGTTTGTGGATAACTTTGTCCACGGAGACCTCCATCCAGGGAATATCCTAGTTCAGGCAGATCAGGGGGTCTCGCCCCAGGACAAAGCCACTCTGACGGATCTGTGGGACACGGTGGTGGTCAGCCTGAGACCTTCTCCTCCTCCGTTACAGCTGGTGCTGCTGGACGCTGGAATTGTTGCCCAGCTAAGCGAGGAAGATCTGTGTAACCTGAGAGCTGTCTTTACTGCTGTCGTGCTCCAACAGGTACTAGGAATCATGCAAGAGATTAGGGTAGGCTAACAGGAAATGGAACCTGTGTAAACATGCACATTGTATAGAACTTCTAATGTTTTCATCCATGTAAGGGGGAGCGTGTAGCGGAGCTGATTCTAAAACATGCCAGGGCGAACGAGTGCCAGGATGTGCCACGCTTCAAAAAGGAAATGGCTGAGCTGGTGAACCTTGCTGTCAGTGACACGCTGTCTCTGGGGAAGGTACACCACATGCCTACTACAAAGAAATTTCAGCCTTCTGATTTGTGCACAATGTCAATGTAGATGATTCAATTAGCAATTTTTATTCATGCTTTGCTTTGTAATTCTGTAAAGATTCAGGTGGCAGAGCTGTTGTCACGAGTATTTGGATTGCTAATCCACCACAAGGTATGTGAAATGTTTAATGTGAACAAACACAGATACACTTTTTGAGTCTTTTCTGTAACTTGACTCAGTTGAATCCGTTCAGTTGAATGAATCGCTCAGATTTGTTCACCAGTTCTCTCGGTTGCATTTCCAGTTTGGTCAAATGTTCAGTCTGTTCATGTAAAACATTACCAATACCATTAAGTAGAAGATTACCATTTTGCGTCATTTCGAGGAATTCTTTTTCACATTCAGTCACATCAACACAGACTACTAAAGCATGCTCTGTAGTTGAAATCTTCCTCTGATCAAATGAGTCAGAATGGGATTCATTGAACTCACTGACTCCTTTGAAACATCAGTGATGGGTGTTTAAACACTGAGAGATAAATACATCAATTAAAGAGAAAAAAAGGAATGGCTGGAAGATTTGCTGATTCCTACAGCGATCTGTATGATAAAGCGCGTTTAGCACGTTTGCCTCGCACCTCCAGGGTTGGGGGTTCAAATCGCACCTTCGCCCTCTGTGCTCCCCGTGCTTTGGGGGTTTCCTCCGGGTACTCCAGTTTCCTCCCCCAGTACATGTGTTGTAGGCTGATTGGCATCTCCAAATTGTCCGTAGTGTGTGAATGAGTGTGTGATTGTACCCTGTGATGGGTTGGCACCCCGTCCAGGGTTGTGCCCCAAGTTCCCTTGGATAGACTCCATGCCCCCACACGACCCTGTGTAGGATAAACAGCATGGAGGATGGATGGATGGATGGATGGTACCTATAAATACAACTAATGTTTGAAAAACACAGAAACCTATAACAGAAACCTACGTAAAATCTCTTGTCAGTTACGGAGTCGAATGTAAGAGATGTAGTGCTTTGGCTTCCACGTTGCAAACCGCAAATGTAGACAAAAGGAGTGACTCCGATAGCGATTCGTTCACCGTATTAATTTATTTTAAGAAATACATGCCTATACACACACTAGAGTGCCAAACTAGCCATTTCTCATTGTATCTAATCCATTATATTCCACTATTAACCAGCCAAGAAAAGCCATATAGCTTAAAATATTGTGACTCTTAAATATATTTTACATTCATTAATTATTCGAAAAAAATAAAGACTTTATTTTGGGTCTATAATGTGTTGACTTGTTATAGAAAACTAAATTAAATAACAGTTTAGATCAAATGAAGGCTAAATTCTGTTTTTCAATTAAAATGTTATTGTTGATCAATAAAATCAGGTGAATACAAATGTATGATAGCGTTCATATTTACCTTTCACGGGACGTAGCCTAAGTTCATTCAGGTCCTCATGGTATAATTCGCAATGAAATCCATAATAGGATGCATTTTTGTCAAACATCCTTGTATTGTTGTTGTCGTTTGTTTGCAGGTGAAGCTGGAGAGCAACTTTGCCTCCGTTGTGTTTGCCATCATGGTCCTGGAAGGCTTGGGAAGGTCACTGGACCCAAACTTGGACCTCCTGGAGATTGCTAAACCTCTGCTGTTAAAGAACTGCACCTCTTTTCTTTCCTGAACCCGATATCCACAATTATCCAATTTTGGTACGGTGTCTAAATGTAGCTTAAACAAATAAACAACCTGTACACAGTAACCAAATGTAAACTCTGAACTGAATATTATGGGCAGTTATTCCTTTACCAGAAGTGAAGGATGACACGCACTGTGGGACAATCAGGGCCAGTATCTCCGAGGAACATTTTGGTTTTAATTGCCAATCCTTAGAAATCAGGACGTTACTCCTATACTCCGATAGTTAAGCCTTAATTTTAAGAGTAATTCTCAGAAGCTTCAGTCGTATCCAGATCCACAACGGATCCCTCATTACATTTTAAACAGAAAACCCTGTCGTCCTGCCTGCCGGCCAACACTGCTAACACAAATGTGAGATGTTTGGAAATTCTGTATTACATCAAATACATCAAATGTTAAGATCGATCTGAATTGAAAGCCTGAGCCAGAACAGTGATGGCTGCCTGACATATGATCAACTGTATGGAATTAAAAAGATTTTTCATCTATAATTTCTGTTTCACCTTAAATCAAAATAAAATATGGAGGTCCATGCATTACTGATCAATTCAATTCAATTTTATTTGTATAGCGCTTTTAACAGTAGACATTGTCTCAAAGCAGCTTTACAGATACATATAAACACACAATACAGATTTTAAGTGTGTGAATTTATCTCTATCGAGCGAGCCGGTGGCGAGGAAAAACTCCCTAAGATGATATGAGGAAGAAACCTTGAGAGGAACCAGACTCAGAAGGGAACCCGTCCTCATCTGGGTCACAACGGATAGTGTGAAAGTAAAGAAAAGTTCATTATGGTTTTAACATGAAGTCTGTTTGTTGAACTAGTCCACTGTTCACTAAAGGAGACCTGAGTGTGAAACTGCATGTGGTAGTCTTAAGTCCATCGCAGCAACCGTAGTCCCAGTAACCACAGCGAGAATGTCCATGTGGAATTGACGTCCAAAACCATTGCCATGGTACTTCAAGCGGTACCGTCCTTGGCAATCTCCAGGCTGTAGCCTCCAGTTGATGTAGGGCATCATTACTGATCATTTCCCTGACACCTTTCATTTTAGACAACCTCAGGGTTACATTAGTATGCAATGTCCTGGGGCCTGTCTTATAAAGCCAGCTAGTTTTCAAACTTGGTTTAAAATAACCCCGGATTTCATATTCAATTGTGGATCATGTTTTTTTGTTGTTGTTGTTTTGTTTTTTTATTACCAAAACACGTTGTTTGTTTTGCCTTTTCTATTATTATTCTTTTCAAATAAATGTAATGAAGTGTTCATTAGCTGTGACTTTCATGTGAAGTTCTGAGGAAGCGAATTAGCTAAATTAGTTATAGTTATATCAGACGTGTAAATTAAATGAAAATTTTGTTCTGGTATCAAAATTATACTTCATAGGGATGTGTTCAGGACTGGGTGATGTATCGATACAATATCGATATCATGATAAATGATTACACTATATACTTTTCTGAGATATCGTTGGTATGGTGATGTACTGTTTACTTTTTTAATAACTGCAAATTAAATTGTACCAAATGTATGCCGTTGATTTGCCTTTTTTTTTTTAACTTAATGTTCTGTATTCTTGTAGGCATTTTTTTTTTAAAGTATCGGCAAATTCGGTTTAACGTTTTTTGCTTATTTTACTACTGCTCTGCAGAGAGTTTGTTAGCTAAATTATATACATCACCCAGCCCTAGATGTGTTTGATGTTAGCCTAAATGCACTGACTCCTACATTGTAAAGAAGCTCCTTTATTACCTAGGGTTAGCATATTGTAATATGGAAGGATTAAAGCTCAGAGCCTGTCCTGTAATAGAACAGCTTGAGAGAAGATTTTGCCAGCAGGCTTGTGAGCATGCTAAGGAATATGCAGATGCACCTGGACTGTGGATGCTGTGTTTGTTGCAGTACCTGTTGGGATTATCTGTACAAGCTCTCCTTGACTGAGGAGACTAGGCACAGTGGCATTAACAGCCAATAAGGCCTGTGATGCTTCATTTGGACATTTTAGGTGAGGTGTGACCTGAAATGGAGCATAATGCTGCATAGCTGTGGAGCTTGCAGTATGAAATGTGTATATTTAAATAATTCTTCCTGTGGTATTTAATAAATGTAAATTTTTGCAAAAGCCTTTCCTTTGTTTTGAAAATAGATTTGAAATGATAGGTTATGGTTTTGAGACAAAAAAAAAATCAAAACCCTAAATACAAATCTCAAAAATACAGATTTCATGTAAATTAGGCCAAAGGTGAAGCACCCTGGGGAAAGTAGACGATTTCAGAGTGGTCGACCTCAGAATTTAGCCAACCACAGTCATCTGCTGTGCTCATGTCCGTGAAGTGAAGTGAAAAGAAATGGAGTAGAGTTAAGTGGAGTCAAAACAAGATATGAACTGTAATGAGGTAAGTGCACATAAAGTTTTTATGTTTTAATGAAATAGCTACATTTAGCAAATAGCTGTGATTGGTTAAATGCTAAGCTTGACCACTATGAAAATGACTACTTTTCCCTGGAAATCCCAAATGTTTTATCTTTGGCATCGAATCTGTATTTTTTAGAAATCTATTTAGGATTCAGATTTTCTACCCCAAAATCTCAAAATCACAGTCCACAAATCTGAATTATATGTTTTTAAAGGTAAAGTCATATTTTTATATATTTATGTATATTCATCCTGGTATTTTTTTTTATATCTTTATGTATATTCATCCTGGTATTTTTATATGTTTATGTATATTCATCCTGGTATTTTTTTTATATGTTTATGTATATTCATCCTGGTATTTTT
>JANDJT010000041.1:7580930-7592201 GCA_024331685.1 Stegophilus panzeri | reverse complement strand
AAAATATATCAGCTCACAGAAATGACAAATACTTTACTCTTTATGGATGGCTGATTACAATAATATAAACAGTGTATTAAATCCTACGTAGTTCAAACGTACAGCACACCTCTTTGAGTCGGTCCTCCCAGAGCTTACGCCCCATTCCCTCCATCATGTGGAGTCCAGACAGCACCACCAGCCCGGGCTGAAACTCCTCCAGACTGGCTACAAAGGTCTCCAAAGTGCTCATCTCCCCATTAGACACATCATGAGAGAAGATGAAGCGATTGGCTTGAGGGGCCTGACTCGATCCCCACTGCTCTCCTAAACACACACACACACACACACACACACACAGAGCTGACTTTAGCTTTTACAGTCTGGTTAACAAAACCATCATTCTGGTAATAACACATCTTATGCGTTCATAAGCCATTTTAAAAATAAACAGGTTTCCAAAAACTGTTTGTTTTTAATGAGACAAACACTAGCGCATTATCTCTAATAGATCTCTTGTATGGTCGTGCTTATACAGGGAAAGAGGAATCAGTCCTGACCTGCCTTGTACTCAAGGATGAGGTGATACTCATCAGTCTCCTGAAGTGATTGTGGTGGAACAACTATCTGTTCATCCAGCAATTCATGCAGCTTAGGCCCAATAGGGCCACACAAAAGAACCTAAGGGAAAACCAATATACAAACAAATGGTGCTTTACCCCGTTGAGGTATGTCTTAATGCACGAACGAGACTTTTTAAACTTTTAAACCCGAGTCACAAAACGGAATAATCAGATGAAGAACCGGCAGTCAGTAGAAGTGTACACGCTACACTGTTTATGATACATTGCAGACAGATAATCTACAAAGATGCGGATATGTACTCACCACCAGCTCTGGGTAAGAGGCGAGTTTCTGGCCAATCAGAGCGGCATTTCCTCCCACATACACCTACAGGAGACAGGAAATTGAGAAGCCAATAATTATGAAATATCCTCCATCGCCCATAGGTATACAGCCCCTTCCGAAAGTATTGGAACATCAAATTTTATTTATTTATTTTTTGCTAGACATTGAAGATATTTGGGTTTGAGATCAAACAATGAACATGACACGATAGATCAGAAGTTCAGCTTTAATTTCCTGATAAGTTACATCTAGATGTGTTAAACAACTTTTTAAAAACTGGCACAAAACTGGATTTTTGTTTGAACCCACCTATTTTTTCAAGTGATCAAAAATATAGGAACATGCGACTAACATTTGTTTCTTGTTGCCCAGATGTGCCCTGTTAAATTGATTGTTTAAACAATAGCTCTGAATGTCTACTCTTGGTTTGAGTCCTGGGTTTCTCCTGTGAAGACTGCATTTGTTGCTAAAAAAAAAAAAAAAAAAAAAAAAAAAGATAAATCTACATGAAGACCAAGGAACTGCCTATGGGAGAAAAGCAAGCCATTTTGAAGCCGAGAAACGAGGAAAAAAAATAAAATAACATTAAAAAAATCGATCAGAGCCATTGCACAAGCATTGAGCATAGCCAGTGCAATAATTTGGACTGTCCTGAAAGAGAAAGAAAGCACTGGTGTACTAACAACGAGACATGGAACAGGTCGACCGAGGAAAACAACAGCAGCTGATGACAGAAACTTTGTACTCATGATTCAAATTATACAAGTCAAACACGGTGGAGGTAGTGTCATGGCTTGGGCTTGCAAGGCTGGAATGGGCTCACTAATTTGGTGATGCCAATGAGTCACAGGCTTGATGCAGTTATTGCAGGCAAGGGATATGCAACCAAATATTAAGGTGTTATTTACTTTAAAGTGCACCTATTATGGTTTTTCAAATATTTCCTTTCATGTAGTGTGTTATATATGTAGCTGTTTGTGAATGTAAAAAGTCTGCAATGTTTCAAAAATCAAAGCGCACGTCAAACAGAGTTATTGACTCCCAAAAGAAGGAACCGATTCTGAACAGCTGAAACGAGTCGTTAGTGATTCCAGACTTACTTCCTGTACTAACCTACGTGGGTTTGTAATAAAAAGTCCCGCCTCTGATCTTCATCGGCTGCTCGCTGACAGACGGAGCAGAAACTCATTACGGTAGTGGGTCTTTCCTTTTTGAAACACGCTGACAGTGGTAGACCAATCACAACAGACTGGGACGTCTGACCAATCAGAGCAGAGTATGCTCTCTGAAAGGAGGAGTTTAGAAAAAAACCTTTAGATTGGATCATTGAACGAGTCGTTTGTGACACTGGGGGAGGGAAAGGTCATGCTGCAGTTTAAATTATGAGCACGTTCAAGTGTTTTTTGAGCTTTGATGCATGTAAATCTACTGCAAGAGAGTTTTAAAACAAAATTAGGTACGTTTCAAAACCATAATAGGTGCTCTTTAAGACTTATCAGTTCCGATACTTGTGTGGTGTACTGCCACCAAAGGCATGTTCTAGGTTGTTTAACGCAACCAGATAATCTAAATAATCAGGAAATGAACGCTGGAATTCTGATCTATCGTCTCATATTCGTCTTTTGATCTCAAACCCAAATGTCTTCGATGTATAGCAAAAAAAAAAAAAAAAGAATCGGCCTTGCCGTTCCAATACTTTCAGAGGGGGCTGTATCTTATTACCTGTGACCAGAATACACTGGGAAAAACTAACTCGAAGCTTCAAAGCTGAAGAGGTCACGGGTGAGCCAAAACAAACATACGTATGGAGTAATGCAAGAGCAAGCATGACTCGAGTCTGCTGCTGAAAATATTAATTACTGTCAACTAAGCAGAATTAAATCTGACACAGAAACTCAATCCTCCCTGGACTCAGCCTTCATTCAATATTTAAACTGTCAACTCTACTGAGGGAACACTTTCTTTACAGGTCCCAAACATGTTTAATGGGTACAGGGTTCAGCTGTACTTATATATATATATATATATATATATACACACGATACAAGTATTTGTGTTTCGCACTGGAGAACCAGAACATGCCGTGTTTCTTCGTGCAGTTACCGAATGCAGTCCAGTTTCTGCGTAATAAGGGTTTGTAATTACTGCTGTCAGCGATCAATAATATCTTTCAGACTAATGTTTGTGCTCACACATTTCTGACACATTTCTTTTTATTTGATTCTGAGAAGCATATTTATTTTCGTTCAAAGCCTTTTGCAATGTACTATGCATAAAAACCACACCATCTATCAACAATATAAATTCTGCTATCTATTTCCAATTAAGCTCAAATGAACCAGAAGTAGGCTACTAATGGTGCAGTGAAAGGAGACCTAGTTTAATCAGCTGGAGTAGTTTGGTTTTCCCCTTGATTCATGTTGATCCCTGACTACTCTATGTGAAGAGTTTTTTTTTTTTTTAAATTTCCATAATCACCATCCAGAAGCAAAACAAAGACACATCATTGCACTGTACTACAGTCATAGCTGATGAACAGCTGTTTCACTGAAAACTTTATGTACTACGCTTACGTTTTTCTACTAGCCACTATTCTGCACTGCAGTTACTTCCTGGATTCTTCTTCTTCATATAGGCCTGTAATCAGCAGCATCTAGAACAAGGCATACACTTGAGTTATGCTCTTATTAGATCAAAAGGCTCTTCAAAAGCTAATTACAGTACTGCTGTACTGCTAGTAGACCCGGTATGACTGTACTGTTATTTGGTGGGTCAGACATTTTTCAGTCAGAGCACTTTGGCAAAGTTCTCCTCACATTCTGGCAGATACTAATAAAAACAAATAATAATCTGTTCAGATGTCGCAGAAAACAAATGATCCAATCCATTAGGACAAGGAAGTGGCTTTATTTGTTTGGAATTTAAATTGCAAATCATCCAGCTTCTGCTAACCTCTGCCAAGATCAGTGGCTACACATTCAAGGCAACAACAACAACAACAACAACTCAACCCTAAAGCCAACACACCGTACCTGAGCGCCAGGATATTCAGCAGCGGCCCTTGCAATCCTTTGGAAGACTTCTTTATCCAAGAAGAAACGCTCTGCGGCTGCTCCTCTTTCCATGTAGTGAATAAAGGCCTCTTTTAGGTCCTCTTTGGAGTGCAACACGTCGTGGTCATGTCCGGATCCCGGGTCAAGAGCCAAAGCCTGGAGCAAGCTGACGCCTGACACCACTACGTCAATACAGGCATTTACCCTGAGGAAGGAAACCAGAGATCGGCGCTGAGTTGTTGTTCCTAAGCGAAAAGTTTCGAGACTTTTCTCTTTTCAGTTACTTGAGTCATTTGAAACGGTTAGAACTTACACAATTTACGGATGTTTTAAAAACACCGACGGATAAAAACACAACGTAAAGCATCATAAAATTTCTGGTTGATATCTACAGTGGTGCTTGAAAGTTTGTGAACCCTTTAGAATTTTCTCTCTCTCTCTGCATAAACGTGACCTAAAACATCATCAGATTTTCACCCAAGTCCTATAAGAACTCCGATAGATTCCTGTTCTTTAAATAAAACAAGGCACTCGTTCACACCTGATCGTCATCCCACTGATTGAAAACACCTGCCTCTAATTTCACCTTCAAATTAAACTGCTAATCCTAGCGCTTCACATACTTTTAACCACTCACAGATATGTAATTTTGGATCATTTCCATGAATAAATAAATGACCAAATATAATATTTATGTCTCGTTTGTTTAATTGGGTTCTCTTTGTCTACTTTTAGGACTTCTGTGAAAATCTGATGATGTTTTTGGTCACGTTTATGCAGATATATAGAAATTTCTAAAGGGTTCGCAAACTTTCAAGCACCACTATATGTTACAGATATGTATGGAAATGGAGTGCATCGGTCTACACTTTTTTTTGATGAATTCATTAGGTATTAACCGTTCTGCTGCTGATTGAGTCAGTCAGTCCTGAGTCAGTGACTGCAAACGTGGTTAATCGAGAAGCCCATCAGCAAAAATTGAACAAAAGGAAGTGGTAGTGAGAAACGCAGAATCCGCTTAGTGACTTGTTCAAAAAGACAGAATCATCTGTGAATAAAACGTATCTAGTTTCTACATCACTCCCATGCTTCCCCAGAAACACTCCAAGATGCCATATTCATAACACAACATTCTGTGTGCTGCCACTTAGAAAGACCTTACCCATGTTTTCCATTGTAAACGATGACTTTCTTTTTTCCATATGAATGATACATGCTGTTACAGTATACGAACGCCAAACTTTGTTGGATCTATCCAATATCTCATGCATTTTTTTTCTTTCTTTCTTTCTTTCTTTTCTAACAGCAGTTTACTTCGCCTCACATCACTCAAATCATACTGCGCTGGTCACTAGTGAGCGTTCCTACGGTTAGTTTACTTCCAGTTGTGACGTTTTTACTGAGTTAGCTACAGAACATAGATAAAACCAGCCATTTGATCACTAAATATAAAAATGGGAGGGAAATGCTTGTGTATAAACAAAACATGCATGCATCACTGTGTTCATGATTTCTGATGCCTATTTTAAGAGCCTCATGTACTGAAATAGCAATAACAAAAACATGCTTTTTAAATAAAATACTTCAAGCACAGATAAAGTGACTTTCGGTTTATTGGCTGTCGTTCTCAGGAAGAGGTGAAAAGGCGCCATTTGTCATGTGGTTCCATATCACAAGTGTGTGTGTGTGTGTGTGTGTGTGTGTGTACGTACACTACCAATCAAAAGTTTAGACACACTCATTCTTTATTTTCCCCACATTGTAGAATAATAATAATAATAATAAAGTCATCAAAACTCTGGAGTAACACAAATGGAATTATGGGAATTATGTTGTGATAAAAAAAATCCAAAATAAATCTAAATAATTTAGTATTTTATCATCTTCAAAGTAGACGCCCTTTTTGTCTAGAATTTCCAGAAATGTATTCTTGGCATTTTCTCGACTGGATTCTTGAGGAATTTCCCAGAGATGCTTTTTAAACAGTATTAAAGGAGTTCACACCGACGCCGGACTCTTATCGGCTGCTTTTCGGGAATATTTCGCTCCGAGTCGTCCGTTTAAATTTTTAGATTTTTTTTGTAAATGAAATGTTAGTTTTATAATGAAAGAAATGAATACGTTGGCACGATTATATTTTTGTCCACAACACCGATTTCAAACATTTAAAATCACACACCTTCACATCAAAAGGTTGTTAAGATCATGAGAAACATTTCAGTCGAGTGTCCTAAAACTTTTGACTAGTAGTGTGTGTATATATATATATTTACACAGAGACTTACCCGACAGCGATTCGACCCCATTGCCTTGCAGGTGCAGTGATGAGGGTGTCCCAGGCTCGGGAGATGGTTTCTTCCAGGTTTGGAGTACCACGTTCATGCTGTGAGGACAGTAGTGACTGAGGGATGGACTGGGCGATGAGACGTACCGCACGCTCCTGAAGCTTGGGGTTTGTGTGATAGAGGTAACCTACTGCAAGGGCCAGCAATGCCACTAGAGCAGCCTTCTTCCACATGGTTCAAGCAAAGGGTCTGGAACACAACCAGCCAAATATACACATACACATACAAACACAACACGGTTAGTCGTAAAGGGTTGTATCCACACAGAGAACAGAGACTTTCTTGTATAGACTCTCTTGTATACCTGAATACAGACAACACAAAAGGGAACTTCACTGTTCACTAACTGGAATTAACATTAAACTACCAAAACATTTTTTGTTGTTGTTTAAGAAAGTGGTTTTATTCATTGTTTACCTTACTACCAAAGTGATTGAAAGTAACTTATTTTCTTTTTAAGTGATTTTATTCACCACTGGATCTGATGCAACTTTAAAATGGTGGAGTGTGTTTGTTTTGGTGATCAGTCATCAATAAAGAGATCTAAATAAACACTTTACCTTACAAGCAGTCCAACATGATTCTGGCACAATACCCAACTATGTGTTTAGTGTTTAGTGAAGCTTGCTAGTTAACAAAATACCTATTCAAACTGTGCAGTATTGCCATGACTTCCCTGTATATCAAGTTCTCCCTAATGAGTAAACAAGCTGACTAGCTGCCTCTCTACTCACATACACTACATTCAGCCCCATACAGAGAGCTAGCGTTAGCTTGACGTTTGGCTAACTAGCTAACAAATGTATCTATCGTACAATAAAATAGCAATAAAGTACGATGACGAAGACGTATTTCTGAGTCGGGGATAAATGCAGTGCAGACTAACCTGAGAGATGAGTATGAAAGCCAGGGCTGTGAATGAGGATGGCTGCTGAATGAGCTCCGGCGCCACGTCTGAAACACGGAAGGACTCGGCAACTTTAGTGTTTCTGCGTAGCGAGACTGGGTTACTGAGGGAGTTACGCAATTTCCTCTCATTTACCGCAGTACTGCGGGTTGCTGAATAGCATCATCGCTTTCTAAAGGAAGTAAACTCAGACAGTTCACCAGAATTAGAGGTGCAGGCATGCTTGTACCCCTTTATAACTGTGTGAAACTAATTGCAGTACACCCCTCAGTCGGTACACATTCATTTCATGCACTTTATTTAAAATGTGTACAATAATATTGTGTCTAGAGCGCTTTCTATTTCTGAACCTTCCACCAAAAGAGCATATGACTTCGAACTTGACATTGGAATGACATTTGACATTATTTATAAGCCTACTTGTATTCTGAGTTTTTGAGATTTGGATTAAACTCGTTCAGTTCCAGCTAAAATGGCTATTTGATAAAGGCTTTATCAATGATATGATATGATATTGAGCTTTATTGGTCAAGTGTACTAGAAAATACAAAGAATTTGTTGTTGAGCTCTTGTGCTTACAGACATTACACGTTACCGTTAGATGGATAAGAACGCTGGTAATATAACAGAGGTGGGAAAGACCGACAAGTCACAAGTCAAGACACAAGTCAAGACAGGCACGTCACAAGTCAAGACACAAGTCAAGACAGGCAAGACACTAGTCAAGTCCAAGTCAAGACTGGCAAGTCAAAAGTCAAGTCACAAGTCAAGACAGGCAAGACAGAAGTCAAGTCAAAAGTCAAAACAGACAAGACACAAGTCAAGTCCCAAGTCAAGACAGACAAGTCCCAAGTCAAGACAGACAAGACACAAGTCAAGACAGGCAAGTCAGAAGTCAAGTCAAAAGTCAAGACAGACAAGACACAAGTCAAGTCCCAAATCAAGACAGACAAGACACAAGTCACGACACAAGTCAAGACAGACAAGACACAAGTCAGGACACAAGTCAAGATAGGCAAGTCACAAGTCACGACAGACAAGTCACAAGTCAAGTCACAAGTCAAGAAAGACAATACACAAGTCAAGTCCCAAATGTAGACAATCACAAGTCCAGTATTGAGACTTCAGTCATGTATCACTCTTGTGATACATTGAGAATGTAACAAGTCATTCTAAGTAAAAGGGCACAAGTCAAAGTGAAGTCATTGATGTCAAAGTAGAGGCACAAGTCTCGTGTCAAAAGTCATAACTCGAATCCACAACACTGTAATATAATAATATGACACATTTTCTATGAACAGATAATAATAAAACATTTGCTGTGAACAGAAGTGGATGCTACCTACAGTTATTCCACTGTAATCAAAAAAGAAGAATATTACAAGAGCAGAATGCTGCACACATAAATACTGCACGCATAAGTTATTGCATCTTGAACACAATACCCAATGCTTTCAGAGAAAAGTCATCATGTTTCTGAAGCAATCAAGTGTTCATGTAAGTCTGATTGCATGTGGAAAGAAGATTTTCCAATGTCTGGGGATTTTGATGCACATTTATTTGATGCGCTGCCTGTAGGGAAGGAGTTGTGCTGGCCTGGGTGCAGTGGGCTGGTGATTATTTTTTTCTGCTCTCTTCTTGCTTCCGGAGAAGAATAGTTATTTTAGGGAGGGCAGGTTTCTTCCTATGAGCGTTTCAGTCGACCTGACAATATGTCACAGTCTGTTCAGCTTATTACTGGTTGTGGAGCCAAACCACACTGTTATGAACAAACTCAATGAAGAAAAATGAAAATGGTGTGCTGCGATTTCCAATATGGTAACTTAATGAAAATTTCATAGAACTCCTGGCTATGTTTTATCCTGCACACTGAGAACTACTGATCTACAGTGTTATTATATCTCTGTTAAAATACAGCAGTATGTAACCGTCTTAAACTGCACAGGAGTTTATGAAGGGTGTGTCTATGATTAATCATTAATAATAAATCATTACTTACTCAATGGAGGAAACCGAAGAACCTGGAGAAAACCCACATGGACACAGGGAGAACATGCACGGTACTATAGTGTCTGCATGAAATGACAGATAACATTTAATTGACCCCTCGAAAGAAATTCATGTGTTAAAGTAGCTTATTAATAGCAGAAGACCACATAATTATCCATTCATCCATTCGTCCATTTCCCATAGCGCTTATCCTACACGGGGGAGTCTGGAGCCTATCCCAGGGAACTTGGGGCAGAAGGTGGGGGAGCACCATGGACGGGGTGTTAAATCATCCCAGGGCACAATCACACACCCATTCGCACTAGGGACACTTTGGGACAATCACACACTAGGAACAATTTGGAAATGCCAGTCCACCTACAACACATATCTTTGGACTAGGGGAGGAAACTGGAGTACCTGGAGAAAACCCTATAAGCACATGGAGAATATGCAACCTCCGCGTACACAGCGTGGAGATGGGATTCAGGACCCCAATCCCGAGGTGCGAGGGAAACATGCTACCCATTAAGCCACCGTGCTCCCAATCCTATTTGGATTAACTATATGCCACTCTGTTATTCACAAGATGGGTTGTAAAATGCTCCAATGGTGCACAGAGCCCATAAGAATACTAAAGTAGATCAAGGTATACGCTTGATTTAGGCTGAAGGATCCTCTTGCAATCCTTTACAGCTGATCACATTAACCTTAGGCTCAATCAGACATGTTCTTTTTTTTTTATTTATTTTTTTGGTTAGTTGGAACTAAACCTAGGAAGTTAAATTGCATAGAGTGAATTCATCATTATAATTATCTTTATATCTTGGTGTCTGGACTTAATTTTGTTGTACTGACATAACTTAAAGGCCAACAAACAACTTCATGAATGTTAAAACTACACCAAAATGCTTTGCTATATTGTAAAGGATGATATAACTTCGATATGTCCTAACCTATGATTTACACCTTGTGCTCATAAGTAGACACAAGCTAGATCTCCTTATGAATCTCTCGCAGGTGTTGTTGCTGATGCTCGCGGTTCTACTTTTCCTGCTGTTCTCCTTCTCTACCAACAGGTGGCTGTATTATATAGGCAAAGAATTGTACAATCCATCTTGACAAATGACATCATGACTAAAGCTAAACATCCAAAATACGCATGTGAATAAGCCTAAATAGATTTATGAATCCACTCATTCTGATGCAACAACTCAATATAGTCTAACACAGGCATATGTCTGTCCCGTATATTGTGTGAGAACCAAATCTTGTCACTTAATGTTACAGTAATCACAGCGTCCATCAAAAAGGCTTGATAGAGATGTCTCACCTAGGTAGGGATTCCATCTGCATCTCAATGATCTCAATTTACTGACTTTTAATTTAGCATTTTACAATCCAAAATTGTAGGGTTTTATTGCTGATTTAATCATACTGTACGCATCTGCTTCTCGTGTTCAAAAGCTCCTGAAGGCTTACAGTGGTGCTTGAAAGTTTGCTAGAATGTTCTACAGATCTGCATAAATATGACCTAAAACATCATCAGATCTTCATACAAGTCCTAAAAGTAAATAAAGAGATCCAAATTAAACAAATGAGACAAGCATTTTATACTTGGTCTTTTATTTACTGAGGAAAATGAACCCATATTACATAATTGTGAGTTGCAAAAGTATGTGAAGCTTTGCTTTCAGTATCTGGTGTGACTCTCTCGTGTGCAGCAATAACTGCAACTAAACATTTCCGGTAACTGCACAGTCCTGCACATCAGCTTGGACGAATTTTATCCCGTTCCTCAGTACAGAACAGCTTCAACTCTGGGATGTTGGTGGGTTTCCTCAATGAACTGATTGCTTCAGGTTCTTCCACAAGATTTCTATTGAATTAAGGTCAGGACTTTGACTTGGTCATTCCAAAACATTAACTTTATTCTTCATTATTTGGTAGAACGACTTGTGTGTTTAGGGTCCTTGTCTTGCTGTTTGACCCACTTTCTCTTGAGATTTAGATCATGGACAGATGTCCTGACATTTTCCTTTAGAAATCGCTGGTATAATTCAGAATTCATTGTTCCATCAATGATGGC
>JANDJT010000041.1:7511835-7544335 GCA_024331685.1 Stegophilus panzeri | reverse complement strand
CGGTCAGTGTGCGTTTACTCTCACCGATGCACCTGAAGGTGTAATTAATTGGACCCGTGACATTGCACAGCAACAGTGTTTCCCTGTTTTGTTTC
Source organism: Stegophilus panzeri (assembly GCA_024331685.1). Lineage (NCBI taxonomy): Eukaryota > Metazoa > Chordata > Actinopteri > Siluriformes > Trichomycteridae > Stegophilus > Stegophilus panzeri. The sequence continues at coordinate 7,544,240 of JANDJT010000041.1, read as the reverse complement.
ACTTTTAAGCTGAAGTGCCTTTGGGCTGAGTCATGGCACCGTGTTTTAGTCTGCTATTATTGGAATACTGAAATCACTATTTCGGCGTTTGTAACGCTCAACACCGACACGAAGATCTTCCGCAGATTTGGGCCAACACGCATTCAGCCGAAGCCCTGTAAGATTCACATGCGGCGAACATGAGTACAGCTAAAAGGTGTCATTTACCAACAAACATCACTGCGACCGAACAGACCGTGCGGAACAATTTTATTCAATTGCGATTTCGCCAATTGGAAAGCAGTATATGGCAGTATGTTGGTGCCAAGGGCAGTTTTCAGTGTCATGCAGGAAGCCGGATATGAAGCTCGCAACACAAGAGTTGCACAGTAATACATTTCCAATACCATCCAGTACAAAGCCATTAAAAGCAACAATGGACACACCAGGTACCTTTCCTCCACACGTGATGCATCACAACTCCCTAATGACACGTCTCATTTTACACCAAAGCTTTCATCCCTCCCCCCACTGCCACTGGTTTAGTAAGCCTGACATGGAAATGTATGGATTGACCTTCAGATTATTACAACCCTTCGATTTCTGTAAGATTTTCAGACATCCTACCCACAAATCAATGAGGGTTGTAGCCTTTTTAAAAACTCTGTGGTAGGTAGAACCATTGCAGTGTTTGAAATTTAACTAATGCCAGAGCGCACGCTGCTGCATTAGGACTGAAGACTGAACTATTGAGCCGACACTCAGTAAAGTCTCTGCTGTGCATGTTTAAAACGATTATATCTGTCCATTATTTCCTCTGTTAAGCCATGTGTGCCACCACCGATATGGGGGTTTTTGAATTACAGAGGAAAATGATACTTTAAATACATTTACATTAAATGCGATGCGGTTAACTGGGTATCCATTCATTAACTCTTAATGTACCTGATTAGTAAAATTAGGCATTCCCAGTCTGCACACGTGTTTTGAATCTCCTGGTCTTATGGTTTATAGTTTGAGCGACAGTGAGCTGTATTGATAAGGCTTCCTGAGGGGAAACTATTATATGTTATACAGGAAGCAATTATGAAGAGCTGGCTGTTGCCTAATCTCCCTGAGTAAATATATTTGGATGGAGGTGTGTGTGTGCGTGCACCCAAATGAGACAGATATCTTTCCTATGATTAATCATTGTGTTTCCTGTATAAAACACTCTATATGGCCAAACGTTTGTGGACACCTGACCATCACACCCATATGTGTTCCTTCCACAAAATTGGAAGCACACAATTGTCTAGAATGTCTTTGTATACTATAACATTGAGATTTCCCTTCACTGGAACTAAGAGGCCCAAAACTGTTCCAGCATGACAATGTGCACAAAGTGAGATCCATGAAGACATGGTTTGCTGAGGTTGGAATGGAAGAACATGAGTGGCCTGCACAAAGCCCTGACCTCAACCCCACTGAACACCTTTGGGATGAACCAGAACACCGACTGCACCCCAGATTTCCTCACCCAACATCACTTTGACCTCTTGTAGCTGAATCGACAAATCCCCAAAGCCACACTCCAAAATCTGGAATGGGATGTTTCAGAAGCACATATGGATGTGATGGTCATGTTTCCACAAAGTTTTGGCCATACAGCGTTAATGTAAGCTCTAAATACACAGTATTCTCCTTAAGAATCTTTGCCTTTCATTGACTGAGAGAATCTTCCTGACTGGACAGCCATTTTGTTTTTGGATTGAATTCTCACCACTTCACCTAGACGTTGTTCAGTCAGTTTGAGTTCATTTGGTAGACATTTTTTTTTGCTTTTTGTGTCATGTAGAAACTTTTCCTAGTTTTCATGGACCCTTTAATTATGCTTTTGAATGACAGTGTTAATTAACCCATGACTTGTCCAGCGCTCCACTGGAAGGTCATATTCAGGAGCTCTAACAACCTCATCATTGCTTTCATTCATCACAGTAAGATGTCATCACATTCACCCTTCCTGTAAATTACATTGTGTAATGAAAAAGCAGTGGAGGTGATTTAACAACTCCTTATGGCTCTCTCCTGACCTGCAGCAAGTCCCAGTCATCCTCCGTATGGCGGTTTGCTCCATGATTAATGACTAAAGTGTTTATGTAGGTCTGTGATAACTGTGACGGATCATTGGCCGTGACCAATTTACTTAGTCGTTTGGGGGCTTTGGGGCTGCTTCATGTCCACTGGCACTTCATTGGACAACAAGGGCAGGGTGCAGTTTTAAGGAACGCGCCTTAGGCACTCATCTATCCCCTGCTGCTGGATCAGCTACCGCTGTTATTAAGGTTCCATTGTGCTTCTGGGGAACTACTGAAACAAGCTCATATTTGTCCTTTGACATGATGTTGCAGTTAATTTATTTCTTAAGCATTTCAATTGATGAATCATTTTGGTAATGAAAGTAGTGATGAGATCTGATCACATCTACCTGCCATTGAATTTCCAAATTTTTGGTCATCCTGATAATTTACACAAATATTTTTTCCCTAAAGCTGTGAAATCATAACCCATAAATCCAACCCTTTACCAATTTTATTGTTGTTTTGATGCCCAAGTCCTTTCCCAAAACCCTCTTGTCAAAGCATGGTGTACTGAAATCAACTGCTTGCTCTTGTCATGGAACAATAAAACCGATTCATTTCCAGCTGCAGATTTGTCATCAATACTAAGATAAAGCCAAAGCCAAATGACTAACAAAGATTTTCCTCACTTTGCTCAGTTGAGCAATATCTGATTGATATTTTTAATCCTTTTATCCACCCTTTGAGAGTTTGAGCCAGTTTCTGCTTTTAAGTCGGCTGGTTGTCAAGAACGGCTGCAGTGGGGAGATAAAAGCCCAGTCACGTCTGCTGGAGAAGACGAGGCCAAAGCAGTAATGGAAAGGGCAGACTCAGAAAGGTGAGAGACACAAGGAACAAGAGGGAGAGCCTGTGCAAAAAAAAAAAAAAAAGAGGCAACATCAGGAAAAAGCTAGAGGGAGATGCTGTTTTCCTGTTGTACGTTTTAAATATTTCTGGAATAGATATCGTGCTGGGATTTCAAGAAGCACATTCTGACGGCCTCCTTCGCTAAGGCTTCAGGAGAGCGAAATCAAGGAAGTCCTACGAGGCTTTACTTCTGCTCAGAATGAGACATCCCTGTTCTGTACTTGAACTTCTTGCCTTGTTTAATAAAAGATGGAGGCTAGTCTACCCCTAACTCTTTGCTCAAACCCTTCATAACATACTGAGTTTTGTCCGCATCCTCTACTGACCAAATACATTGTACAGCCAAAAGTATGTGGACATCTGACACCTATATGTGGGCCTTCACCAAATTGTTGCCACAAAGGTAAAAGCCCAGAATTGTCTAAAATGTCTTTGTATGGTGTTGGATTAAGATTTCCCTTTACTGGAATTAAGGGGCCCAAACGTGTTCCAGCATGACATTAGGTTGGTGTTGAAAAAAGTTGCGTGACCTGTACAGAGCCCTGACCTCAACCCAACTGATCACGTTTGGGATGCATAGGAATGCTGACTGCCTCCTCGTGCAACATCAGTGCCTGACCTCACTAATGCCCTTGTAGATGAATTGACACAAATCCCCAAAGCCACACCCTAAAAACAAGTGAAAAGCCTTCAAAAATCACATATGGGTGTGGTGGACAGATTAGCACAACCTTATATATAGCGATATAGTGCATCTTCCCTACTACCAGTTGTATGTCTTTGGTATCCATAAACAGATAAATAAGCTTGTGGTAGATACTCATTGCTAAATAAATGCAATCAGTCAGAAATTGTAACGACTTCATTTGATTTGATAGCCAATAAACATGTTTGAACTGTGGGAAACATTGTGCTAAAGCATCAGTGCTTGTCTCTTCAGGAAAAGCCATACATTTTCTGGAGATTAGAAGGCACATACTCACAAATCCATTCTTGCTCCAGTCACCTGAGCTCATTGCGAATAGTGCTTGCTTTGGTATCTGGGGACTTGTTTTGATTACTCAATTCTGTTTCGGTTTAGTGGTCCTTCCTACATTAACTCCTAATGTATTTAGGAATCGTAGTTGAATGAGGCACTTTGGGAGTGACTAAGATGTAGATTGGCTCAAATCTAGAGAGGGTTCAGAACAATTACCATGGTGTACCTGTATTGAACAGATATTTACTACTGACCCAGTTCTAGTTCTGTTGGGACTTCATTCTGCTCTAAACTAATTTAACCTGCCAATGCTAATGAGGCTGGTCAGGCCTGTGGGCTCTCAGGGGTACTATCCCTTTTATGTTGCTTCCCTCATCCTAATTTCAATCTGATTCATTATAATATGAACCACAAAGCCGATCTGCGATCAGCATAAAAGCAACTTTCACCACAATAGGAGAAAATGACTGTGTTGGAGTCTGAATATAATTGTGTGTATTATTAGGCCTTTAAATGGGATGTTGTGTGCTTTGCGGTCGTTCGTGCTAATTAATGTTGCCTTAGAACCCTTTGTACTGAAGAACAGCAGCGTGAAAGCAGGAAGACTCTTGTATACCGAATGAGAAGAAACGGCAAGAATTTTTGCACTTCCTGTGTTGAATGTGTCTGTGGCTTGTTAGAGTTTGAACATGCAGATCAGTAGCGTAAATGAATCTGATTATAGGACTTCCTATAATAAGGATAAGGCTGTTTATCTGACCATTAATCGTCAACGAACTGTTAACCAACTGTTAAACACCGTGGTGCCTTGTAAATGGTAATAATAATAATAATAATAATTAGGTGTACTAACATCACTTTTGACATGCGAAGTGAAAATAACCATGGATACCTCCACAAAAGCGTGTTTGTTGAGCATGTAAAAGCTATAAAAATCTTCTTTAATAGCATTTTAATAGTTTTTACAGTCCTGAGTTTCTATTGGTTTGGTTTTACTATAATGAAATTCAAACATTTGTGCAACATTCTGGATTGACATTGCAGCACAGCAACAACAACAGACAATAGCGAGCAGTGTTAATGGGTATCTTCTCAAAACAGCAATTAATATGGTCAGTGTTATAGATTTAACCAAGTACTCTACCTGTATATTAAAGTGCACCTATTATGGTTTTGAAATGTGCCTAATTTTGTTTTAAAGTTCTCATACAATAGATTTACATGCATCCAAGGTCAAAAAACACTCATAGTTTAAATTGCAGCGTTACCTTGTTTTCCCTTCCAGTGTCAAAAACGACTCGTTCAATGATGCGATCTAAAGGATTCATTCTGAACTCCTCCTTTCAGAGAGCATACTCTGCTCTGATTAGTCAGATGTCCCAGTCTGTTGTGATTGGTCTACTGCTGTCAGCGTGTTTCAAAAAGGAAACGCCCACTACCGTAACGAGTTTCAGCTCCGTCTGGCAGCGAGCAGCCGATGAAGACCAGAGGCGGGGCTTTTTATTACAAACCTACGTAGGTTAGTACAGGAAGTAAGTCTGGAATCACTAACGACTCGTTTCAGCTGTTCAGAATCGGTTCCTTCTTTTGGGAGTCAATATCTCCGTTTGTCGTGCGCTTTGATTTTTGAAACATTGCAGGTGTTTTTACATTCACAAACAGCTACGTATATAACACACTACATGAAAGGTAATATTTGAAAAACCATAATAGGTGCACTTTAATTGATCTAAAGACAATACTGCTATAAACTCATTTACACAGTGTGCACGGCCAGGTTGATTTGACGTTACTCTGTAAACACGGAAGGAACAGGTAGTTGAGAAGACTACCCCAAGCTGACGAGTTGAAATTTCAGGTTTGAGGGGATGTTTCCGGTGGTTTTTACCGGTTGTAGGCGGGGAATTACAAGTTGCAATTTCACCACGAATGCAGCATTCGTTTGCTTTTGCTAGCTAACGATCAGAATTTACATTGGACAACAAAATCAGTAGTAGATATCATCAAGTCTTTTTCTAATATGGCTAAAAGTAAACTTTAGTTGACAAACAGAAAGAAGGTGTAGCTAAATGGAACTTAAATTGAGCATTAACATTGTTTACCTAATTTTATCGCTTCCCCGTTGAGCATAGCTAACTTCGGTTAAGAGAATAAAGTGAACCATAGCTTGTCTTTATGTTGTAACATTGTTTTTAGTGAGACAGATTCGAATGTCTACGTTTTCAGGGCTTAGTCTAGTACACTGACAGTTGATTCGGCAGCTAAGAGATGATCTAGTGTCTTGTCAAACTTGCAAGGCTTTGGAATTGCGTACACTGCTACATGTTTGCATTGGACCACGTTTGCCTTCCATAGACACTGAACTCTCACTGGGGCTTCTCATTGTATTATATTGCTTGACAAATCTAAGGTATGATGAAGTATATCAGATTTACTAATCGTGCTAATTTTAAACAATCTTATTCGCACCTGAGACCTTGATTAGTATAGCTGGATTGAGGTAACTGCGTGCTGTTTTTGCCCGGAAGGGGCAGATATATTGAGACTTGAAACGGTTATTGGCTACTAAAATGGTATGGAAGCCTCGAGGGGTTATTATACGCTAAGTTTTCTGATTTCTTGGCAGTTTAGTTTAGCTAGTGTGGCAATGGGATACTAAATCGGACTCAGGAAATCATAGTACTCGTGCAAGATTTGACTACTTTATTCACTTTCAGTTTGCTATTTAATATAATGGTGTTCATGTTTTGGTTTATTTTTGCTTGTCTTAACAAAATTGTGTGGACAAACTTAGGTGTAGTTCAGTTTTTTCTTTTTAAATAAAACATTTATAATATATATGCATTGCTTTGGGCAGCAACGGCGATCTTTCTCACACAAGTGTCTCACATCCCCATGCTAACACTTTTTAATTAAATATGACTATCTATAGACAGAAGTCTCCAAGTCTACAGAGATCAGTGAATACTACCTAAGCTGTAAGCTATTTTCTCTAAAATGTGAGCACGTTTGTTCTGTAGATGAAAGCACTAATTGAGTGGAAACGTCAGCATTTCTCACAATGACCACGTTTACACGGACAGCAGTAATCTAATTATTGACCTTATTCTGAATAAGACAATATTCTGATTAAGGTGTTTACATGAGTCACTTTTAGAATATTCCTTTCATGTTCCCGTTTTACATGTTATAGAGCATAGATTGATTAACGGCACGTCATTACGTCCCCACGCCACGCCGTCCGATGTTCCCTCCAGAATTTCACGTATCGTCATACAGTTGGTCTTCGTTATGGAACCGTATACAGTTTTGGGTGTTTCAGTTTTAATTTTACCAAAGCTTCAAGTGCAGTTAATTATTTTTCACACTGTACGTGCAAATAGACGACTGCTTGAAGCTGTGGGCTGCGTCTCAAACTGCGTACTTACCTACTATATAGTAGCCAAAATACGTCTATTTCACCTACTATATAGTAGGCAAAAATATGGTTTGGGACGCAGCCGTGCTCTCTTGTTTACCGTCAAACAGTTGAGCACTGCGAGTGTGAACGTGTCCTGTCGCAAAATGCAGTGAAAACTCCCACACGACGTTAATAGTGTGATTACATGTCTGTAATGCGACTAAAACAGGAATACTCCACATGTCTTAATTCCATTTGTGTTTACTTCGAGTATGACTTTAATCAGATTAAGTCATCAACAATCACTGTTTACATGCTAGTTTCTTAATCAGAGTATCGTCTTAATCGAGTTAATATCGGATTATCGTTGTCCATGTAAACGTACTGAATAATAATAATAATAACAAACCACCAGTTCAGATGTCGGAGATTACCATTGTAGTCAACTGAAGCATTCATCAAACAGTTTCTTAGTTACTTAAAGGATACTTGGTTAGCTGTTAATAAGTGAAGGCTTGGAGCATTTCTATGTTTCTCCTGTGGATGTAAGGAATGATTTGTTTTGTTTTCCTCTCCTGACAGTGTAAGGCTGGTGGTTTTGGCATTGCTTCTGACTACTGTAGTGGCTTGTCATCTTATCTCTCACTACAATTCCCTGCATCCTCATACCTGAAGAGTGTGTGTGTATGTATGTGGGTATGTGTGTCTGTATACACCACCCGAATTGCACCAGCGATAGGTGAAGTCTGTTTATTTATTGAAATTATTTTTGCCCCTAAAAGTTGTTACATGCACAACATTATATGTACATCGTACATCTAATAATAGTTATATACCCTTTACTGTACATCAAGCCCTTATCGAGATGAATCGAAAGGGAATTTCACAGCACCATGCTTGAAAGAACTTATGCCGTGTCTCTCATGGGGAGAATTTTGAGTGAGTGAGGGAGAGAGATTCTGCTGCATGACTGCCTCTTTCGATCTCCTGTAACACGCATTCTGAAGTATAGTCCTGCTCAAACTAATAAAAGAAGTGTCTTTGCAGTGATCCGCACACCAAGCTCGAGGGATAAATACACATGCATGTTCCTTTTATTGGGGTTGGTTGGAAGGTATGCTCACACAGAGGTTTGTTCTCATTACTACTGCTATATATCTAGTGCTCCAAGTCAGAAAATGGACCTTACCACATGCACAAAACTGGACTGTGTGGCCATTGTGTGGCAAGAAGCCAATTACAGTCTGTTGATACAGTTGGTGAATTGGGACCCCACACACACACACACACACACACACACACACACACACCCGCTTGGACAGGTGCCATCAGAGCAGGTGGTTCCTAACACCCTCAGCTACTGGGGCTGTGCTCTTAATGCACACTGCTTTGCTGGATATTTGATAAGTCAAGTTGCTGATAGAACAGAGACCAGTTTGAGTAGGAACATGGCTGCCGATTAGCATCACACCCGCAAGCCTCAAGATCGTATCGGCTTTGGCTCGCAGTCTAGGAGCACGGCGTGAAAATGAGCCGGAGATTTGCTGAGGTGGTGCCTCACTATTATGTTTCCTTTCACCTGCTATTTCAATATCTTTTCATTATTTCAGACAGGGACCTCATTCCATGAAAAAAAAAAAAAACCCAGAGAGAATCCCCACTGTCAGAGTTTAACCTTTGCCTGATAGTAGTTTTCCTCTCTCTACATGTGAAGGCAAAATTAGGACACTTGAGAAAAGTATGTAAGAGACTGCATCCAGGAAGCAGTATGAGCTAAAAATCCATGTTAAAGACTTGCAGTCAGCGTAATCCAGCTGTGATCCGACTGAGCTTAACCGTAACCTGAACACACCTAAACCAGCATCGCTTTGCGCGTATAACAATGAAAGGTTTTCTGACTCCCACACCATAAACTATTCACAGGTTATTGTGTAGCTTTTGTCATGTTATTAAATGTGAGTGTTTATTAAGTGTGTGAATATTTGAGCAAGTATGATGAACCTTCTTATATTATATGCTATCGATATATGCTAACAAACAAACCTAAAATGTTGTGTATAAGACATTTCATTTTACCCTTTAATGAAATGTCAATGATATAGGAATGAGATGTAGGAATGCGAGAACAATGACACTATGGTTGCACTGCTGTGAAAGCCATGTTAAGGTTATCAAAACTTGAGGCTAGGCTTGTGCGATATAGATTTTTTTTTTCTGCTTGCAATTAAATAAAAAAATAAATAATTCCAAGAAATGATTTAATCACCCAGAACCAACAGACTTAAAAAAGACAGGGAAACATGTATTTATACCATTTCAGATTTAAAGTCCCCATGAAATCAGAATTGAAATTTTGTGGCTTTTAGTATGAATATGTTAGCCTTAAGGTTCTCTGTAAGCTAGTGCACTCCAAAACAATGACAAACATTCGCATTTAGAAGATATACGCATTCAAAATTTGCACTCTCTCTCTACCATCGATACGGATCAATAATTTCGATGACATCATTCTGCACTTCAGCGTCTCAGCGTCTCATCAGATTTTCTGTCCAAACAAAAGCTCTCTAGAATCTGAAGTGTCCCGCCCCCTAAGTACGCCTTAGCTGGGCCGTGAAGTAAGCTAAACACTAATGGCTATTTAAAAAGGGGAGGAGCCACTTGATATGTCATGCCATGACTTCCTGTTTCAGTGGAAATTATGTCTACATATCAAATAACACTACTGCGCATTTCAAGGCACTTTAAAGAGAATAGGGGAGAGTGTAATAATAATATCAGCTGTGTAGTCAGGAACTGCTTGCTGGCAGTGGCGATCGTGAAAATTCAGCTGGACAGTGGATTTTTAGGTGATTCTACAGTAATGCACAGTGAACAGAAGAAAAAAAAAACCGTAACAGTACATTTTAAATATAATTCTTTTACAAACTGACTGTCTAATGTCCATGACAGCGTATTTAATCACTGTCTAATATTCCTGACCATTAAACTTATTTGTAAAGTGTTAGATACATATAATTAACGGATGTTAAATATACTTGTGTAACGTTAGCCAAGTCGTTAGCCAAGATTTTATTTCGCATAAATCAACTGAAAACATTCACTATGTATCTTGACAGAAAGTCAGCGTGGCCCACGAGTCCCGCCGAGAGCATGTGAAATAAGTGAAGTGGGCGGGGCTTGAAAGTGGTGTCAGTTCATGTCAGAGAGTCCAAAACGTCGCCTGTTTTATTTATTTTGGCGTATTTTTGAGTGATGATTCATATTAGCATACGGTGATGTTAACGCAAAACACATAAAGGTCTGCTAATAAGTAAATATCACATGTAAAGTATATTATCCAGGACAACGACTAGTATGGAAGCAGTCGGATTAAAAGTTTCTTATAGATAGTTACTTAGCACTTTTCGGCTCTGGCCTTGGTCTCAGTCTTCACACTAAGTAAGAAGAATCTGATGAGAAACAGACGACGCATTATGCCAGTGGAGCCTCCGTATTTATTAGACGTGACAGTATAAGAAAAAAGTCAACAAATTATTCTAATAGCAGATGCACAGATAAAGCCAGGGATAAGTCACTAACCTTATTTTCCATCAGGCCTCAGCAGCAGGAGAGATATGAGATGTGGCTGATTTGTCTTTGCTTCTAATATTTAACTTGATAAGCTCTGCGCTGTCTGGATGTGGACGCAGGACCTCTGTCCATGCGCCATGCTATTTACTGAACACTTTTTTTTGTGCGTGTGTGTGACAAGCCTACGAATATTCAGGGTCACAGTCTCTATCTGCACTTCCTTACGTGCGCCAGCTACTAACCAAACTTTTGAACACCGTGACTGAATGAGCTTTTCGAAGCGAGATATTGTTATCGGCTCGAAAAAGGTTTCAAGAAAGCTGTGTTTCTGTTTGAATGCGTCCGAAAAGGTTGGGGATTAGTCCGTTATAAAGTCACTCAGATGACCACTTTCTGTTGAAGTAGGCAGTTTATGGTCATTAAAAAGTTACCGCTCTCTTTAGTTAAAGCTAGACATCTGGGTAATAAGACTGCTGTTGCCACTGCTTCATGTATTGGGAGAGGAATTAAATGTCCTCTGCAAAACAAGAGTCTGTAGGCTACAGTGTAAACATATAAATGCCATACAGATAAGTCTCCTGCTCTCTGTCCATTCAGTTTAAATTTCTGACCTACAAAATGGCAAGTAGGGCCGAGCGATATGCGGATATAACATTGAAATTGTAATAAACGATGCAACGATACACTTTTCTGAGACATCGTGATGTATCATGTATCATGATATCTTTTTACAACTTTAAATATATATATTTTTTAATAATTCTAAACTTAATAGAATGATCTTTTTTTAAAACTCGAGTCCTTACAGGATTTCGGAGAGTTTTATTTTTGTGACTGTTGCGGCCAGAAACGCTTGATTTTGCTGCAGCTTTTTATTTATTTATTTATTTTTCGAAATTTGCTGAGGTTTTTTGTGCTTCTTTTGCGGAAAACTACTTGAATTGGCGAAACTGGAATTGCAGGAAAGAAGGTTTTGCACGGCGGTCTTTCTCAGTGATATTTGTTGGTAAATGAGACCTTTTAGCTGTACTCATGTTCGACGCACCTGTATCGAAGAGAGCTTTGGCTGAATGCGCATCGTGATGACATCACATGACGCGTCTCGGCCCAAAACTGTGGAAAATCTGCGGCCATTTTGAAAAACTGCTCGATTTTGCGTTCATTTCTGTCAAATTGGGACTGTAATTAAGATTGTAAATTCTTCGTAGATTTCTTTCAGTTTTTCCTTTTTTTTAGTTTTAGTGTCATTTTTGTAGGGATTAAATTAAAAGTATCATCAAACTCAGTTTTTTTTCTTAACAGTTCTTTACAGTTTTAATGCAACACTACTGTCTCGCCGCAGTTTATTAGCTAGATTATACATCGAGTTACTTATCATGTATCATAGAAATGTCCTCAAGTATTATGATACAATTTAATTTTTTTGCCATATCACCCACCCATAATGACAAGCTTCACTCGCTGCTCTTCTTCATCCGTACATTACAGTTTCTGTTGCCTGATAAAAATTTCAATAACAGTATGAAATTAAGCGGGTTTAAGACCAATATGACAAGTCATTGCCTGTTTGCTCATATTTTTTTTGCCATTACCCATGCACTTTCATTTATTCATTCATCCTTTGTATGTGCTTCATCCAGGGGCATGGATACACTGGGAACACTGGGTGCAAGACGGGAACACGGACCCAGGATGGGATGCATTACACATGATAATTAAATCAGCCCTGAATACATTTTAATATTTATCAGTTTGTCAGTGACTTAATGTGTCCTTCATGTTAATCATATGTGCTGTTGTTCATGTGTTGTATTATCTCACTTTTTGATTAATGATCTACGGATTCTAGAGAATGCTAGACATTGCTGACCCATTTCCCTGTTCTCACAAACTCGGATTAGTCTGAGGGAATCTCGCTCCTCAGAAAAAGTGAACTTGTGCAATCTGTGTGTGCACTGGGTTTTTACTGATCCCAGGGTTTCGCGTAGCAAGATTCAATTCACAACAGTTTTTCCCTCCCGTGTTACCATGGTGATGGCCATAATGGTGGAGAGTTAAGACTATTAACAATCCATTCTTCTCTAATTAATGCCCCTGCTTCAGACAGTACTTAGGAAATGCTCTTAGTGTCCCCGTGTGTCCACGTAAAGCCTTTTTATCTACAGATAATCTCGACATTTTTTTCTTCCCGCCTTAGATCTTAAGTCTCGATAAAGACGTCTTGTGCATTAATTGGTATTAAGGCTTATCCAGTTGCCATCTGTATGTATGACGAGCAAATCCAACATATTTAGCAGGTATTCACTGGCGCTTAATTGTACATAGGACTCCTCTGTAGGACTCCTGGTGAGAAACCGTGCATCACGTCGTATTGTTGAGAGTCCTAAGAGGAAGAGCCAGCTTGGTTTATTTTAAGTGTCGCCTTTTCCCCCCTCCTGCAGTTTCACGGTAAACGAGAGTTGATGTCATCTCAAGTGATACTTTATTTTTTTCCTTCTTTTTTTTCTCTTAATGAGCACACTGTGACAGAAGCACAGGTCACAGCATGTACGCTGCTGCTGGATCTCTGTATTTATTGTAATTATACTTTTCCATTTGAGAGACTTCATGCAGAAAGCACAATGCAAGTTTATTTTAGATCCGATACGTGACTGTGTGGGTTGAACTTGTTTGTGCATGAGAACTACAAATAGTAGCAGGCTTTTGTGTCCGTGTACGTTGTGTGTGTGTGTGCGTGTGTGTGTTTTTTTGTTGTTTTTGTTGTTTTAAAGTGAAATAAAATGTATGAGTTGACAAGATGTTGAAAATAGTTTTTGGCTTTAAAACAGTAGACATTACAAAAAGCTCTTATGGACATTTTTCAGCATTTCATACTCATTCTGAGGCTAAAATTAATCAACGCTCTTGAGTGACCTGGAAGCCAGCCTACCACATCTTTTCAAACTGCATCACAAGGCAGCATCACACACTCTGTGGAAAGCGCTATTTGCCCTCTTCCACATACATGAGCACACAGACAACTATGATTGGCTAGCATCTCTTTGATTGGCCCCGCCCACTGAGAGAGCATGCCCAATTTGCTCGCTTGGACTCATGGCCATGGATGGCTTTGACATCTTCGGGATTTGAGCTCGTGATCTCCCAACACTTTTTTGTTCCCCCACTCGATAGCCAATGACATGCCAATTTGAAAACTTTTGAATCACCCCATTATACGATCGCGGGGTCCTTTGAACTCGGTTTGACCCTAAGAATCAGGGGGAAGTAGAATTGTGTTTTTACGACATTGTGTTGTGGAGTTATTATTGTAAAATTATGTCAAAAATTGCCCTATTGGTGGTGCAAGAGGGCTTTATTGGTGTACTCCAAAAATCTTGTGAAGGTAGCTGACACTGTCCTCTATCATTATGCCAAATTTCATAAAAAGCGCACAGAGCTTTTTATGGCCTGCCATAGATTCCCTATAGGAAGTATAATAATAATAATAATAATAATAATAATAATAATAATAATAATATAAAGAAGAAGAAGAAGAATTCAAATAGGGTGCCAGTGCAATATTTGAATCAGTATATTTTTTAAAACAACAAGTGTGAACAAAATTAATATAAAAAGCTTTTTCCTTGTTTTCCCATTTTAATTTCGTAACGGAAATTAATTCAACGTATGCCGAATTCACTCCAATTATACTACTCGCAAATCTCAAATGCCTGGTGCACCTGGCTGAGTCAGTGTGGCTGGTCGAAGCTGAAGGTTAGGACACGTGGTACACAAGAAAATAGGAGAGACTGTGTGGTGCTCTGCTGTCACTGCCCAGAGTTTTCTCTCCATTAGCACTGCGGGTGCATAAATCATAAATCAAGCTCAGTTCTGCTGCCCAATTTACCCTCTCACTCACCCCCGCTCCTGATTAAATGTAGCACTCATTTATTACATGAGGAGGTGAAGGACGGGCACTCTCGCTTAAACAGTGGTGCTAGTGAGAAGTTTTGCAAAAGCCACGCTCACCTTGTCTCACACCTCTACATTTGCTGTATTAACTGTGGTAATGGAATTAGAGCAGAGTACATGAGAGCTTTAAGTGGGACGATATTGGGTTTAATGCCTTTGCCTGTGATCGGTTATGTGATTAGTGCCAGGTGTGTGTGTGTGTGTGTGTGTGTGTGTTGTGGTTGGGACCAAATGCCCCTATAAAGGTAGGAATATCTGACAGTTGTGACCTTCTGGGGACATTTGGCTGGTCCCAATGAGGAAAAGTCCTCACAAGGATAGTAAGGTGTGTGTGTGTGTGTGTTTTTGTCATGGTTGGGACCAAATGCCCCCATAAAGGTAGGAATATCTGGCAGTTGTGACCTTCTGGGGACATTTGGCTGGTCCCAATGAGGAAAAGTCCTCACAAGGATAGTAAGGTGTGTGTGTGTGTGTGTGTGTGTGTGTGTAAAATGCGAGCAGTTTTCAGGCTAATGTTCTTCCAGAGCGTGTGAGCGTTTTACACACTGCAGAACGAACCTCGTTTCTGAACAGCTGCTTTGTGCGCCTAAACAGCCTGCTGTCATGAGCCAAGCCCAGTTCTACATCCACATCGAAGTTTCATTTCCATAAATTTGGTTAGCTGTCCATCACAGCTTCTGTGTGGGAATTCAGTGAATGAAATGTCTTTGTCAGGAAGACGACATGTCATCACCTGATTAATTTGCTTATTAATCAAGCCCCCCCCCCAGAGCCCTAAACCTATTTGCAATATAACGGCACTGTAATTTTTCACCTTTTCCTTTTCTTACATCATGTCCATTTTAAACGGTGACCTCTGGCTGACCGTGCGTTCGGACACGCATGTGCTCAGTCTGTGCTAGTGCTGTGCTACTTCCTGTCCACAATCTGCACACCAGCTCAGAACAGAAACACAGGCTCAGCTTGAAGGAATGTCCCAGACACCACACAAGGGCAGGCTCAGTGGTTAAAAAGTTTTTAAGTTCAAACCCCTGTGAGCAAGGCCTCAGCTAATCAATTGTATCCTGTCTCAGTTAGGTCTCTTTAGAGAACATAGAAATGTAGTGTAATAAATATAAATGTTGTATGGTGTCCATCCTGTACATTTTCAGTGGTAGAAACGGACTGATTCATCGACTAAGTGAGTTAAGAGAGTTGTGCTGTAATTTCTTGCTGAACACCTCCACGTGAAAGATTTATAAGTGGTCCTTCTCTTTTTTTTGCTTATTTATTAACCCTCTCTTGGTGTTTGTGTGTGAATTTTTTTTTGTCTTTCCACCACTTCCCTAGTGACTTTTTTTCCTTTGCTCTGTCTATATTTTTTTTTTATACACACACACACACACACTCCTCCTCAACTCACTCCCCCATAATATAATCACATCCACTAGAGCTGCTGACACTGAGTGTAAGGCAGTAATGATTTATTTATTTCAGCAAGGTGCTCTCGGTTCTATCATTGCCCTGCTGTCCTCAGAACTCAGAACGATCTCGCGGTTTACCCACATAAACTCGTTCGGTTCACTTTCCCCCCTTCACCACCCTCGGATATTTCCCAGCCAACCCTGGGGAAGTCCTCAGTGCTCAGTCCATTCCTCTGTGCTGTAAAGCCTGGCGCAGAGCTGCCGAATAATGAAGCGGAAATTTGTTTGCAGTATACAATATCTGCACACAGTCCCAGCAGGAATGTTGGCCACTCAGACAGGAGTCAGACTCTGACTGTAATAATGTCTGTAGAACTAAACAACTAAAGAATAAACTGTAAGCTGGCACTGTTCATGTAGAATATTAAACGCAAATGGTCCTGTGTTAAAACGTACGATTATTTTTCTAATTTTAAAACAATTTCCGTGTCAGAGCCATGAGTATGTGCCGATACGTGATACTGATCTGTTATTGACACTTTTACAGTGATATTACAGTGGAATAAACATGACTTGTTGGAAAATATGTCAAATCAGATACCAATCCAGTATTTCAGCTCATTGTCGACCATGATTCCAGTCACCAGGTGCAAATTGATACATCCTTGATGCTTTGAATAAAATAAAAACAACTATAATATGCAGAACATTCCTAAAACTTCCTGGCATGATATTGGTAATGTTATTGTTTACCAGGATAGTATATAATTCTAAGCTGAATTAATCTGAGCTAACGCAAATACTTGTATACTTGTATTAGGGTTGTCAAAAGTACCGGTACTTCGGTACCTAGTCGGTACTAAAAAGAAAAAAAGTTGACGGTGCCAGATTTTCATAAGTATCGGTAGTACCGGGTCAACCCAGTACTGAAGCGCTGTCTGACAGGTGGTCAATTGGGAACTTTTCATGGGTGCACCGTGCAACAAGACGAGCCAAAGCATCAGCTCTGCCGGTTACCATGGCTGCGTCCGAAACCGCATACTTACCTACTATATAGTAGGCGAAATACATGTATTTCTCTCGGACGCTCGTTTTCCGCTTTCGGTGCTGTTACCGCTAAGTGTGTAAAAGCCGTGCCCCTAAAATTTATGTGCGGATAGATTAACCGTGCTTTCAGGAAGAGCGGCTGCTTACCCGCAGTATTTATTCAAGCAGTTCAAGCAGGTGAGTTTAAAATGATGGTAGTGGTTGCATTATGAATGTTGTTGTGTAGTTTAATTTGAGTGGATTATTGCAAGAAAACATCCATGTTTTTGTGTTTTGCTTTGGTACCGAAATTGGTACCGAGTACCGTGGAATTTTACTGGTATTGGTACCGACTACTGAAATTTTGGTACTGTGACAACCCTAACTTGTATACAGTATAAATCATTAGCACCTCTTTTAGGAGGTGTTAGTTTGTTGACTTTTCTGCTGATGCTGTGAGCAGCCACGTTGATATGACGTCACTTGCCGAAATCGGAGTCGAGGAGACCGTCCCGAGTTTATGTGTAGAAATTCCGAGCTGAGGAGGTGTTTTTGTTTCCCTAGTCAAAGTTTGGAAATGACACGTTATGATCTTTAGTCCTATGCTGCCATTACTATGCGCGAGATGTGGTTTTCTCCTGAAATATGGTGCGACTACCAATATGAAAATGCACATCCATACCTGATTTGTTGTTCTTTTCCTGACTTGCAAATCACGCAGCAACTAATTTAGAGTTATTCCATTTTCGACTTTTCAAACCTGAAATTTCCAATCAGATAGTAGTTACAAGTGGCTGCAAGTTTTATATTATATTATATACGTGCTCCTTATAATGAATACATCACTGTTTCTATCCTAACACGTAACTTGCACATGGGTTTGTATGGTGAGCAAACTCTGATAAACACAGCTAATTGTTGATATATGCTGTCGTTTTTTGTGAGATGTTTGTTTATTGAAAATTACGGAAGGAGTCTCCAGTGTCAGAGGTAGAGGTAAACAGTCGGAGGTAAAGCTGTAACTTTTCATTTTTATGAGACAGGAAAATCTTCAGAAGAAAGAGCCCTACATGGGATGATTCCATGTAGGACTGGGGCGATATGACAAAAATATATCACGATACTTGAGGACATTTCTACGGTACACGATGCGTATCACGATATATAATTTAGCTAACAAACGTTGTCTGCAAAACAGTAGTAAAATCACCGAAAAGCTGTTAAACTGAGTTTGATGATACTTTTCTTTAATGCCTACAAAGACAACGAAGATTAATAAAAAAAAATACATCAAATCAATGGCATCCATTCAGTACCATTTCATTTGTAATTATTAAAAACTTGAAAAAAAAATACATTACCATACCAACGATATCTCAGAAAAGTGTATTGCGTAATCATTTATCACGATATCAATATTACATCCATATATCGCCCAGTCCTAATTCCATGTTAAATCAACCAAGGGTGGAACCACAACATTATGGATTTTGGTGATTTTAAAATATATATATATATATTTTTACCACATCTTAGTACAAGTATGAAAACAGACATCCGCAAATTTTTTGAGTCAGCTCTTACTTGTGATGAAATGCTGGCCATAACGACTACCACCAAAAACTGTTGTTGTTTTTTTTGCCATTCATGATTGAAATCTTTACAGTTATGCCAGTGTTTGGAATGATATTGAAAATGCTGATTCTACATAAATAATTACATAAATATACCAAATTTCATCTTCATCATACTTTGTTGTTAAAGGGATAGTTCCATACTTTGTTCTTAAAGGGATAGTTCATCCAAAAATGAAAACAAAAATCAGCAAAATCTGAGACGGTCTGGCGGAAAAGTCCTCTGGTTGATTTGATATGGAGTCAGGCTTTGTGGTTTCTTGGTGCTTCAGTCGTACTCAACATGTAGCTCACTTACAATAGGGAAAGTTTTCCCGCTCACCTTGAAATGTTCTCAGAACAATTCCAGAGATCTCAGGAGCTCAGTTTGTGAAGCTGTGCCAGCGACTCGACAGCGGAACGAGAGAATTAGCTTGGGTTGAGATTGTGATTGGTGAAGTGGTGTGCTACGGTTTCAGCACTCCAAGCCTGGGCAGGGGTTCAGCCTGGTGCAGCTCCAGACACCCAGGTGTGAAGCAGAAATCATTATTAATAGTTCTTTACTGCCTCATTTGCACGTCTATTCTTTCCTAGCAAGTGCCATGCCTCAAGCCTACTGCACATTGCACACAGTAAAGGCGATGGAGGAAGGAGAGAAAAGAAGAACGGTTTGTTTGATGGTTTTATGTATTTACTTCCATTTTAAGAGACATTTTGATGGTGCTGCTCTTCAAATGAGGTCTCGCTTTGTCCGTGTTTGAATCGGCTCTCGTGATGGTCGTTAACCCCACACTCTCCAGTCTGTACAGTTCTGGCAAATCTGTGTGGTTTATCGCGCTGGAGCTCAAAGTCATGCTTTACCCAGCTACATCCTCTACCTTCCCAGAATCAATTTCTAGCAGTAAATCGGATTTGAGCACGATGCCGTCCCTCATTACATAGCAAGCATCTCTCATTGCACGCAGACCTGCAGAAGATGCCCTTATACTCATGTCTCTATCCTCTGAGCTAGGAATGGGGATTAATTTGGTATTAGCTCTATCAGATTAGTCCTCTAGCCTAAGCTGTTGTCATATGAATGAAACGATCCAGGAATCAGTCAGGGCTCATCAGCATGGGCGTGTTTCTCAACTAAATCCTCTCTCAGCGTGAGAGAGAAGGACTAATGCTTCAGTAGGTCAAATCGAACTCCTCTGATTCAAAAACACTTTCCATGTTACTGACGCCACTATGAGATAAAACCTGAATTAAACCCACCGTGTCACATTCCTGACCTGGATTGCTTCAGTTTCAGCATAGGTACCGTACAGAATAGAAAGAATTTGGTCTTTATACAGGTGCATCTCAAAAAATTTAACTATCGTGTAAGCGTTTTTTTCCGTAATTTAATTCAAAAAGTAGAACTTTCATATATTCTAGATTCAGTACACATAAAGTGAAATATTTCAAGCCTTATTTTTTTGTTTTAATCTTGATGATTAAGGCTTACAGCTCATGGAAATCAAAAATCCAGTATCTCAAAATATTCGAATAAAGAATTTTATTGTTTAAACAATCAATCCAACAGGACACACCTGGGTAACAAGAAACACCTGTGAGTCCCATGTTCCAATAGTTCTTTGCCTCTATGTCATGCATTAAAATCGTGTGATGCACGCCTAGCCATGGATTATCCCTTACGTATTATTGAATTCACAGTTTTTTCCACAAGGTTTTTTTTTTGTGTGTTTGGCTGGCAATTCGTTAGCAAACTTATACATTGTGATACGTATTGTGTATCCTAGAAATGTCTTCAAATATAATACATTCTTTGTCCATGCTAACCACATGTAAAACTATTCTTAGGCTTTGTTTTGGGAAAGTCTAATATGTGGTATAGTGGCACTCCTAGAGATCTCATATTTATTTATCTCACTTATTTCGAAGAGCTTGTGGAGGTGAATCACGTGTTTCAGTAATGGAAACGTTAAAGTACCTCTTGAGGTTTCGATTTTTAAAAAAAAAATATATATATTTCTGATTTATGCAACAGATGTTATTTAGTGTAAAATTTCCCTTTTTTTTCAATTTAAAATGGAGATTTTGTTGGTTCTTCCATTTAAAATGATTTATGGGCTTGGACCAATCACATGTAAGATTAGAAAATGGTGTGGAGCTTGAAAACCCCAGAACCACCATAGCATACTCAGATAGCATATCATTCAAGTGATTAGCAAGATCATGTGTGTGTTGTGGTTTGTTTCACAGATTTGGGTTCTGTTTTATAAATGGCAGAGAATACGACACTGTAATTCTGCCTCAAGTCTCTTACACTGAAATCCCACTTGTTGACGTGATAAATAAAAATTAATTTATTTCCAGTTTTTTGGGGGGTATTTTCAAATAGCACATTCTTATCCTGTCATTTTTAACGAGCGTAAAGGTATACAGTAGAGATGTTCACAACTCATCGTTTCGTTCAGTTTGCTATAATTCTACGTAGATTCTGTATAACGGTTTAAAATGAGCTGTTTTTACAGGGGTGCCTTAGATGAAGAACCTGGAGAGTTGTAGCTCAGCCAGTGGGTTTTGTCAAATCATTGAACACCTCACCATGCGAGGAAGTGCGGTAATGCTGTACGTACGTGATCCACCGACCTGAAGTCAGCAAACTTCTCACTGATTAAATATCTAATCACCTGTGCAGCTGGCGATGCGTAGCCGCTCGTCTGCTCTAATCTCTCCCTGTGGACAACGGAGCGCTTCTGTCGCTTCGCCCGAATACCACCAACCGAACCGATCACATTCATCACAGACACTGCTGCATGATATTGTTAAAAAATTTTGAGGCTGATGGCAGTCAGATGAATTTGTGTATTCTTTTATTGTGGCTCTGGTGCAGTGGGGTCGTCTGGAGAGTGACAGTAAGGCATGTTGTAACACTTGCGTTAACAGATGTCGCAGAGAGGCTGCTGTGTATTCTGGTTACATCTTCATTAGCTCACCTGCTCATAGCCTGTAGTCTTCTCTCTCTCTCTCTCTCTCTCTCTCTCTCTCTCTCACACACACACACACACACACATACACACACTTGTTTCGACTGTGCTGTGTCAGTCCACTTGTAAAGAAGCTATTGAAATTGAACGTCTCTTCATGACAGTTCCCACTCAGCTGTGCTTAGTAAAGCACATTTCCTCACCAGCACTTCATCACCTGTTCACCTCTGACCTCTTGTCCAACTGGTCTCTTCTTACAGTTTTTCCACTTCAAAAGAGTTGCTAGTTACGTTCTGTTATTGCCTTTCAAACCAAATCAACAAAACTATACCAGCATACAAATACACACACACACACACACACACACACACACACACACACACACAGACCTTAAGTGCTTTACCTGTAGTATTAAAATCTTAAAAATTCCAGCCGTTCCACCCCTGACATAGAACCTAAACACAGTAACACACGTCTCATGAAGTGTCTACCTTGTTCACGTGATTAAAATATAACCATTTTCTGAGATTAGCCTGAAACTCATATCAGTACTTTAAGACTGACTAATTAAATGTTTCATAAAAAGAGCTTTCTATCAGTTATAGAAAGCCTTTTCATTTTTAACTACCGAAAGTGTCACACTAGCCAAACTGCACAACGTCACAATTCGATTAGATTCACGGTACTGCGTTCTCAATTAAATTCTCAGAATATTTCGAACAAAATTTTAATGGAGAAAAATTGAGTGAAATGGTAAATGGTCTGCACTTATATAGCGCTTTTTTAACCTTAGCGGTTCTACAAAGCGCTTTTCACTGGTTCTCATTCACCCATTCACACACACACCAATGGAAGCAGAGCTCCCATGCAAGGCACTAGCTTGCCAACAGGAGCAACTTGGGGTTCAGTTCGGCATGTGGAGTCATGTGGACCAGGAATCGAACCGCCAACCCTACAATTAATGGACAACCCGCTCTACCACCTGAGCCACAGCCACCCCAAAGACTTTTTTTTTTTTTAAATTTCAAAATAATATGCATTTTTCTTTGTATAACACTTTCTAAATCAGAAATTGCTATCACCAGAGGTTTAATATTGTAAACAACATGTAATATTAATTCACCATATCATAAATAAATACATTTAAAAATTCTCTCAAAAAATAAATTGAATAAACAAAGTTTCTGACTTGGGTAAATGATCGATTGAAACATAATGAGCTCCGTGGCGATGCCTTAGGCATCATTTTAAATGTAAAAACCGAAAGTAAAGCTCTAAAGTCGGCTAAAATGCCCGGCCTCCCTGGCCTCTTTATTGGGCACTGCAGAATGAGCAATGCAGGGCTGTTGTTTGAAAGCTACTGAAGACCTAGTCTTGACTTTTATAATATGATCGTGTAGCCATAACACCTATAATGCGTGTCATTGTGATCCGGAGCTATCGGTCAGCATGCTCTGTATATTTGAACTCTATGGGTTGCACATTGGTTTGGGACCTTTGATGTTCAAATAGTGCAGATGCATAATTCAGTCCCTCCAGGATTTAGCTGATTCTCATATTGTGAATCGCACTTTCTACGATGTGCCTTGTCACATTTGCATCGTTACACCCCTAGTAATGCTGGTTTGTTTACTGTTTGGTTTGATTTGTTTTCACACTACACATAATTTAAAAAAAGGAAATGCCCTAAAAACATTGGCTGAGGAGCGTGTAGGGTTGAAAATATACCTGTAAAACTTTTTTATTCATTAGTCAAAAATACGACAGCAATTACCCGAGCATGACGAGCACAGAGCCAGTAATAAATAAAAGATACATCGCTCGTTTAAATGTTTTGTGTATGCATATCCGTCCAAGATTCTTGTTCACTCTATATTTCAAGAACTAGTGGTCGCCTCCACAAAAATAAAAACCGCAACCCAGAACACGCGGCATGTCTGTTTCACTTCCTGCAGGTCATTTGGAAGTAGACCGAGTCCACCTCACTCACGCACTGTTGGGGCGCATTTACACTGTTAGTCCATTTGCCAAGTCTGAATCAGAGCGAAGTTGATTCTTTTGGCTCATTTACTATTTAGATTGGTTTGATTTCACACTACACAACCAAACGAACCAAAAAACATCACCGGTCAGAAATATGGCGAAGGATAAAGGTAAACAAATCTTTGCCAAGTGAGGTTAGAAACCAGATAACGATATAAATAACTACTGCTCCCTGCAGTTTGGTCGATTCAGGGTTGAATCGCTGTCTCGCTCCAATCGAACAAGTTATTTTAGTCCACACCCGAGTTAGATTGCCGTGTTATCAACTTCACAAACAAACCACACTGAGAGGAAAACACATCAGGGTTTAATTCAAGTGAACTAAATGCATATTTATGCATATTTAATATTCTGTATATTCTCTGATGACTGTGTTACCACACCAGAAAGACATGTTTATGGCTGCCACTACGAGGACTGAGCTGTCACACTGTCTGCTTTCCTGTCTGGGTTTGGAGCTGTGGTTACTCGCTGATCTGCCTTAACCTCAGTGCACAGCCGCTCTCCGACACAAAATATTTTCAACTTTTAGTGACTCTGAGTCACTCTATTGAAGCACTTATCTGACATGCTTTAAAACAGACACCGGTTTATTCTACTTTCTCGTGTTCTGGATAGAGCAAGAAAAAGCTGTAAAGGAGAGTACATCTGAAATGTTAACTCCGACTCCCAGTGTGTGATAGAGTGGATTTAGTCACGCTGTTAACCTCCAAACTATTGTTCCAGGAAAGGTCACTGAGGACTAAACACACATACAGTAGTGTTATTCAGGGTTTCTGTACAGTTTATTTTTTCCTTTACTGTGTGACAGAAAAGGTCAATCCTGCCTTGTGAAACATAAGCAGTGAGGTTAGTGTAAAACCTAAAGCCACATCCTAAGAGACTAATGTTGATCTTTGAGTGTGACAAAGAATGACTTGCAAATGAAAAAAAAAGCTCTGGATTAAATTTGCAGCCATTTGTTGAGGATTTGTGTTTGCAAAGCAGGTTTCATAAGGACCTCTGCTGACACGGATCAATGCTGTGATTCTTATACGGCTGGTGATCACATCGATCATTCAGTCAATGAAGCTAATCTCTGCTGCAGCTCTGAGTAAGGCTGAGTTTATACTACGGGGTTTTTAAAAAAAATACTCAAAACATCTGGATCGTGAATCCTGCATTCATTCGGAATATAAATTGCGCGCATATTAACATGTCACATGCATGTGGTGAAGTACCAGTGTACAAAAGTAAAGTAGCGGGTCAGAATGTGCCTTGCGAGGGATTGGCACCCCGTCCAGGGTGTACCCCGCCTTGTGCCTCATGCTCTCTGGGATAGGCTCAAGGTTCCCCGTGACCCTGTAGGATAAGCGGTATAGAAAATGAATGGATGGATGGATGGATGGGTGGAAGAGATGGCACCAGGATGCACTATGGGAAGAAGGCATGCTGATGTACATTCCTTCATGGCAACGGTATTCCCTAATGGCAGTGGCCTCATTCAGCTGCATAATGCGCCCTGCAACACTGCAAAAATTGTTCAGGAACGGTTTGAGGAACATCACAAAGAGTTCAGTGTGTTGACCTGGCCTCCAAATTCCCCAGATCTCAAATCGATCAAGTATCTGTGGGATGTACTGGACAAACAAGTCCGATCCATGGAGGCCCCACCTCACAACTTTCAGGACTTAAAGGATCTGTTGTGAACATCTTGTTGCTAGATACTACAGCACACCTTCAGAGGTCTTGTTGAGCCCACGCCTCGAAGGGTCAGAGCTGTTTTGGTGGCACAAGCGGGACCTACACAATATTAGGCAGGTGGTTTTAATGTTATGGCTGATCAGTGTATATTCCAAAATAATTGCCATGAAATTTGCTTAACATTTGTGTCTATTTGACACAAAAATATCTGACAGGCATCTGACTTACATGCCATCCAATGGATGCTGCTTAAATCCTCTAGATGTACATGAGGTGAGTATGTGAACAATGCAGCTAGCACTGCTTCTGTGTCTGCACACACAAAATAATGCATTACGTATAAAAAGCATAAGTAGTCCCTTTTGAACAAACGCTGATATCAAGGCCTGTGTGTGTGTGTGTGTTTGTCCCCAGGGATTAAAAAAAAAACACAGTAGGGATTTATTATAGAGCTGTACGCTTCTCTTCATAAATCAGCATCTGTGTTCCATGCAGGATCCATCAAATTTGCGCTAATGAAAACACTGTGCTGTGCACGGACACCTCACGACCATCATTTTTCAATTCTTTGCCTTTTTAATTTGCTGTGTGCAAGTCGTGTTAACTGATGAGAGTTCTTCCACAGCTTCCCAGATAGGTTTGGACTGCATCATAACTTCAGCACCATTTTCTTTTAGCGCAAAACGTTTACGTTTTATTCGAGACGCTATTCAAAAACACAAAATAATTTAAAAAATTGAGCACACTCAAGCACATCGCGTATAGCATGTGGTATGTGGTTTCATTGTACTCCATTTGGACCGCAGGTAATGTTGGTATTTGCAATACGAACACAGTATAGTGCTGATACACGCTCTGTAGTAAATATTTTACGTGAACAGTAAATATCTTTGCCAAATCATCTTTTCGAACTGCGACTCGGAGGAAAGCGCTATCTGCCCTCTTCCACATACATGAGCCCACGATTAGCTAGTGTCACACGAGCTATGTTTCCATCCACGTATTTTTATGCGTGATGCGTAATTCTGGACTACTATATAAAAAAAAGTCTGGATGGAAACACCAGATGCGAATAAAATCTTCAAAATGCGCACAAAATACTTATGTGCTCAGTTGAGGGAGATGCTTTTTTCATTCGATGAAGGGGACATGTATAAACTACGATGGAAACACATTTACCGGATAAACTCTTATACAGCGCAATGGCATTGCGTTTTTCTGTGGGAAATGGGCCGTGGTGGATCGGCATAACCAGACTAACCAGCGGGTCTCGTTGTACAGCATCTCAAATGTTGTGATTCTGAAATGCCTGCGCCAAAGTCCGTCATCGAAATCGTTTGGTATAATAACCTCCCAGAACTGTCTCACCGATAGTCTTTCCCGGTTGCGTCCGTTGCAGGAGTGGCTGAGAAGGGTCCGCTGTCATTATGTAGTATGAGAGTGGCCTCTAGAGGCGAAATAAAAAGTCAAGCTGACAAATTTTGTTGTGTTATTCGAAGTGTTTTTTTTTTTGTTTTTTTTTCATTTTGCATGTCTCTATCTCAATTTGTTACTTGTTGGTTCAGTTTGGATGCATATTTTATTTACTTTAATATTTATCTTATAATTATTTATAATAGTTAATATATATTAATATTTATATATTTATTTCATTTAAAAAAGTACAGTATATTTTCATGGTACAGTCAGTACTGTTTATTTTTGTAATAAAGTTCAGCAGTATTTTACATTGAGTGTTAAGTTTTCATTCAGTATCAGTTTTAAAAACTGCCCAACTTAGTTATCGGTATCAGTAAAACATCGGTCGAAATCTAATTTACTTTACTTTGCGCAAGTTTCCCCCGGAAGTGACGATTTTGTTCCCTTGAACACATGGGATGGAAACGGTGCTTCGTCCACCAATGTTTTATGCGATGTTCTGAGTTTTCTCATTTCAATTAGCAGTTTGGAAACATAGCTTGTGATTGACAGGGGGAGGGAGAGTAAGAATTCAAACTCGTGATCTCCTGACATTAGAGCTTTTCTGTTGCGCAGCTCAGAAAAGGACAGCACTAACAGATGCACTGCTTACTCTCTACACGTTTTGTCCTACTCACTTATTTTTCTCAGCAGGAATACGACTCACTTATACAACGTGTTGTTTTTTTTTCTCACTGTCACTTATGATTGGATCACTTCAGACAGAAAAATCCAGCTCTTAATGGGTACATGGCTACTGATCTAACATCATATTCCATCTCTAATTCACTCACACAGCCTAGAGAAGCACAGGGCTGTCTACTCAATATGCTCAGTATGCATATACACACACACACACAGCTCATCTTCGTCACACCTCACACACTCATGCGGTCTCACTTGTCTCTCTCAGTATGAGACACACTTTTTACATACGCTCCTCATGTTGCTGTACTCCTCATGCACATAATTCAGACATATTCTATATCTCCCTATCATGCACACACCAACACATTCTTTCCCAGTTACAAATGGCCCACCTGGGCAGAGTAGCTGGACCACCTCAGGGTTCTCCACCCAGAGCCTGTCTGTCATAGGGAACTCCCACTGTTGCAGGCACCGCAGGAGATCCAGGGATACGACACAGGTGCTGTCAAACCCTACACTCCAGGCCTTCATGATCTCATTTGTCTCTTTGACAGAGCGTACCTGCCCAAGGCGATGTATGCGGTGGAGGGGTGGGTTCTACTCCTACGGGACGATATGATTGGTTACTCAGAAATGCCTGTCACCATTAAGAGGGTTGCCATGACGATGGTAGACCATCATTGTTCCTGGCGATGGCAATGCACTCTTCTTTCTCCATTTTCTCCAGCAGATACCTTGAACACAGGTCATCAAGCCTAGAACTTCCTCTCTTTTGCCATGACTGTTCCACTGTATGTTGGCTCTTAATTGATGGTTCTGCCCCAGACACACCATCCCATGTTTGCTTGAGTGTTAAGACCACTGAGGGTTAGGAAAAAACATTTTTTATTCTTTTTCGAAGCCAGCCCGCGCTCTTGGATTTAATCCGACTTGATGGGCAGTGCATGTTGTTGCAGTGAGCTGTAGTTTGGCTCGTAACAGAGATTGCATGCTCTAGCATGCGTGTACTTCCCTTGGGAAACACAAATGTGGGTTTCAAATATTTTGTTGCTATATGAGAATCGCCTTCTATTTAGAGAAAGGACATTTCAGTGTAGACTAGCTTCACATAAAAATATCTACTAAGGCATTTTTGTCAGGGCTATTTTAATAACACTGCCATAATAACTGGTTTTGGTTTTAAAGGAAAAAATCCAACCCTGAAACACATTCAGTATATTTACATCGAAAGATGTATGGTGTACTTGGTGAGGTTTGGTGCTCATTTGTTGGTAGGTGGTGTATTTTTATTCTTCCTGTGAGACCTTATTGTTGTGACACATGGTGACATGGCTAGCACAGTTACCAAAAAAAAACAACACAAGTGATAACAATCTGTATTTGCTGTTAGCTCCTAAAAACCAACAGAGCAAGAGCTTCTTTTCTCACTCTCCATTTTCCAGCGACGTTCAAGGTCATATCAATGAGAAATCTATAGTAGAAGTAGTGGAGAAGTTCCAGAATGTACTGGTATTACGTCATGACAGACTTGGCAATGGTGTCTATGGTGGTATTCACATGGAAGTTGATGCTTTAGAACTTCTGCGAGAACTGGACGGACTAAAGGATTAAAATGCTGTTGCACCAGTCTCTTTAGATGGAGATGAATTCCCATTGGTGCCGCTATCAGCGGGTAGTCAAGCGGCATTGAGGGTATTTTAGGAAACCGTTAACCAAAGTGAAAATAGATTAGCATGTTGAGGAAGGACGTGTTAAGTCAACATAAGAATTTCATTGATCATCATGAAATGATTGGGGCAGTGGTGGCTTGGTGGTTAAGGCTCTGGGTTACTGATCAGAAGGTCAGGTGTTCAAGCCCCAACACTGCCAAGCTGCCACTGTTGGGCCCTTGAGCAAGGCCCTTAACCCTCTCTGCTCCAGGGGCACTGTATCATGGCTGACCCTGCACTCTGACCCAAGCTTCCTGACATGCTGGGGTATGCAAAGAGAAGAATTTCACTGTGCTGTAATGTATATGTGACCAATAAAGACTCATAATCATCATTATATACTAATTATACATATTGCTATGTAAGTTGTTCAGGGTGGATTTTTTCCTTCAAGCCAGGACCCTGCCACCTCATGGGCAAAACTGAAGCAGTGCAGGCTGACAGCTACAAGCTATTAGTTCAGCTAGAATTCACAAGCCTCGTTACGTGGATGTCCCATTCATTGTTGTGGTCAAAAACCCATGTAATTTTGTTATCTGAAGCAGTTATTACACAGACACAAAACGAACACCATTTCATGCTTTTAAAGGTAAGTAATAGTGGAAATCCTGAGCAATTCTTGGAGCTTGCGAATCTCATTTTTCACAACACACTAAAAGCAACAATAATAAAAACCTGCTGATCACAGACTGCTCAAGCAGGTACACACGGACATCATTTGCATAAAGGTACATAATGTTGTATTCCAACTTCCAAAGAAAGGATAAGACATGAGAAGTATTTGAATGGTTGTAATGTAGCAATCAAACCTTTACAGCAATCAGGTCAATCAGTGGGAAGAGAATTGAATGGATGTCTGAGCTGAGCGCAGTATTAGATGTTTTGTTCTGCGTATTGTCACCTGGAATGTCCTGCAGCGAGGCAAGGGCAGAGTAGAGATTTCGCTGATGCTCTCGCCTTCCCTGAAGAGGAAGCTCAAGGAGATTAATTCTATTCTGGACTATTATTTATCATCATTATCTTCTCTTTTCTCATTGCAGCTTTGCCTGTGTCCAAATTAGTGCAGGTGAGGGCTGTTTGGCTGGGATGTTCAGTGTTTTTGTGGCTTTCCCCCACTCCTTGTCAGAAGGGTGAGCTAACGGCATCTAAAATCAATTTCCTGCTCGGCTCTTGAGCATGACCGTGAGGGTTTGTCTTCTAGGCTGCACTGGCCTTTTCCCCTTATGCAAAGGGATGCGTGTGAAATGTTGTTTAGGGAGGATTAAATGGAGTATATTCTGGCCAGGGCTGAAGTAAAGTTGCAGAAGCTCCAGTTGAAAGAAAGTGAATGTTTTTTGCTGAGGTAAGGGGGGGTGGGGACTGAGTCACACACTCGCACTCATTCACACACGGATTTAAGACTGAACCATGACGCTCTGAGTTTAATGCGATGCCAAAAAAACAGGAAATAAAACTGGCGAGACCTCAGATGACCCGTCTTAACTTTCAAACTTACAAAAGTGATCTGCGCTTGCATGGAATATCATTGAGGCCTTATCTTTTATTTGATTAATGGGAAAAGTCCCGCCCCATATCCACTCAATGCTTCTTCAATAGCACTATTGTGATGTGACTTCCCCCTCCTGCTGCTCATGAAGAGCGTGGAGAAAATCTCTCCATGGTAACCCTTGAGGCCCTGGGGTGTCCCCCGAACACCCCCAACCCACAAGATCATACTCACACTGTTAGTGTTGAAAGTGTTGCTTCCCTCATCATGAATGGTGCTGGAGTGAAAAGGCTGAAATGGGTCTTCTTCACTGTCATGCTGAATTAGTCTACTTTAACTCAAAGTCTTATAACATTCACACTGCACAAGCTGGTCAGAAGAGCTGTATTGGTGTTAAAAGAACCCACCTGTTTGATCCGGTTTAAATGATAAAGCATTTCAGCGGTTGCTTTTTTCCCCCCCCTACTTGATGTTTAAGCATAACCCTACATTCACATTAGCAAGTGACAGGCAATCATTGGTTTTCTAGAGAGCTGTGATTTCAGTGACAAAGCGACAGCACAGCAAGTAACATTGAATTGAGGTTTTCTGAATTCCATGCAAATTAATTATGACGCAGTAAAGCTTGTTGCCAAACAACTGGCTCAAATTATTCCGTAGTCCGGTGGTTCTTCATTTTTTCCACAAAAATGGAGGGAAAGCTTGGAAACGTGGTTTCATCTTATCCTGTCATATACGACCTCTCGTTAAAGTTGTTTATAGACATTATGAGGAACAATTAAGCTTGGAAGGGAATACAAGGTATCTTGGGTGCCTCTGGTGAGTGTATGTACTGTAAGTAGTAGATTTAGCTTGCTTCACTAATCTACCAACAAAGCTAACATGTAAATGTTCACATTGATTAGTGTGTTGTTTAATTTGTGTTAAATTAGTTGGCTTTAGTAGCTACACTACACATGGCCATCACAGCTATATGAGCTTGTTGGAGATCCCATTCCAAAACCATGGGCATTAATATGGAGTTGCAGCTATAACAGCCTCCACGCTTTTGGTATGGCTTTCTACAAGATTTTGGAGTGTGTCTGTGGGAAATTGTGCCCATTCAGTCAAAAAAGCATTCATGAGGTCAGGTGGATGAGAAGGCCTGGCTCGCAATTGAGATTCCAGTTCATCCCAAAGGTGTTCAGTGAGGTTGAGATGAGGGCTCTGTGCAGGCCATTCGAGTACTTGCACTCCAAACTTGGCAAACCATGTCTAAATGGAGCTCGCTTTGTTCACAGGGGCATTGTGCTGGAACAGGAATACAGGGCCCCAAATTTGGAAGCATACAATTACAGTGGGGGAAATAAGTACTGGACGCGTCAACATTTTTTTCAGTAAATATATTTCCACTGAGGTTATTCACATGAAATTTTCACCAGACATCAGTGTTAACTCACGAAATCCGGAAATATAAAGAATTCACAACATTAAAGTCCATAAATAAAGTTATGTGTAATAAAGAGGAATGACACAG
>JANDJT010000041.1:7500974-7511735 GCA_024331685.1 Stegophilus panzeri | reverse complement strand
TTTTCTTTAGTAATGGAGTCTTGCGGGGTGAGCGTGAGCAGTGGAGTGCATTGCCTATTGTTTTCTCTGTGATGATGTCACCTGCTGCCTCCCAAGTGTTTCTGGAGCTCATTCCGAGTGGTCCTTGCCTCTTGGGCTACTCTTCTGACTATTCTTCTGACTCCCCGGTCAGAAATCTTGTGAGGAGCTCCTGTGCGTGGCCGGTTGATGACGGAGTGATGCTGCTTCCACTTGCGGATAATGGCGCCAATTTTGCTTACTGGAAGATTCAGAAGTTTTAAAATACGTCTGTATCCGATTCCATCAATATATTTCACAATAAGGTTGCGAAGGTCTTGGGAGATCTCTTTGCTTTTACCCATCATGAGATGTTTCTTGTTTGACACCTTGGTAATGAAAAGCCTTTTTATTGACCATCAGTTTACTAACCTAGCTGATATTAATTTGCACAGATACGGGGTATAATTACTTATGGATTTCAGCTGGTTCCTTACCTTACCTTGCCTTGCAGTACTGCTTTTTCTTTGCGTGTTTTTTTCCCAATACTTTTTTCCTGTGTCATTCCACATTAATACTGAAGTCTGGTGAAAATTTAATGTGAATAGCCTCATTGGAAATATGTTACTGAAAAAAATGTTGATGCATCCAATATTTATTTCCCCCACTGTATCTAAAATGTCTTGGTATGCTGTAGCATTAACATTTCCCTCCACTGGAACTAAGGGGCCCAAACCCTAAAAAAACAACCCCAGACCATTATCTCTTCTTCACCAAACTTTACAGTTGACACTAAGCATTCAGGTAGGTAGCGTTCTCCTAGCATCTGCCAAACCTCCGAGCCCTTATACCACTCCAGCCAACGTTTGGTCCGGCCATGGAAACCCATTTCATGAAGCTCCAGATGCACAGTCCTTGTACTGATATTGTTTCCCGAGGCAGTTTGGAGCTCTGTAGTGAGTGATACAGCAGAGGATGGGCTAACAGATTCTACAGTTTGTCTATGGAGAGTGCATGGCTGTGTACTTGATTTTATGCACCTGTTATCAATGGGTGTGGGTGAAGCACATGAACCCAATAACTAGGAGGAGTCTCCACATACTTTTGTCCATATTGTGTGTATACAACTACTACTGTTTCTCATCGGAGCTATAAAAAAAATAAAATAAAGCTGGACAGTGCATGTCCACAAGCAACAAGACTTTCATCTGCTACATGCCCACAAGAGACAAACTACAAGTGACATGAGTGACTTGTTGCTTGCTAGTGTGAATATAGGAACTGGCTACACAGATTTGTCAGTCCCTCCAGGATTTAGCTTTTTTGCGATCGCAGAAATGAACAAGCAAGCGTCACAATATTCGGAGGCGCTTACAATTATTCAAAATTACCGCAGATTTTCCACAGATTTGGGCCAATACACGTCATGTGACGTCAACACAAAATTTCGTGCAATTGCAGTTTTGACAATTCAAGTAGTTCTCCGGAAAGAAAAGCACAGAAGGACTCAGTTGTGAAAGCTTGTGAACTTTGCACTAATTTAGCATGTTTGCATTTATATTAACCTTATTTTGCTGATGCTTTTATCCAAATTTACAGTTGAGACAGGATACAACTGGGCAGTCAAGGGTTAAGCTTCTTTCTCAAGAACCTGACAGGGGCAGCTTGGTGGTGCTTGGATTTGAACTCCAATACGTAACCACAGAGCTAGAAACCACAGAGTTGCCAGTGGGTATTGTTTCATACGTGGTGCAAAGGACCAGATCGTCTAACAATTTGAATGAACGTTGTAGTACAGCGGTTTCAGAGACTTTCCTGAGAACACTAGGTGAACGTATGAAACTCCGCACAGACAGTAACCCGAGCTCTGGTGACCTAAATTAGTTATTACCGCTGAAATGCAACAAAACAGGCAATAAAAGATAGAAAGAAATCAAAAGAGAAGACAAACTAAGAAAATGTTTTGTGCTACATCCTAAATCGACTAATAGAAGTTGTAGTCTTGTGGCAGGGAGTTATTAATTTTTTGACATGAAGGATGTGGCATGGCTGGTTTCTGCTTTTAGGTTTGGATCTGATAGATGTTTACTTTAAAGTAGGGGGCGGGGGGTGTTTGTGTTAAGTGACTGGCCATATGTCAGTCATCACAGTGATAGATGTACTTCTCAGTCTGGAAGTCCTTTCTCCAGCTCATTAGCAGCTGTTCCCCCAGTATAGATCCTATTCCACCAGGACAGGTCTGTGCATTTTAACAGCACTGTATCTGTCAGACTGGCCTGATGGAAATGGATTACGCATGGTTTATTCCCTCCTGAACCATTTTCACTGTTACTCGTGCAATATTATGTTGCACATCTAGCTTAATAACTCACTAAGCCCCTGCTGCAGGAGGGACTTTTCCAGATTCAGGCATTCACAAACACACAGGGGTCACACAGAGTAGTGGTGTAATTCTATGTAATGGCCTCCAATCAAGCACACATTATCTGGAGGACGGGACATTTCTGACCTGTTGGTTCACAGTTCAGTGCCTGCATGCCCCGAGGCTATACTAGCTATAGATTTGAAGCAAACTTTGATTTCAGATGCTTTGGCTTCAGGGTAAATCAAAGCGAAGCCACCCTTTCTTTTCCTCTTTTTACAGTCTCCTCCGAAACTATTGGAACGACAAGGCCAATTAATTTCTTTTTGCTGTAGACTGAAGACATTCGGGTTTGAGATCAAAATGAATATTAGAAGAGAGTACAGAATTTCAGCTTTTATCTCCTGGTATTTATATGTAGGTGTGTTAAATGACATAGAACATAGACCAATTTGTAGGCAAACAAAGGTATTGGAACATTGGTGACTGACAAGTGTGTCTTGTTACCCAGGTGTGTCCGGTTTAGATTGATTGTTTAAACAATAAATAGCTCTGAACATCTTGGTTTTAGCCTTCAGTTTCCCCTGTGCAGACTGCATTTGTTGTTAAAAAGGATAAGCCAACATGAAGATCAGAGAGCTGTCTGGAGCCAAGATTAACTTCTACCAAAGTGATATAAAGGCCAAAGTGTGGAGAAAGAAAGGGTCTGCTCATGATCCAAAAACATACAAGCACATCTGTGAAGCATGGTGGAGGTAGTGTCATGGCTTGGGTTTGCATGGCTGCTTCTGGAACAGTCTCACTAATCTTTATTTATGCTGTAGCTCGTGATAGTAGCAGCAGAATGAATTCCGAAGTTTACAGGAACATTTGGTCTGACAATTTAAAGAGAAATGCATAGAAATTAATCAGGAGAAACTTTTATCATGCAACAAGACAATGATCCAAAACACACTGCCAACTCAACAAACTTTATCAGGGGGGAAAAGTCGAAGGTTTTAGACTGGCCAAGTCTTTCACCAGACCTTGGATGGATGTAGATAATGTTGAGTCATTTTTTCCCCCCGCTCTCATTGCATGCATCCCTCCACTCTGACTTTCGCAATCCTCTGCGCAGGATTTGTGCTCATCTCCAGAGAAAATTAATGAGATGTGAGACTACCTTGCTTTGCTACAGTGTTTAAAGCTGAAATATTAGGGCACTTTAGAAGTCCGTTCTTTTAAAAGAGCTTCACTTACTCTGCATGGTGTCCCTCAAAACACAGGCATGCTTTCCCAAATTTCCCATCAGTGATCATCGAAAGAAAATCTATCTGTCTATTGAGCAATCTGATTAGATAACTGCATGAATGTGCAGGTGTTCCTATTAAAATGAACGGTGAGTATATAATACTTTTGCATGAGTGATTAGAGCAGGATGAAGCTGATTTGATGCTTCAGATGTTTACCATGGACCAAAACTAAATACTGATACCAACTTCTCTGCGAGTTTACTGGTATCATTTTTTCCCACTTTTTTAGTGTGGGTACGGTTATCTCCATTTAAACAAATGATGAAACGCCTAAAACGTGTACACTCACGGATACATGGCTACAGTATACCCCCCCCCGCCCGTACTTCTTTCACTCCCCGTGCTCTCTGTCCCACGGTAGTATTCATCATCCTGTGATGTTCTCCTATCAGTTGCGTGAGGTTGAGCCAACTGAAGCAGTTTCTAAAGTGGATCATTTTTACTCTCGAGCATGCGGACAGAGACCAACGACTCATACTCTTCAAGCTGACAGCCTTATTTTCTAGCTGTTTTGCTGCTGTGGGGTCAAGGATGCACAGTCATATCCCTTACTGCATCATCAGAGTTGGCCCTGGATAGATTGGCCTGTCCCCTCCGTGTGAAATATAGCCTTCCAAAGCCATATGCTCTGCCACCATGCCAGCTCCATGCTG
Source organism: Stegophilus panzeri (assembly GCA_024331685.1). NCBI lineage: Eukaryota > Metazoa > Chordata > Actinopteri > Siluriformes > Trichomycteridae > Stegophilus > Stegophilus panzeri. The sequence continues at coordinate 7,507,431 of JANDJT010000041.1, read as the reverse complement.
TCATGGGTAATTAGGATTTAGAGTCAGAGGATTCTCATGATAGCCCTCATGCTGCTTCATGGGAGGAGAAGTTGTATGCTGAATGTTACTATGATAGTTTAGCATGTTAACAAATCTAGTAAGGGTTATGTTTCGCCCGGTGTTCCCAAGACGTCCAGCCAAACAGTCATGACACTAGGTTCATAAGTGGAAATTATTTGACTGAATAGTCTGTAATAACTACTAACAGTGTTAGCTAAGCCTTTTGCAGCTGTAACTATATTTTCTCTTATTATATCTGCATCCAAACCTGAACAGCAGCATAAGGAATACATCAAAATAACAAACCAACATAAGTTATCATGGGTCCAATACAATAAAGTCAAGGTCAAAAACAGGCTCAGGTCAGGCGATCGGCAAACAGAGTAAACAGGGCAAAGTTAAAACATAAAAACTAGGAAACCAGAATCACAGAATTCTGCAATCACAGAAATAACAGGCTTACTAATGCACAAATACAAAGGCTTAATGCTTCATGTCGAGTGTGGTGTGAGTCTCTTTTATATGGTGAGAGTGATCAGAAGTCTGGTGATTGGGAACGTGTTAGTGGAAGTGGGTTCTGGGGAGTGTAGTCCGGGACGGCCATGTTTGTAGGTAGCGGTGTGTTCTGGGAAATTGACTTCGCTGACTGAGTTGACCTGACAAGCGTACTGTTTTGATGTAAGATTTTGGTAGTAGTAGTATGCGCTTTTGGACGTAGCCAACTACAGACTAGTTGGCACTTTACAGTGGAACTGTGAAAATGTTAACCACATGGATATCAGACCACCAGTTTATAAAGATTAAATGTAAATTGTTATTATTTTGTCTTCTGGGAAACATGTAAATATCTTATGTAGCTTCTGAAGGGCAGTACTAAATGAAAAAGATCTTTAAACAAAATCATAACAAATTTACATCGATCATCCTGTTCAAAAGTTTACACCCCCTGGATCTTAATGTATCGTGTACGAGTCCCTCAGTTGTCCTCAGTGTGAAAAGATGGATCTGAACATCATATAGCCGCTGTTGGAAAAGGCTCAAATATGCAGAAGATGCTGGAAAAGTAAAGAATGTGCAGGACCTGGAGGATTTTTCTGAAGAACAGTGGGCGGTTTAACTGCTCAGGACAAACAAGAGACTCATGATCAACTCTCACAAGACATAAACACAGTCGCTGATCATCCAGGTAACGACACACAGTGTTAATAATCAAGGGTGTGTAAACTTTTGAACTGGTTCATTTGTGTAAATTCAGTTATTATTGTGTCTTGTGGACTTTATGTAAACATCTGTTATGTGAAATAGTTTATTCAGGGGAGAACTTCATAAACAGAAAAATGCAATTTTTATGATCCCCCTGTTATTATTTTAAATTATTAACATTTTGCAGATTCTGCAAGGCGTATGTAAACTTATGACCTCAACACTCTCTCTCTCTCTCGCTCTCTCTCTTTCTATATACATATATATATATATATAAAAATCAGAGCTTTTGCAATTGCCACTGTCAGCAAGCAGTTCCTGACTGCACAGCTGGTAATATTATACACCCTTTTATTCTCTACCCTGAATAATGGAAATGTTAATTTTCCTGGCTAATTAAATTGTTTACTGCATTTTATTTCCAAAATGGTAAATCATGGGGAAAAGCGAAGTTTCATTGAAAGCTAATGCACGAGTATGACACTCATCAGTTTAGATGGGAATGAGGAAAAGGCAGACAGGCTTTCAGATGTTTTTACTTTATTAATGTTCCTGTTTTTTCTACCCACCCACTTTTCAACATCACTTATTCACACATGCAAACAGGTCAGCTCTCGCTGTGCGGCTCTCTTCTCACCTCTCTCCCACACCCTCTCTCATCTCTTCCCCTTTATCTCCTTGCCGCCGCTCATTAAAACACAAAGCACTTGTTAGTAAATCACCCCCAGGTGCTCATCCTCCTGACTCCACCCTCCATTCACAAACCGCCGCTCGACCACGCCCCCACCGCCACGACGACTTACTCCACTGTGGTGGGAGTCCCCATATTTCCTAATACCAGATTGAAAAATAATGATACCCTTCCTATCATTGTTCAGCCATGAAAACTATTCTGGTGCATTTTAGAGGAATGCACTTGAACCTGCTTGTTTTTCGTTTCTATTTAAGCTGGTTAGAAAATCCCCAGCTTGCATGTCTAGATCAATTTAAGATATTTGTTCTCCTGATCCCACACAGACTCGCACACAAAGCAGTTGCCGATTTTTTTTCCACATTTGTAGAGCTTAGGTATGCTGTTCCACACAGAGATCAAGCCTAGTCCTGGCTTAAAAGGATTTTATTGGAAAATCCCCATCGGCAGTGTAAGTTTGTCTAAATCTGAGAGCGATCTCTGTACCGAAAGGCTGAGCGTTAAAATATTCCAAGCGGTGTGTGGCGTTTTCATGACTTCCTCAGATCTTTTAATGATGCATATTAAGGGAGAAAAAACTCAAGAATTGTTCTGTCATATTGATGGGTTCTTTCGAGGTTTTAAGAGACTTTGAAGTGTTTTTGCTGTGAATCTTGGGTGCAGCTGTGCATCTGAGACCCTGATGAGAAAAACTATCCTGTAGAGGAATGAAATTCCTTTAATTAGATGTCAGATGACCAAGTCGAAGGAGTAAACGAAAAGATAGTCATCCTGTTATTTGTGGAATGCCTCACCCGAGCCAGAAAAAGAGGCAGTTTTAGTAATGAAAATATAAAACGACTTGCTTGTTCCGTTACAAAGCGTTTCGTTGTAATTGTTTTTGCAGCACTCCGTGATGCAGATAATTGGCCTGATTATCATCTGAAACACACACTGTTTTTTTTTTCCCCTCCCTTTTTTTCTTTTAATTATGCGACAAGTCTAATGTAATTACGCTGATGTATAGCATCCCACAGACATGCATGTATTTGGAAGCCCAGTGTAACATATGGAGTGTGAACCTTACAACAGAAATCTGTGACCTTTGACTTTATCATTTAAATCAGTTTAGAATTTCTGCATTTCTATGATTGCAGCGTGGAGCTACAGATGTGTTTCCGATGGATTTAGAGCTGTGGATGACTGTTCTTACACATTTTCTTCCATTTTTTTGGTTCCGAGCCTTAAGGTTTATTTCTCACAGCCTCTTCTTCACGTGTTTTGTCTTGTTCTGCAGTGAGGACGTTCACTCCGCTGCGGTTCTCCGTGGAGCCGGTGGATGTGTTCGCTGTACGGGGTTTGCCCGCCGTGTTGAACTGCTCGGTGGTGAGCGAGTATACGGTGAGGGTGGAGTGGAAGAAGGACGGCACATTCCTGAACCTGGCGGCAGATGAGCGCAGACGCCTCCTCCACGACGGCTCTCTGTTCATCAGCACCGTGGAGCACTCTGTTCACAACAAGCCAGACGAGGGCGTGTACCAGTGTGTGGCTTCCATCGACAACCTGGGCACCATCATCAGCCGCGCTGCCCGAGTCACCGTGGCAGGTAAGGACACATCTTTCTTTCTGTCTGTCTGTCGCTCTTTCTGTTTGTCATTCTCTCTTTCTTTCTTTCCCTTTTTCCTTTCCCTTTTCTTTCTATGTCCCTCCTCCATTCTTTCTTTCTTTCTTTCTTTCCTCTCTCCTTCCTTCCTTCCTTTCCCTCTCTCTCATCTCTCTCTTTCTCCCTCCTCCCTTCCTTGTTTTATCTCTTTCTCTCTCTTCTGCCTTCCTACCGTCCTGTCATTCTCTCATCCCTTTCACTCTCTCTCTCCCTGTCTCTCTCTCTTTGTCTGTCTCACTCTCCCCCCACATTCCTACCTTCCTTTCTCTCTCTCTCTCTTCTCTCTCTTTCTCCCTCCTCCCTTCCTTCTTTCATCTCGTTCTCTCTCTTCTGCCTTCCTACCTTCCTGTCATTCTCTCATCCCTTTCACTCTCTCTCTCCCTGTCTCTCTCTCTTTGTCTGTCTCACTCTCCCCCCCACCTTCCTACATTCCTTTCTCTTTCTCACACTTCTTCCTTTCTTTCCCTCTCTCTCTCCCCTACCTTCCCTCGATTTCTTTTTTTCTCTCTCTACTTCCTTTCTCCCAGTCATTCCTTCCCCCATTTCTCTCCTTCCTTCCTTCCTTCCTTCCTTCTTTCATCTCTTTCTCTCTCATCTGCCTTCCTACCGTCCTGTCATTCTCTCATCCTTTTCGCTCTCTCTCTCTCTCTCTCTCTCTCTCTCTCTCTCTCTCTCTCTCTCTCTCTCTCTTCTTCCTACATTCCTTTCTTTCTCTCTCTTCTTCCTTTCTTCAGGTCCTTCCTTCTGCCATTTCTCTCCTTCCTTACTTTCTTTCTCTCTCCTTTTTTTCACTCTCATTCCTTTGTTCCATCTTTCCTTCTTTCCTTTCTCTCTCTCCTTACTTCCCTCCCAAACATATGTAATATTAGTGACCGTCCAATTATATATTATCCCATTAGAAAAACACTTTTTTTTTTTTAAATCAATTTTTTTTAATGCAAGAGTCCTGTTTTGAAATTGTGGGTGACATGAACAAATCTTGGGGACAGGGGGAGGTGTAGTGAGAGAGGAGAGGTGGGAGAACAGAGTACTGAAGCAGGGTGGTGTGTGCATGGCCCTGTCGCACACACTTTGTTTTACACTGGGAGTGGAGCGTTGATTTCCAGGTGTTCTTGCTCTAGCTTAGTAAATATAACGTGGCTATATTAGGAAGGTTGAAATAGAACACCAGGTACGCATGTAGCTGTGGTTCTGCGCATCCGGGATAACCTCCAAGACATTTTATCATTCAGAACCGACACTGAGCCGGTGTTAATAGAACCACAGTAACATACATCACTCACATTCGAGGCTTTGAGACATTGTACATGATGATCATTAATTTGGACACAATTCCCTTCTCCTGCACAGTTTATTTGTCTCCTGCCTTTATTTATCACGATTTTCTTTAAAAATATATATAATTTTATATGGAGCTGGGTGAATCTCAGTAATGTTGTGTTGCTCATAAATGAGTCTCAGATCCTCTTCTTCCTCTATTTTTTTCCTCTTCCTCTCTATGCGCATTAGTGTGAGGATGAAGGGAGGAATGAAAGTGAAGTGGTAGTGCTTTAGGGAGCGATCCTGCTGCTTAGTGCAATGGAAGTGTTAAAAGAAGATGGAAGACTCTTCAAAGTGTTAAAACACACTGTCAGTCTTCTGCACAGATGTTGGTGCAGCTTGACTTTCATATTTGCTGTGATGTTCAAACAGACAGTTTGCGTGCGCTCGTGTCTGTTTTGTGCCAGGTCAGTGAAAGAGGGTTGCGCGAATGTGAGATGTTTGCACTCAGTCCTCTCATGTTTCTAAAGAGAAAGCCCTTGTGTAAATCCAGCACATCAGTCTGTGCTTGAGCGGCAAGTTGTCATGAGCTGCACTTGGACATTTCTAAGCCACGTCTACACATGCTGTGGATAAAATTGAGTTAAATTGGCTAGCACGAGACATAACAAATCTATTTTGGATATCAGGAAAAGTCCAGCCCTAATGGACAGTGAGAACTTCAGTAGGCAGCAGTAAATAAGAATAAATAAATTGAATTACTTCAAATGGCAAAAATAAGAAGGCTCATGAGTTGAGATTGATTAAGGTACCTCATGGCTAGTGTGATAAAATAAGTATGAAAAGAATGCAAAAGACTTTCTAAACAAAAAAACTGGTATGGATCAGATTAGATAGTTATATAATTTATACAGTATATGGCCAGACATTTGTGGACACCTGATCATCATACTTACATCTGCTTTCCATCCCATTACAGATTTAGTTCCTCCACTCTTCTTCAAGGCTTTGCACTAGACTTTGGAGTGTGGCTGTGGGGATTTGTGCTCATTCAGCCACAAGAGCATTAGTGAGTTGATCACTGATGTTGGGGTGAGGCGGTCTGGGGTGCAGTCGGGGTTCCAGTTCATACCAAAGGTGTGGGGTTGAAGTCAGGGCTCTGTACAGGACACTCAAGATCTTCCTCTTCAACCTTGCACAGGGGCATCGTCATGCTGGAACAGGTTTGGGCCTCTTAGTTCCAGTGAAGGGAAATTGTAATGCTACAGCATACAAAGACATTCTAGACAATTGCGTCCTTCCAATTTTGTAGCAAAAGGTCGGGAAAGGAACACATATGGGTATGACAGTCAAGTGTCCACAAACTTTTGGTCATATAGTGTATACTACAGGTTGTCCAAAAAGTCTTCATACATAGGGGAAATTAACATTTTTTAGCCAAATGTCTTCCAAAAATTTTTATATTTAGTTTATGTAATATGTTTATATGTGTTATATATCGGGGCACACGGTGGCTTAGTGGTTAGCACGTTCGCCTCACACGTCTGGGGTTCGAGTCTCGCTGGGGTTTGCATGTTCTCCCCGTGCTGCGGGGGTTTCCTCCGGGTACTCCGGTTTCCTCCCCCAGTCCAAAGACATGC
>JANDJT010000041.1:7480887-7494441 GCA_024331685.1 Stegophilus panzeri | reverse complement strand
AACTACATGCTGTTGAAAAAGTTCTATTTAAGTGTTGATTTGATTGAACAGGGTTTGCAGTAATCAGGCCTGGTTGCGTCTCGTCCAGCTGAACCTCATTATGAATGCAGTTTCATAGATTTGGGGAATTAGTAACCACGGGGGCAAATACATTTTCACACAGGCCCAGTTGGTATTGGATAACATTTTTGCTACAATAAATAACATTATCACTTAAAAACTGTATTTTGTGTTTACTCAGATTGCCTTTGTTTCAATTTAGTATGAGATATACTCAAAAACAGAAGATATCGGGATGGATAAACAGCACTGTAAATGTTCAAATATTACAGTAGTCCTATATTATAAAAAATAATAAAATAAATAATTCAGTCAAGGCTTATGAACATCATGAAATTTCTGTGACCGCAAGATTTTTTAAAATAATATAGGACTACTGTAACATTTGACCATTTTATGATGTTAGTAACAAACGTTTTGCCCAAAAGGTTCAGGAACCACTGACACTGCTTTGATACTTAAATGTAACATGAGCATGTTCATTAGGGAGCAGGAAATGAAAAACTAAACCAAAATGTTGTGTTTCACGACAGAATGAATGAAATGGTGACGTAATGCATTCCATACCGCTGATGCTCACGACCTACCTAGGCATTAAAGTTGACCAGATAAAGGACCGTTTGGGATTTTCCAATTTTTTCCACAAAAACAGATGGCCATGGATATTGAGTTATTTAACTCTACATGCTGTAAAACTATAGACATGTGGCCTTGTATTTCATGCTCATGTCTGAGTATGTGCTTCATGCCCATGCTGGAGCTGCAGCTGGACCCTTCTCTATCACTCTTCATTATCTCTCAGCACATCAGCACTTACCAGATGCTTATTATAGTGCTGCATCAGGGCAATGCTGGGTTTCGAGTCAGATTAAAGCGTTATCTTGGAGGGAAAAGGGTCTTTCATGAATACGAGCAAATTATTGTTGTGCGGGACTGTGAGGGGTGACAGGGAATTTTTTTTTTTCATTCTTTAAGGAATGGTTTCATTTTGGTAAAAAAAAAAAAAAAGGGGGGGGGGGATTCATCGTTTTGCTTGTATTCAAATAATCATGCAGACAAATATTGAGATACCTTTAACAAAACACAACCAAGACACAGGAATGCATTTAGAGATCCAGAAGTATGTTTGCTTGCTCTTTGACTTCAGGGGTCGATACCAGGGGTATTCAAATATAATTAGTGACCATCCAGTTATACAAAGTTCCTTGTGTATAAAGGTTCAGATAAACAACTAAGATGACTGAGTGGTGACAACAGCAACAGTTTTAATTCTTAACCATCAGTAATTAGTTCATATATAGTTATATACTGTTAATTCTGTTAGTAAGACACATCAGTTGGATGTAGTTATGTTTTGATTTGAAGCACTCAACATTACTACATTTGACTAGCACCTTGGATGAAAAATGTGGAGAATAAACACACACTTCTTTGTCCATTTGTCTTTAAACGGTTTCATTCTGTTTCGTCATCTTTTTTGGGGGGGGGTTCTTTTCACGTGACTAATTGGATCAGAGAGGGGAAGTGAAATAGAAAAACGATGAAAGTCTGTGAAACTCGTTCCTTTCTCGATAAGCTGCCTTAAGGTAAATAATTAAATCATTTCCATAAATGCATGCGATTGAGCAAAACATTTCACAACAGAGAACCTGTAAAAAAAAAGAAGAAGAATCAAGGAGTCTCTGAACTACAGGAATTTTTTTCATTGATCATTTTTGCTGTAGTATTTTATTTTTGTTCAAAGTTGAAGTGCTTTACTGGGTATACACATCCAGACTGCGGTCTGCTAGACACCTAGCATTGTAGATTTGCACAACTTCCCTGTCAGCCAGTCAACTTTAAAATAATAATGAAAAAAAATGAATAACTCATGCATGTGATCAGTTTGTCCATCCCCGCTCTATGAGCTGCGCTTACCTTTAAGCCCCTACTCTGTGTAACAATGCAGATGTGTGAATGTTCATCATTGCAGAACCACCCTTGAGTCACATAATGACCTCCAAGAATTTTCAAAGCATTAGATGTACCAAGGAACATCCTGCAGGCCATCATTAACACGCGGAGGAAATGGGCACCACAGTGACATGATGTTCCCTCCAAAATAGACAAAAGGACGAGAAGAAAACTTATCAGGAGGCTTCCAAGAGACCTACAGCAGCATGCAGCTGCAGGAATATCTGGCAAGTACCGGTCACTCCCAACAAATATCTTTTGTATTCTTCACATGTCTGGGCTATGGGGTACAGTGGCTAGACGGAAACACTTTCTCATGGAAAAAAAATTAAAAATCCCACAATCGGGCCCCGCTAATCACTCTAAACCATGGACCAGACTGTGTTATGGTCCAATGAGACCAAGGTAGAACGTTTTGGTCTTAAAGATATGTTTGGCACAAAAACAAAATGAGTTATCACCCAAAAAACACCATACCCACAGTGAAGCATGGTGGTGGCAGCATCAAGTTGTGTGGCTGCTTCTCTTCAGTTGGGACTGTGGCTCTAGTCAAAATAGAGAGAATCATGGATGGCTCCAAATACCAATCTACTTTGGCACAAAACCTGCAGGCCTCTTTTAGAAAGATGCAGATGAAGAAAAACTTCACCTTCCAGCACGATAATGACCCAAAATACAAATCCAAGTCAGCAAAGGAATGGACTTAAATGAAGATGATTTTGGAATGGCCCAGTTCAATTTGCATCATTTCAGAACCAGCCTTAAGTCATACAATGACCACACGATATCAGCATGACAATTCCATATTTGACACTTTCTTATAGTGAGGTGTGAGGTCATTATGGATGTCTGCACTGGAGGATACAGTAAGGAGTCCTTTAATTATCTCTGATGCTTTTTTGACCCAGATTACACCACACACGTTCTCCACTAACTCCTCATATTTGATCTTGGATCAGCTGGGGGATTTTTTTCTATACATATAGCAGTCGCTAATGACTTATGAACCTGGACCACTTTTGTGATATAATGACTCTGACCTTTTAATGACATCATTTCAGTCTGCTCTTTCTTGGCTAATTGGATCATGGACCAGTCATCGTTCCAAATTTAGATTCCAGGCTTCCTGTCTCCGTTTTGATATTGGTCATGCTGATTAATATAACCTCTAGCTCCTAGATTTGGTTCTTGGTATCATCACTGGGCTCATGTCTTTCACCGGTCTCAATGTCCTCGCTCATACACTGATCTAGCATTATCTCCATCTGTATATGTAATACCCTTTTCCATACCCTTACCTAGATTTATCCCCCTTATTAGCGGTGAATTAAATGCTCAAAAGGAAGCTACACAGCTGTTACGCCTGGTCTTTTTTACTGACTGCTCATCTTGTCTTTATCCATTAGGGCTGGCTACGTGACATCATTAAAGCCATAATTGAGAACAGTGTCTGCCGTACTAAATTAGAGATTAAGATTTCACATTCACACAAGGGCTTATGCAAGCGCTGTAAAATCAGGAGTAACACGTCTGTCACATGTTTATCTCGTTTCGCTCGCCCACATATCCAGTGTTTTATGTTTCTTGTGCTAACTGCTTACTAGGCAAAAATACACACAAGTGTCATTTGATTATTCTTTTTTTTTCTTTCTGCAGAAAAGCATATCTAGCAGATGCATTTGTAACATTTTAAGTTTTCATTTATTAGACTTTTCTGAAGCTCAGTTTGCTCCTTGTTTACATATGTGTGAGTATACTGTGGATATTAAAAAAAAGTCTACATACACCTGTTACAATAGCAGGGTTTTGTGATGTAACCCCCCCCCCCCCAAAAAAAAAACAAACAAAAAAAACAACAACATAAATCATATCAGATTTTTTTCCCACCTTTAATGTGATTATAGCAACCAAGAAAACTGAAGTGAAAAACAAACAAATGTTTTATGGAAGGAAAAAGAAAAAAGCATACAAGAAAGTGTGCACACCCTTTTGTAATGGGGCATGTGACTGTGCTCAAAATTAACCAATCTCAATTAAACTCATGTTCAAATGTAATTATCATATCTTGTCATTGATGATTATGAGTCTTTACTAATCACATACACATTACAGCATGGTGAAATTCTTTTCTTCACATACCCCAGCATGTTAGGAAGCTGGGGTCAGAGCACAGGGTCAGCCATGATACGGCACCCCTGGACCAGAGAGGGTTAAGGGCCTTGCTCAAGGGCCCAACAGTGGCAGCTTGGCAGTGCTGGGGCTTGAACCCCCGACCTTCTGATCAGTAACCCAGAGCCTTAACCACCAAGCCACCACTGCCCCAATCAATGAAGTAATGCTGATTAACCCCAAATAAATATCAGCTGTTAGTTTCATCCGAAGCCATGGTCTGCAAAGAGCTTACAAAGCATGTGTTGGATCTCATTAGGTATAGATCAGGAAGAATCTTCAAATATTAGATGTACCATGGAACATTGTGAAGGCCATCCTTAACAAGTTGATAAAATGGGGCACTACAGTGGCATTACCAAGAACAGGACTTCCTTCCAAAACAGGAGGGACAAATGGAGGCTTCCAAGAGCCCTTTGGCAGCATTAAAGGTGCTACAGGAATATCTGGGAAGTACTGGTCACTCCCTACAATAATCTCTTGCATTCTTCGCATGTCTAGGGTATGAAGTAGAATAGCTAGACTTAGACAGACCTACCTAAAAAAACACCACAAACCATGGGGCAAACTGTGTTATGGTCTGATGAGACCAAGGTAGAATGTTTTGAGCTTAAAGATAGTTTTGGCACAAAAATAAAACTGCTTATCACCCAATGAACACCATACCCACAGTGGTGGTGGCAGCATCAAGTTGTGGGGCTGCTTCACTTCATCTGGGACTGTGGCTCTAATCATGATAGCTCCAAATTCCAATCTAGTTTTGGCACAAAACCTGCAGGCCTCAAGTCAACAAATACAAGTCAACAAAGGAATAAAAGAATTAAGAAAATCAAAGTTTTGGAATGGATCAGTGAGAACCCAGATCTCAATCCTATCAAAACCCTGTGGAATGACTTGAAGAGGGCTGTGTACAGAAGATCCCCAAACAATTTGTTAAATCTGGAAACATTTTTGCAAGATAGAGTGGAATAAATTTACCAAATAAATGCGCTAATTTGGTAGGTTGGTAAGTTGTTTTTCACTGAACGTTTGTTGGTTGCTTTATCACATTAATCGTGGAAAAAGATCTGATCTTGGTCTCTCTTTTTTTGTTTTTTAACATCACAAAATCCTGCAATTTCTTCAGGAGTGTGTAGACTTTTTATCCATCATTTGCCAGTTAGGCTTTGTTTGCAAGATGTAGGAAAGCAACCTTAAAGAAGGAGAAGTCGCTCGAGCTGTAATCAGCAAGATCACAAGGCCTGGCTTTGATCTGATCTTGTCCAGTGTCGTGTTTCCAAACATGTGGCTGAAAATAAGCCCGATTTTAGCAGACTGGAAAGCAACCATTGAGAAATGTTGCTCCTTTCAGATTTTTGTCATAACGTAATGAAAAAGGACAGTTTTGCAGTGTGTGTGTGAGGCCTGTCTGTCTTGAGCAACATGCTGAATGGAGGTTTGGGCCACATGTGCTCCAGCTGCTGGCTTTTGGTGGCAGTGCTTTAGATCTCTGGAGAACCAGCTGAGATTAGTGAGACTCTTAAGATTGATCTCTGCTGCTCATTTGTCTCGGGGCCGTCCTCCAAGTAATTAGTGTTGTAAGACTGGGATAAAATTTATACTCGATAATTACAAAGTTTGGCATGTGCACAGCTGTGAAATTAGTGAGTGTGTTTGACTGTTTTACATCCACAGCCCAGTGAATGAATTGTGGCAAAAATACACACAACACACAACAGTTCGGAAACTTGACAACAACACCATAAACACATCAGCAAAACCAGAAACATGACAGCAAATTAAAAAAAAAAAAAAAAAAAAAAACACAACATGACAGCAAAACCAAAAATCATAAAGCCATATTAAAGCCATGAAAATTTGACAGCATGTCTAAAATATCTAAAAACATCAGTAGATTTATTTTAAGGCTCATGTTATCACTTACTGTAAACATTATTTTCTGTGGTTGCTCAGCGCGATGTGCTATAGGCATCAGCAACGAGCATGTGATGTTCAGTAAGGAACATCTTGGTGTATTCTTAGTGTACACTTGCCAAACACTTTATTAGGAACACTATACTAATACTGGGTAGGGCATACTTTTGCTCTCAAAACAGTTTTTCATGGCATGGATTCCACAAGATGTTGGAAACAATCCTTTGAGATTCTGGTCCATGTTGACATGATTACATCACGCAATTCCTGTAGATTTTTCAGGTGCACTTTCATGAAACCAGTTTGAGACGACTCTTGCTTTGGGACATGGTGCATTATCATGCTGGAAGTAGCCATTAGAAGATGGGACAATTGTGGGCACGAAAGGATGCACATGGTCAGCAACAGTACTCAAATAGGCTGTAGCATCCAAGAGATGATTGTTTGGTATTAACCGGGCCCAAAGTGTGCCAAGAAAACATCTCACACACAATCACACTACCTCCACCAGCCTGAACTGTTGACACAAGGCAGGTTGGGTCCATGGATTCATGCTGTTGGTGCCAAATTCTGACTCTACCATCTGTGAGCCTCAGCAGAAACCGATATTCTTTCAACCAGGCTAGGTTTTTAACACTTTCATATACCACCATGTAAAGGGAAGTCAGCTGGGTAAGAATACTAAGCAGCTGCTCTTTTTAGTGTAATGGAAGAATGGAATTGGCTAACATCCTTAACTCTCGTTTATTCATCCTACATATTATTATTTAGTATGTTTATTATTATCTATTTAGTATATTTAGTATTATTTAGTTACTCTATGGACATTATTTAGTATCTATGGATAATTTAGTATCTGTGGATTGCTCAGTGGTTATTATTTAGTATCTATGGATTACTCCATGGACATCATTTAGTATCTATGGATTACTTAGTGGATGTTAATTAGTGTCTGTGGTTTATTTCTTATCGATGGATTGCTTGGATACTTGGATACAAGAGTGAGAAATTCATGTCTGGACCCGCCATAGGGTGCTGTGAGTTTATTGGCTTAATGCCACACATGGGGAGTGACTTGATCGGTTTGCAAGACTGAAATAAACCCTACACTTGAGGATAAGCAAGTGAAGTATCGTCCATATGAGAAACAGTGAGGGAAATATAGTTGGGCCAAGCCTAAGAGTATATAAAGCCTGTATAAACTTGCTATAATACCAGCTACAGTGTAAGCAGCCATGATCTTTGTTGGTAAGCTTTGAATGCTAAGCTTTCCTATCCTAACTTTACTATAGAGCAGCAGTGTGCTTTTGTGTGGTCCTCACAGTTTACTTGCCGTTCTCAGTGCTGAATGGTGACTGTGTGCTCTCATGCTAAGCTTTGTTTGCTCTCCCCACGCTAGGGTTGGGTGAGTGTGTGAGGTCCTGGCCTGAGCTACAACCCAAACCCCTCACCCCAGACACCAAGATCAGAGGGACACTGTTTCTCTGACTGTGGCCAGCTTGGCCGGTTACAGGATTAGGGCCAAGCAAACCTGATGATGAATGATTGTGGGTGGTAATATTCTGGCAAATATTTGTCAGTGGCAACACATATCACTGTCAGTTTACCTGCCGGCATCCATCTGAGGTCGAGGTATGAGAGCTAAGTGTCTGAAGGGCTTCTTTTCTGCCTGTTTGCTGAGGGAAGATGGAAAGAGGGAAGCTGAGAGAGGTGGAAACAGAGGTGGAATGTCAGCCAGAAGGTTACAGAAAAAGCTCCACAACATGCTTGCAGTATAAAGTCCCAGCAGGCCAACTAGCACTGGTGACTGAAAGTCATGCACATTTTCTGTAGCCTGTCCTGCACCACTGGCATTAGATTCATCAGCACTGATTGAGCCTGTTGAATTCTCAGCAAAGCAGCACAGAAAAGAAGATGACATTAATAGCACTCACAGTGTTTCATTTCTCCGCTTTTTTTGTTCATCTGCACCACACTATGAGAAAATGGGTTCTGCAAAGGAGGTTCTGCAGTTCTTTGGATAGTTAGCTTCCTAAAATGCTCAACCTTTTTGTAATATAGAATTCTTTCTGGAACCTTTAAGGCTTCCTCTAGAGGGACAACTAAAGATCCCTTGATATTGTATTAGGTAAGATTTGTGAAAAATAGGTTTCTAATGTGGCATGTTTGTCTTGCACTTCCGAGGTTGTGGGACCAGCCGCCGCCCTGTGTACGCGGAGCTTGCATGTTCTTCCCGTGCTTCTGGGGTTTCCTCTGGGTACTCCAGTTTCCTCCCCCAGTCCAAAGACATGCGTTGTAGGCTGATTGGCATCTCTAAATTGTCCATAGTGTGTGAGTGTGTGTGTGCGATTGTGCCCTGCGAAGGGTTGGCACCCCATCCAGGGTGTACCTTGCCTTGTGCCCCGAGTCCCCTGGGACAGGCTCCAGGCTCCCCGTGACCCTGTGTAGGATACGCAGTATGGAAACTGGATGGATGAAGGTTTCAAATGGGTTAAATGGGTGGAGCCGAATAAAATTTGAATGACTATTTACTCACTGAGTCCACCCCAATTTCCACCCATGCACACAAAGCTCTGCCGCACAACTTATGGTGGTTCCACTAAAGTTAGCATGCTAACTATAGTTATCTTGAGCACGGCTATCATAGCATCACTTTCAAGCACACACGGACATTCAACTACTTGAATGTTAAGTTACAACTCATTACATATAAACATATAAAATTCTCATAATGATTTAAGAGGATGTGAAGGGGCGTTAGGGGTGTGTCTATAAGATGACTGACAAGAGGCCAATCCAAATACAAACCCACATTCTGGAATTTAAAATATCAGTTACAAAATATACTTTTTCTTTGAAAATGGCTTAAGCTATTATTATTACTTATTGTCATGTAATGGAGGATGAGGCGGAAGCAATTGCAGGTATGGCAGTTTAATCAGCAAACAAATCCAAATGTATAGCCAGAAATCAAAACACAAAACAAGCAAGGGTCACATGATCAGGCAAACAGTACAAAAACAGGCAAGGCAGGGAAGCAAGGTCGATTGAGTAAACAAAGTCAAAACCAGAATAACACCACGAAATCAAGGCTGCCACACATCCAAGGACATTTCTCCCAAAGTACCAGAAAACACTCCCTCCCCCAGCGGTCCTGGCACTCTGGGCAGAATGTTCACACAGCCCCTCAGGTTCCGAGGCACTCATTGTCTAACAAGCAGCAGGTTTGCCGAGGAGCAGACTTGAGGCTGGGCCCGGTTCGCCGTAGTCGTTAGACAAGACCCAGGCTAGATAATTTGTGTAGTCAGCTTTAGACAGGGGCTTGACTTGGTGGGCCATCTTGTCAGCCTTTCTTGAGTGCGGAGTGATGTCCTCCGTGGAGCAAGGAGGCAGAATGATGTCTTCAGTGGAGCAGGATGGCAGAGCGACGTCCTCAGTGGCGTGGGAAAGTGGAGCTTTGTCCGTAGAGAAGCCTGACATAATGACGTTCAAGTAGGGAAGCAAAGCGGAGCACTTGGCCGCAACGGGAGTCGGAGAAATGTCCTCTGCTAAACAGGGAGGCTGAGTGGCATCCTCAGCTGGATAAGGATGCTGAGCGTCATCCTCAGTTGAGCAGGGAGGCTGAGCATTGTTTTCAGTCAACTCTGTGGGCTGAACTTGGTTGGCTGTGTCAGCAGACTCAGGTGAAAGCAGAGCTTGGTTGGTCATGACGTCCGCCTCAGGTGTAAGCAGAGCTTGGTTGGTTGTGTCGTCAGTCTCAGGCATGAGCATAACATTTTTGGTCGTGAAGTCTACCTCAGACAGGTTCCTGGCTTGGGAGGGTGTCTTGTCGCCCTCAGACAGGAACAGGGTTTGGGAGGCCATCTCTTCAACCTCAGACTGGAACTTGGCATAGGAGGTCATCTCGTCGACCTCTAGCAGGAACTTGACTTGGGAGGCCATCTCGTCGACCTCAGACAGGAACATGGCTTAGGAGGCCATCTTGTCTGCCTTCCACTAGAAGTCGACGTGGGAGGTCGCCTCACTGACCTCATGCTGACTTCTGGAAATGAGACTACCTCATGGGTCTCATGCTGCAGCTCTGGGGAGGAGGTCTACAACTGGGGCTTTGTAGAGAAGGCCACTTCTCAGGTCTCAGGCTGGAGCTTTTGGGGGAGGTTGCCACGTTGACCTCCGACTGGGTCTCTGGAGCTGCGGTCACCACGTTGACCTCTGACTGGAACTCAGCGGGTCAGACCATTTTGTAGGTCTTAGCCTGTGGCTCTGGAGATGAGGTCACCTCGTTGACCTCTGGCAGGAACTCTGCAGGTGAGACTGCCTCTTGTGTCTCAGGCTGGAGCGCTGGAGCCGAGGTCGCCACGTTGACCTCCGGCTGGAGCGCTGCAGGTGAGACTGCCTCTCGTGTCTCAGGCTGGAGCACTGGAGCCGAGGTCGCCACGTTGACCTCTGGCTGGAGCGCTGCAGGCAAGACTGCCTCTTGGGTCTCAGGCTGGAGCTCTGGGGTTGAGGTCGCCACGTTGACCTCCGTTTGGAGCTCAGCAGAGGAGACCACCTCGTGGGTCTCAGACTGGAGCTCTGGAGATGAAGTCACCATGTTGACCTCCAGCTGGAGCTCTGCAGGGGAGACCACCTAAAGGATCTCAGGCTGGAGCTCTGGAGATGAGGTTGCCAAGTTGACCTCTGACAGGAACTCTGCAGGCGAGATTGCCTCTTGGGTCTCAGGCTGGAGCTCTGGAGCTGAGGCCACCAGGGTGACCTCCTGCTAGAGCTCTGAAGGGAAGACTACCTTGTGGATCTCAGACTGGAGCTCTGTTCTTGCTTTATTGTGGAGCCGTTTGTGGGTACGCCAGCTGCATTTGAAACATTCCTGAGAGCAGAAATGTGAACCTGGTATCCAGAGTTTAATGCAGGTTGGACACTGTAGCTTGGCTTCTTTACGGCAGCCCTTGGTCTTGCACGCTTATGTCACCCCCACCACCGCCCTGGGCTTGGCACTGAGCTGTGGAAGCTGCACTGTTGATCTAGTCATAAAAAGTGTGGAATGGCAGATCAGGCTTGCTAGTCACACTGACTCTCTGTAAAAAGTTAATCCAGGTTGCAGTTCTGTCCTGGACTCCCAAACTCCTTTATAAATAGTTCTGCAAACTGAATTACATTGTTGAGTGCCCTGGACCCTGTACTGGCCAGATGCTCCGCCCACTGACGGACCGTGCCATAGAACCGGGATACCATGAACCCAAGCCACTGCCTCTTGTCAGGCTTGGGGTTTGACAGGCTTAAAAAGTGTAACTGGCAGTGGAACAGGAACTGCCTCAGGTAGCCGAACAAGCCATAATTCGGGTCTGGGAGGTCTATGGCAGTCCACTGGAGACTCAAATTCTGGCCAGACATGCCTTGTTAAGCTGGTGTGATGTTCTCCTCGGTCTCCTGCTGCTTCCATGTTAAGGCGAAGTATTCTGTCATGTAATGGCAGATGAGATGGAACCAATTGCAGGTATAGCAGTTTAATCAGCAAACAAATCCAAAAGTATAGCCAGAAATCCAAACATAAAACAGGCAAGGGTCACACAATCAAGCAAACAGTACAAAACAGGCAAGGCAGAGAAGCAAGGTTGATAGAGTAAACAAAGTCAAAACCAGAATACCAATATGAAATCAAGGCTTGGTAAACAACAGAGACAAATGACAACTGAATGTAATACTTCACGAAGAGTTAGCGAATGAGTAGTCTCTTTTATGTGTGGTGTGATTGAGAGTGTAATCGGGAACAGGTGTGTCTGATTAGTCCTCAGGAGAAGGTGCCGTGTCTGTGTGTAGCTTTGGACGTTGTAGTCGTCGGCCATAATTGTGGTTTGCGGTGCATTCTGAGAAATGGAGTCGCTAGTTTGCAGTGACATGACATTTATCATTTCTACATAATTATCCCCATTATTTGTACACATAAGAAATGAAAAAATATTAACTATTGCACCTTTAAGGTTTCTACAGTAGATTTGACTTTTTTTGGCCAAGCTGAGCATTTTAATTCTGTGGTGTAAAGAAAGATGATTGGGTCCCAGTGATGCCACAGCCATTAGTCTTCCCCGTCAATAAGAGTGACACTAGCCAGTGGGAGTGCACGGGTTTTTAAATATTATATTAATGGTTAAATATATTAACTATTTGAGATGGCAGTATTCGATACTGAAATCACTCTTTGTGTATTTGTTATGCCCTGGGACCACAAGAAGTCTGTGAGGAAAATATGGGCAAGAAAAGCAGTGTCTGTGTGATGATGCAGAGAGCAGCACGAGATGGAGGTGTGCATTGGGACTAAAACTTCTTAAACTGCAGTTTTTACTCTCATATGAGTGTGAACGGATGGTCGGAGGTAAAGCTTGGGGGGGAGAAATTTCCAATAACATCCAGTACAACTTTGTTAAAAATCTTAAATGACACTGAGGCAATTTGGGTTTGCTGTGTCTCACATGGTGCATTTAGTGGATTAATTCGCTACATTAGTATATATAAGGTGCAATTATTTGTACTTAATGTCAGATTACTATGAACCCGGGTTGCTACCGTGATTACATGAAGTTTGTTAATCCAGAGATTTTCACTCCTAAACCCTGTGGCAGTTTGAACATTCACAAATGCCAGAGTGTGCTGCTGGAGTAAGTCTGCAGGCTGAAATATTGAGCTGGCATTCAGTTTGCGTTTGCTATGCCTTTAATATGTGTATTTGTTATGTCAAATGCATAAGCATACGGTACCAACTGGAGGAAAATTTAACTGCAAAATTGTACTTTATGATTATACCAAACAAGTAATTTTTTCTTGTCCTAGTTCATAGTTACGGATATTTGACTTTTATAATTAGCCAGGAGGCACATACGTTAAGCTAACCAGCTGTGGGCGCCTGTGAGCTCATGTATAGGGAAGAGTGCTTAGTCTGTGCCCAGTGACATGGCATAAGCATGTGGTCGCAGAATGTAGGAGGAAGCATATACATGCCCTCCACTGTTATTGGCACCCTCGGTAAATATGAGCAAAGAAGGCTGTGAACAATTGTCTTTATTGTTTAAACTTTTGATCTTTTGTTCAAAAAATTCACAAAAATGATCTGCTCTCATGGATATCAAACAATTCCAAACACAACACAGGTTTATCCCCAAAAAATAAACTTTGTTAAATATAGGTGTGCAACAATTATTGGCACCACTATGAATTCATATGAGAAAATATTTGAAGTATATTCCCATTAATATTTTAAAATTTTTTGGTACATCTGGGTGACTAGGAACAGGAAATTGTTCAACCATGACTTCCTGTTTCACAGGGGTAATGCATAGGCCAAATATGAGGTAATGCATGGGCCAAATTCCCTTAGTCATTCATAACGATGGGTAAGACCAATGAATATAGCTGTGATGTGCAGCAAAAGGTTGTTGAGCTTCACAAAATGGGAAGTGGCTATAA
>JANDJT010000041.1:7438314-7449522 GCA_024331685.1 Stegophilus panzeri | reverse complement strand
CCAAGACCAAGACCCATACCAACCAATACTAAGACAAGACCAAGACCCATTACGATCAAGACCAATACCCATACCAACCGATACTAAGACAAGACCAAGATCCATTATGACCAAGACCAAGACCCATACCAACCAATACTAAGACAAGACCAAGACCCATTACGATCAAGACCAATACCCATACCAATCAATACTAAGACAAGACCAAGATCCATTATGACCAAGACCAAGACCCATAACAACCATTACTAAGACAAGACCAATACCCATTATGACAAGACATGACAAGTCTCATACCAATCAATACTAACACCACAGCCCATACCACCCAGTACCAAGACCCATACCAACCAATACTAAGACAAGGCCAAGACCCATACCAATCAATACTAACACCAAAGCCCATAACAACCAGTACCAAGATCCATACCAACCAATTCCATAACCACAGCACATACTAACCAGTACTATGTCACATACCAACCAGTATCAAGACAAGACCAAAATCCATGCCAATAAGAACCTCTCTACAATTTCAGAGTGTTGTAGCTTTTCAGAGCAGAGCAGTATTTCAGCAAAATGTGTTGTGTCCTAAAAGTTTACTCCTGTGTATCTCAGATAACTTGTAAATAAATATTAATTAGTATGTAAATGAGACACTTAAATAATTCTAACAGTCTTAAAAACTGCCCAAAGCTGGCTTTAATTCTCTGCTGTGTCCTTTTCCTCAGCATACACATGATATTATTCACTTACTTTTGGACTTTTATTTCTTCAAACCAAATAAAATGAATAGAAGGATCATTACACCAATGACTTCTCAATCACTGATGATGATGTGTTAAGAATGTGTCAGCAACAAGGGCTGTAAAATAATAGCATAAATGGAGTTCATATGTAGGGTGTGTTTCACTCTGTGTAATCACTTGACACGACTGTCCTCAGTCCATCCTCGCTTCTTCATACCATTCTGTGTATTTTTCTTAAGATCATTGATGGTGCACTTGCTAATTACAAATAATCTGATGTAGATGCCAGAAATGAACCCTTATAATGATGTCTTTATCTTTAAAAGAAAGAAGTGCTTAGCCCTGGTAGTCCATTTATACCAGTCACCCCTGATGCTGCGACTATTCGGGTCATCTTCATGATAACAGTAAAAGCCCGCCCTTGTCAAATCTCTTCTTGTCTTACAGAGGTAGTAATTCTGCAGGCTGCTATTTCATCAATGAGCAATCAGACAGAGAATTGCTGCTGATGAGCTGGCCTGCACTGTGCAGGATTTTGCGAGAGAGGTAAAGAGGGAGGGAAACTCAGTGAGAGAGTTTGCTTAAAGTAATGACTGGGTGGCTACATTTGATAAGCTCTGCTTTGGATTTTTCAGTGTGGACAAAATGCAAAGTAGCATCAGCTTTAGAGTGACATGTTCATGTTATAATGGCTGTTTTATTCTCCAGCATTTTGAAACCCCACCTATGCATGAACCCTAGTGTTGAGTGAGTGCTACATTTCACTCCACCCTGATGATGGTGAACTGCGATTAATAGAGCTATATTTCCTTCATAAGTCTGCATTCAATAACTAATTGGCAAATTTAGCCATAAATGTGTTTCCCAGAGGGGTGCAGATTTTCATGCCCACACCTCCCTTTCATGTGATAAGACCCCCAGTGGTTTTCAGGTTATGCAAATATCCTGTCAGGCACGCTCCTAACAATAATACTCATAATGACAGTTTTCCTGAATGCGGCTTTGTATTCTTTAGTGATCCACAATATTTTGTCTCTTACTTGTAATGATTTCTAATCTCTGACATCCAGGTGTGGTACCATCGAAAAACAATACAGGGTCTATTTATGACAGGTTTATGACAAGGTATATTCACTTGTCTAAGTTCCTTTTTTTTTGTCTAATTCCACTGTTGTAAAGGTTTAGATGTAAATCTTTGAAGACAAATTATCAATCTAGTACAGTATTGTAGTCAATACTGTCTCTGCTGAGACTAAAACAAGACCAAAACTTATACCAATTAAGACCAAGACCCATACTAACCAATACCAAGTCAAAACCAAGACCCATACCAACCAATACAAAGTCAAGACCAAGACCCCTACCAACCAATACCAAGACAAGATCAAGACCGCTACCAACCAATACCAATTAAGACCAAGACCCATACCAACCAATACCAAGTCAAGACCAAGACCCCTAACAACCAATACCAGTGTCAAAACCAGGACCCATACTGACCAATACCAAGTCAAGACCCATACCAACCAATACCAAGTAAAGACCAAGACCCCTACCAACCAATACCAAGACAAGATCAAGACCGCTACCAACCAATACCAATTAAGACCAAGACCCATACCAACCAATACCAAGTCAAGACCAAGTCCCATACCAACCAATACCAAGTCAAGACCAAGTCCCATACCAACCAATAACAAATCAAGACCAAGACCCTACCAACCAATACCAGTGTCAAAACCAGGACCCATACTGACCAATACCAAGATAAGACCAAGACCCAAAACAAGACCATTACCCATACCAACCAATACCAAGACCAAAACCTGCCAAGACAAGACCAAGTTCCAAACCGACCAAGACCAATTCTCAGACCAAAACCCATATCAAACAATAGCAAGACAAGACCAAAAGCTAAAGAGTACAAAACCATGATCCAGACCACGTTTTGCTAGTTAGAAGCCCACTACAAATTATTAGCTTATTTGTTATTGTTGTTTTCTTTTTTTAACAATGCTACTGTAGATGTTGAAAAATCCACCTTGGGTCCTCAGCTACAAGCTGCCAAAACAGGTTACCACCTGTTTAAACTTGTAGACTATCTTTACCAGCTGGTGAGTTCTTTTCTTTTCCAGCTTTCTTATTACGAGACTAAATTGATCAATGAATGTTTGAAATTTTCTAATTGTCTTGTCTATATTATCTTATCTCATTACCTTATCTATATAGGATCTAGAATATCTAGTTGCTGTGTTATTTTCTTAAAAACAACTTATTGCGGTTACCATCTAGCAAAGACGTACTACCAGTCTGCTCAGCTCGGTCTGTGTTTTGGAGCTGGTCAGATTAAGCTAGATTTTTCAGCAGGATAGGTTGCTTTTACTCAATGTACACATTATCTAGCTACGTTAGCTAGTTAGTTACCTGTAAATGGTTCAGCAAATTAAACTTGGCAGATTGGCAGCCTTGAGACAGATATTGTACACCAGTTAGATACTCTTGAAGTTAGCTAAACATGTTCTAATGTAACAACATACAGAGTATATTAAGGCAGGAAAAAAACAAATTAAAAAGTTAGTCCTAGAAAGGCGCCATTTTATAGGATTGCCTTAAATTAGGTAAATATATTTTTAATTAGTTCAAATGGAGACAAAATTGGTTTGAGACCAAGATGAGATCAAGATGTGTTCTCAAGACCAGTTTCTCATCCTGGTGTAGGATCTTTTGTGTAAATGCATTGATTATTTCTGTAAAGTGATATATATTTGTTACCTCAGCCTTCTTGCAGTGGAAGGTCTGGTATATATGGTTTCTTGTTATAGAACACTGAGCTATTTCATTATTGCTATTTGTAGTGCTCTATTGAGACCTTGCAGCTCTTTTGTAGAGGTCACCTGTCAGATAGGTTTATGGGTGATGGGAAGATATAGCGCTGACTTGCAGTTCCCAGGTGTCCTGTTTGTATTTGCCCCAGACTGCAGACCTCTTTCTTTAGACATCACGGTAGTGTGTAAAAGTTCTGAAGTATGAGAAAGGTCCATAACCTTATAGGAAAAACCTTTAAGCATGGTTTTCCAATGATTTCATGATTACAATGTTATTTTAGGCCATATCTGATAACATTTAAGAGAAATATCAGAGTACTCCTCCTGTGCACTTACCCATTTCCTGAATATAGACATTCTCTTTAAAGAGCAAGGTTAATGCTCTACATCAGTGGCTGTCCTGTGGAGAAAACTGTGTATATATAGTGCAAATGCATTGTCATTAGGGTGTGTATCCACCACCATCCTGTGCACCCACCTGCCTCATAGGGCCATTAATAAATAGAGCTTCTAATATTAAACAGCGTGTAGCAAGGTGAGGTGGGTAGACCTGCTGTGTTAGCATTATTTTTGACTTTGTCCTCTGTTGCCTGTTGTCTTTCCCCTGCTGATCCATGACGTGTTTGGTGAGAGAGATATGTTGGGAAACTGTGACCTTGACCTCTTGGGTATGTACACTAGGTGGGTGATTTGAGTGCTTAGGTTTTAAGCTGTTTGTGAGATAAGAGGAAATGTGGCTTTGGCGTGGCTCGGGGTCTGTTTTAATATACAGTCAGGACTACTCTTTCTCTTAGTTACTCAGTTATTGAACTAAATCAAACAAACATTTGCGTGACAAGGTTAGGGTCTCTGGATGAGAATCAAAAATTTATGTTACAGTTTGTATACAAAACATAAGAGCCAAATGAATCAGAAACCCCGCTGAAAATATTGACCTTTCACAAAGCTGGAGCAGTGTATAAAAAGATACCAAACAGAGATAACAATAGGAATGCCATTTCCAAAAGTGAAATCCATCATTTAGAAATGGAGCAAACTCAGACATGAAGACGCTACCGAAGAGTGGAAGAGAAAAAAACCCACAAAAACCTCCCTGCCAGAGACAACTGCAGAACGCAGACATGGAAAATAACTAGCTATAGTTGAGTAGAAGTCCACACATTTCTTACATTCAGAATCCCCTTTTGGTGTTTTTTTTTTTTAAATATAAATGTCTTATATATACTGTATGTGCGTACAGTATGTATGCTGTTAATGCCATACTATTTGTGACCATTCAACCTGCAGAAAAAACATTTGCAAGCAACTTATTTTTTTGGAAGCACCTTCTATACGATGAATATCAGCATTCTGTCATAAGCATACGATGCACATCAACACATCAAAACACATACGATGCACATCAATACATCAAAACACATACGATGCACATCAACACATCAAAACACATACGATGCACATCAACACATCAAAACACATACGATGCACATCAATACATCAAAACACATACGATGCACATCAACACATCAAAACACATACGATGCACATCAACACATCAAAACACATACGATGCACATCAATACATCAAAACACATACGATGCACATCAATACATCAAAACACATACGATGCACATCAATACATCACATCAAATGCTCTGCGACCAACATTATTTAACCAAGCCCTTTAACCAACATCTACCACTACACTATTTGAATAAGATCGATATGTAATAAATACTTTGACCCCTTTCATGACATAGGATCAGACTTACCGGGCTCATGAAGGAACTTCTGTTCTCAGCAATCGAAATCAGGCTTGCACGTCATGTAGTAACGTTGTTACTTTGTTGCTAGGTTGTTAATTCTTTAGGATACAGAGACGTAACTAGCATTAATTATCTTGGCGATAATTTCATATGCAAACTTTTATGGTTGACTGTAACTTTATACACCATTAAGTTGTCATTTGAACTAATAAATACATCCAGAGTTCATATTTACCAAGCAAATTCTGACACTGCATGTGATTAGTAATATATACATCTATATAGATCACTTTGTAAAATACCCAGGTCAATAGACATCGTTTTAAATGGGCTCTGTAAATGAAATGTACTTACTTGCTTATTTACTATACACAAATCAGAACATGTGTTCAAAAGTTTTGGTGCTGATTTCTCACCTAGTCGTCTTTGCAGCTTTTGGAATTTGCATTTCAATTCAGTTCAATTTTTATTTTTATACCACTTTTAACAATAGATATTGTCACAAAGGAGCTTTACAGAAATATATAAATTCAAGATATACATTTTAAATGGATAAATGTATCCCTAATGAGCAAGTCAGAGGCGAAGGTGGCAAGGAAAGGCGACATGAGGAAGAAACCTTGAGAGGAACCAGACTCAAAAGGAAACCCGTCCTCATCTGGGTGACACCAGATAGTGCGATTATAAATAATCCCCTTCTATAACGGTGTACTACATGGTCAAAAAGTGCAAGTATGTAACCAGGAAATTCATTATAGTTCTCACATGAAGTCTGTTTTGTTGAACTTATCCAGTGTTCACTGATGGAGACTTGAGTGCAAAACCGTTTGTGGAAATTGCAGTCCTATAGCTATCTTCATGGGTTTTTTAGTAGTAACCTCCACAGTAATCTCATGTATCTTTAGGCTGTCCGTGTGGGGCCATCCTCAGCAGTAGCGAGTGATAATTTCCTGAATTCCCATCAAGCACTTTGTGTTGATCTGAAGTGACAATTGTCCCATTCTGTATATCCAGGGTCTATCTAGGGTCCGCTATTAATATTGTAACGTAGCCAGATTAAAGACTGCTATTAATGGCGTATCTTGCTAGGAGAGGAGAGGAGCTCCACTCTGGTCCTTGCGTGTGACAGACTCCAGCTGGCATTAGATGGGCATCTCGTTGCCAAGCGCTTCAGGATGGCAGCCACCTCTTGTAGCTGTCGCTTTCCCTGCTTTAGCACCGACATTCATTCATGCAGTGAATGAACACATAGCCTACACAAAGGGTAATCCCCAACACACACACTCCTGCTTAGGGTTTCTGTAGGAAATTATAGAGTTGGCTTTTAGCATTCAACACTTGGCTTTGGCTTGAGCTTAACACGTTTTATTTATTTATTTATTTCAACTCTTCTATGCAAGACTTCACATAATCGTTGCAATTCCATATTTTTTTATTTTTTATTATTATACTACAATCACAATACATCACTCAGCTTTTCTCCAACCACATGCATTTTGTCTCTAATTACGCTTCCTCTGTGCTTCTGGTTGTTGCTTTGAGCTTTGCTGTGAGATGCTCTTGTCTGCCTGACTGACTTTGTCTCTTGCCCATCCCACTGCAAATGAACATAATGAATTGCCTTGAGTATTCACCACGGGTCGTTTTCCAGTCTGCCGGGCCTCCAGGAAGAGAAAATGGGCTTGTCAGTATTCAGCAAGAAGAGTGCTCTTCTCTGTCTGAGGGTTTCTGGGCTGCATGGATGTGACTGCTGTTTTTACAAATGATACGGACAGCTCGATTTGGGTCATAAACCATGGACATAAGGCCAAAGGAACAGGAAAGAAGCAATCTGGAGTTGTTTTGTTGTATTAAGCACAGCACGATTATATTTTTTAGAGGGAACTCTGCTGTGATTACTGTAGTACTTCTCACCTCTTCGATGGAATGCTTTTATAATTTTAGAAAAATGTATTTTGGTCTTTAATGTCAACAGCAAATGAACTTTTTTTTTTTTGCTGATATAAGATACTTCCTGTCATCAGTGCCGTATTTGTGTGTTGTTCGGTCAATGTGGGCCTTCTGCATGCAGGTCTACTGCGTGACTGCCTCTTATATCAGCTCCATCTCTTGCGCTCACATGCCATTGTAAATTTGTAGTTTTTCATTTGTCTCTTATAGTGGAATGTTTGTGGTTTTGTGTTTTTATTTTTTTGTCAATTTTATGTTCTTTTTCCCCCCCTATTTTTCTCGCCCTCCTTTCCTCCGTCCCCACCTACGCATCTATTATTTACCCTCCCTGTCTCCCTCCACCTTCCTCCGTGATGTCTCCCCTTGTGTACCCAAGACGTTGCCCTCCCCACATCTCCTGTCCCCTCACTGACCAGTGCCACTACTGACCATGTAGACTCCGGGGAGCGTTCAGGCTCCATCCCGTCACCCCCGCGCGACCTCGTGGCTTCACTCGTCTCCACCCGCTTCATCAAACTCACCTGGAGGCTTCCGGCCGAGCCGCACGGAGACAACCTCACCTACTCCGTCTTCTACAGCCTCAATGGTTCCAGCAGGTAGGAACTCCACACTGCTGCAAGACATGGTAGAGGCTAGGTGGGATCATCTTGTGTGGTAAATACTCAGCTATGCAGTTTAAAACTCAACACATAGCAACACAGCATCTTTATTTCAGCAGTGAGAACAGAACTGTATCCCTCTTGTGCTTGCTCTCTCTCTCTCGCTCTCGACAGGGAGCGTCTTGAGAACACCACAGCTCCAGGAGAACTGCAGGTCACCATCGACAACCTCGTCCCTGATACTAAGTACACATTCAGGGTGGTGGCGTCCAACAGAAACGGCCTGGGTGAAAGCTCTGCTCCTCTTACAGTGGCCACCCAGCCTGAAGGTAAGCCACATGCACACACAGCCACACACATTCTGTCTTATAGCCTTCACCGCAAAGAGTAGAAACTTGGCCAAGACTCCTTTCCGACGTGCTGCCCCTTCACGCCGGAGCCAAACTGGACTTCTGTGCACCAGGTCCAATTTTACTCAAAACAAGCTGACCAGCAAACCAATGCTGAATTGAGCTAATGCAAGGGCTTTGCCCCCTTTCACACTGAAGCTTTCTGTCATTTTTGGCAAGGCTTGAGCTGCGTGTTGATGAAAACTCAGCCTAACGAGTACTCTTGGTGATATAGTGCCTGAAGACAGTAGCGTTGCCTTCTCACAGTTCCAGGGTCTCCGCTTCAATCCTGAAACACATTTACTGTTAGTGTGGAGTATCACACATCCTTTCCGTGTCCCTGTAGGTTTCCTCTGAGTTCTCTACTGTCTTCCCACCTCCCAGAAGTATGCAGAGACTCTAAATTGCCCCTACGTGTGAATGAGTTTGTGACCATGTATACATGGTGCCCAGCAATGGACATCCAACCCAGAGTGTATTCCCGCTCCACGGCCAGCGTTCCCAGGATAGGCTTCGAATCCACTGTGACCCTGACCAGAATACAGCGCTAAACTGAACATGAATAAATGTATGAGGTTACTGTTACTGGATTTGCATGAGCTCTGCTTGTAATCTTTATAGCGAACGGCCAATCATCCTTCTCATCGTGATTTCAAAGACGATCACGAGGATACATTATCATAAGCTCTAATGTTTCAGTTAATATGTTAATTAATAAGTTAATAATAAGTTCATTTTATACTAAATTATCTGTTTAAACAATGTGTGTTATTAATAGACCTGATCCTTTATTTTTTGGGTGAGTACACAATTGTATCATTGCCTTAGCTACTCAATTAAACACACCCTTTCCGCAGTGATCAGGAGCGGAAATCTGTGAGCTATACATCAGTCACTGTAGATTTTATATCTCTTTCCATGCAAGCCTGTTATTCAAAGAAGGCTGCTGCGGTGGGAGGACATGTCACTGTTTTTCCTCAGTACCCTGTTATATATTTCAGTATAAAGGAGAAACCAGCAGCCAAGCAAAAGCGATGAAAGGCAAAAGTCAAACTATAACAAGTTAAAAGTTGAAGATGCACTTTGAAGATGTTCGCTGTATTCCTGTAATAAATCTGAAGCTAGCTCAGGATCGTCAAATTCACCTAGAGACTAACACTCGGGATGAGAGGCGTAGTTTTATGATATAATGAAGCCTTTTGTCAGAACTCCAAGATACTCCAAAAATATAGGAACATGGTTGCAATTTTCTGCATATTTGGAGCCCTAGATTTCTGAAAAGCACGCTCTTTTATTTGGGGTTTCCAGTGCAGGTACCAGGACCTGCTCCCAACCTGCAGGCTGTGTCCATTACATCCAGTACAGTCACGTTGACCTGGGAGAGGCCACTCATGGGGAACGGAGAGATCCAGACCTACAAACTTTACTACAGTGAGAAAGGAAAGGATGTGGAACAGGTGAGACCAAGAAACCAAGGCTGAAGGAAGTGATGTCACAAGACCTTCTGTGTGTATGTGGGTTGTTTTTTTTGTTTTGTTTTGTTTTAAGGCTTCTCTACTTTTTCTCTCTCAGGACATAAATGTTGTAGGTTTGTCTTACACAATGACAGGACTGAAGAAGTTCACAGAATACAGTTTCAGAGTTGTGGCTTACAACAAGCACGGACCTGGAGTGTCTACTGACGACCTGATCGTCCAGACCCTTTCTGATGGTATCTTAATTTCATTGTTTGCTCATGATAAGTGATTTAATAATGTAATAATGCACATAGTCTTGCACTGAATGAACTCTCCTACCTTGAATATATCTTGAATTTACAGTAGTTGTTATTCTATGTTAGTCTATCATTCAGTATTATACTCAAAACGATCAACCTTGGCATTTACACGCAAATGGTTTTTTTTTTTTCCCAACCGTAATAAGAATTTAATTTGATTAGGCTAATTTCGCAACACGTAACTCCAGTTCAACGTATTGCTCACTGATCACTGAGCTTTTTATTCCTCCGGGTTGAAGAGGGAGATGAGTGCTGTCACTACAGGACCTTAGGGAAGACAGGGAGAGTATGGCAGGTGGTGTAGTACAGCTACGAAAGGAATGGGGGGGGGGGGGGGGTAGGGTGTCTGAGAATATAAAATTAGAGAGTGAATGAAGAAATCCTTTATAAGCGCACACACACTGACTCTTGGTTTCACACGTTTTTTGGGGGTTTTTTTTTCTCGCTTATACCAAAAACATACCCAGGAGCAGTGATTTCACTCCAGCAGTGCATGTTTATATCTCAACAGGCAACATATTGCTTGAGCTTAATTTAAAAATAAGCACACACACACAATGGAATATAAACCCAAATAATCCAAATCAAATGTTTTTTAAAAACATGCTCTGCTAGGGAATCTGATTTTTTTTTGTTGTTGTTGTTAATCCAGATAACATCCTGTGGAGATACAGTGGTGCTTGAACGTATAGAATTTTCTATATTTCTTCATGAATATGATGATCGTCATCCCATTGATTGAAAACACCTGACTTTAATTTCACCTTCATATTAAATGCTAATCCTAGAGGTTCGCATACTTTTGCCACTCACTCATACATAATATTGGATCGTTTTCCTCAAAAAATAAACGACCAAGTAGAATATTTGTGTCTCATTTGTTTAATTGGGATCTCTTTATCTACTTTTAGGACTTGTGTGAAAATCTGATGATGTTTTAGGTCACATTTATGCAGAAATATAGAAACTTTCAAGCACCACTGTAAGCAGTCATGCAGTGATGATTATGGTTTATTATTGGCTAGAGTACTGTAAAACTAACAATGTTATTGGTTGTTGCAGTACCAGGAGCTGCACCTCAGAATATCTCTCTCGAAGTCCAGAACTCGAGGGTAAGTGCCACTTTGTGTTTCATATAATGATCTGAGAAAT
>JANDJT010000041.1:7416662-7432578 GCA_024331685.1 Stegophilus panzeri | reverse complement strand
CCTTAATCAGAATATTGTCTTATTCAGAATAAGGTCAATAATTAGATTACTGCTGTCCGTGTAAACGTAGTCATTGTCACAGGGCTAGGGTAAGCTTTGGTACACATTTTATTTATTGCACCTTTCTGCAGAATTGCTTTTTCTTATCTACAGTATGGTGTAATGCCTGTCTAAACTCTTTACCGCGTACACAAAAAGGGCCACAACTCCTCCATTTGTAACGGTTTCGAGTAAAGCGTGTTTGTAGGGATGCAAAAGCCTTTGTTTGGAGTTCAGTTCGATTCTCCTCCCGAGTAGAGATATTCTCACCGTTCATTTTCTTTCACCGCGTGAGTGCAGCGTCAGCCGCTCAGGAATCTGTCTATAGCTTTGGAACTGTAGCAATTCCCCATATGTCAGTTGGTTTGAAGTGTGCGTATCCGTAGGAAGGCAATTCTTCTCCTTTCCCAGTACTCTCGTGACATCTCTCTCTCGCAGCTGATCTAGAGAAGAGCACCAAAGAGGCAGGAAGAGAGAGAGCGCTCTTGCAGGAACCCCGCTGACCTGTCAAGCTCACCTCAAAAGTTTGGAAAGTCTTTAGGGACAGATGTGAGAGCATAGAACATCAGCTAACCCTGACCTAGAAATAAACAGCTAGTTGGCAGACAAGCTTAGTTTTAAATGTTTATGACATTTGTGCATCTGATCCACCTGATAGGATCTTAACCAGAAATACACATGGAGTCCTTTTGTGATCATTTGTCCTCACTCAATATACAGTACCATAAAGTACAGAGCATTACATGTGAAGTTGTAGACTGTGAGATACTTGCATTTGCTTTTAAATGTTGTAGTGCTGTTTCACTTGTGAGGATTGGTGTTCCTGCTCTAACACGATCTCTCTTTTTCTCTTTGCCCTCCTGACGTTACATTCATCCCCACCCCATTTACATACCACCCTGCTACCCTCCTGCTTCTTCCATCATTATGTTGCTGATGCTTTTTTATAATCCATTGCTTGTTTCATGGTGTTTTTTTTTTTTTTTTTTTTTTTTTGCACTTGAATACCATGTTTGCTGCTGCCAGGTCCCATAGAGCCAGATATTGATTTATTTAAAATGTATCATCATACCCCTCACACCCCAGCGCCCGAGCCTTCCCCCATGCTTCCCCCAGTGGGCGTGCAGGCCTCTGTCATCAGCCACGATGCCATCAAAGTCTCCTGGGCTGATAACTCGCTGTCCAAGAACCAGAAGATCACCGACTCCAGATATTACACAGTTCGCTGGAAGACCAACATACCAGCCAATACCAAATTTAAGGTACTACAATACAGACACACAGGAAAGGAAAGCTTTATTGTGGTTATTGGCAGTGGTGTATAAAAATCAATAAAACTCTTACGTGAAAGCCATTGAAATCATACATTTGTTATGCTTACTCATAAGGGCGCCACTTTCCACCAGTTTCTTTTTTCCAAGGCTTACAGTGCCTCCAAGTGGGCAAGTCTTCAAATTGCATTTAAATCATAAAAACATTGAGCTGTGTATTTGAATACAATCATGATAGTGAGCATATTAGATAAGAAGAAGAAGAAGAAGAAGAAGCCTTTATTAGTCACATATACATATGCACAGTGAAATTTTTTTCTTCACATACCCCAGCATGTCAGGAAGTTGGGGTCAGAGCGCAGGGTCAGCCATGATACAGCGTCCCTGGAGCAGAGAGGGTTAAGGGCCTTGCTCAAGGGCCCAACAGTGGCAGCTTGGCAGGGCTGGGGCCTGTCTAAATATATTTAGACATTTTACTACACTGCAAAAAATGCCTTTCTTGAAGCAAGCTAGACACACTTCAGTCTAGATAAAGTGTACTAAAATCAAGCAAACAAAATCTGCCAGTGATTTAGGCAAAACTGACTTGGTAAGAATTCTTGAAAATAGCATAAATATTGAGTCACTAAAATCTTTTTAGCGAGTCGTGCTTATTGCAAGCAAAGAAAACTCAGTTATTCAAGACAGACGTACTTAAAATGAGTATTTTGGTCTCTTGATTGAGCTGATTGAGAATTCAATCCCTTAATCTAAGATTCATAATTAGCAAAAAAATAAAAAAAAATAAAAAGCTTACACTAAGACACAATTTCTTCAAACAGCATAATAATAATAATAATGTGACTTTGTATTAAATTAAGGTACCAGAGGCATTGTTATTTGTAGCATTTTTATTGGAACAGAGAAAAACTCCCAACATAGTGTCTGGGATTGTAGAAGGTGAAGGATGCAAGCGCAGATTTTTATTGAATAAAGTGCAAAATAAACAACCAAAACTGTGAAAACATTAAAAATGGACATAAACTTAACAATGCCAGGTTAAAATATGCGGACTATGAGAGCGACTGTAAGACACATGACAACAACAAAAGCTTGACAATTAGGTGCTGAAAAACTAGCACTTCTATAGCGGTGCTTATTCGGGGTAACACAGAACAGGTGTGAGTGATCAGTGGGACATGCGACATGGTCACGTGACATGCTGGGGCTGATGGGTAATGTGTGGATTTCAGCATAACCCATGACACAAAGCTGCTTCATTGAAAAACTGAAGTGTGCGAGTGGTCTTAAAATAAGGGAAATCATCTTGTTCCTCTGCTGGAATATTATGCAAACCATTGTTATAGTGTGTTACTGATTAAATCTAGCTTCATGTTTGCTGGAATATCTTATTAAACCAAAGTTAGATATATTTTCTTAATATGAGATTACTTTTCTCATGCTAAAAATGCTTGACTAGATTATTTTTCCTTTTACACAAAATATAAGATTTATTTCCCCAGAAAAAAGGTTTTTTGTTTTTTTTACTTTCTTGAAATTCCTTTTTTTCAGTGTATGTCTTAATACAATAACCTAGGATCTTGTTTGCTTATCATCTATTCTGGTTGTGTGTACAGGTTGCAAACACCACCACTCTAACATACACAGTCACGACCCTGAAGCCCAACACGCTGTACGAGTTCTCGGTCATGGTGACCAAGGGTCGGCGCAGCAGCACATGGAGTATGACTGCTCATGGCACCACCTTGGAGACCCGTAAGAACTCACGTATCTGTTAAATAGTCACCTGCCGGATATAGTTTCACTCACTCTGTGCCTCTGTTTATCACAGACAGCATACATTATACAAATCAAGTGATTTTCTCTCCAATTGTGTGTGGAGGTCTGGGGAAATCATGTCACACGTCACGGCAACTAAACTCTGTAAAACAGCCAAAAATAAACAGTTAAAAAAAAGAAAAGTAAGATTTCTGCCAATAATGAAATATGTTTTACTAAAACACTGTGGAAACATGTTTTTAATTTGAGATACTAACCTCTCCTCGCCTCCGTCTGCCTACGAAAATCATGTAATGGTTCATTTCACACAATTCATTTCACAATCTGATTAAATCATTGTTGGATTATGGACATAATCCTAATCAGTTCAGTTTCTAATTAGATACTGGTTGTCAAAGTGTCCATGATGCTCGTGTGCTGTCACATCATCATCAAAACCGAGAAGAGCGCTTACACAGTGTGTACAAATGACAGCATACGTTTAAAATGTTTACATTAACATAATAAAATGACCTTTATAACAAGAAATGTATTCAACAAAACTGACTGAGTTAATCAGCGATTATTTCCACATCAATTTAAGAATAGATAAAATATGTCGTAAGTAATTTTGACCTCATGTGATGAGTCAGAGTTTAATGTGGATTATTCAAGATAATCAAAATAAAAATAACCCATTTCCCCATTGTAAAAGTATGATTGTTTAAAATTTGGACGTTATTGTTTTGCATAAGTGGATTAAATTATAAATATAGAGGTAGGTGAGGCGTATTTAAGTTGGAATTGGATTGGAATCTTCTTCTCCCTTTTCACTAATGCAGAGAGTGGTTGAGATACATGCAAAAGAGAAGTATATTTTACTTCTGGAAGAACTCTAGACTCCAGAACTAGTAGAAAAGCAAATCAGAATTTGACCAAAAGGGTTTTCCCAGGCTGCCACACCAATCTCATTGTAAAAAAAAAAACCCAAACTGTTAATATTATCACCATGAATAATGAATAACCTGTGAAGACTAAGCCGGGCCTCAGAGTTACAGATTTTTATCTCCTCAGTTCCCACATCCGCCCCTAAAGATGTCACAGTGGTGAGTAAAGAAGGTCGTCCGCGCACCATCAACATCAACTGGCAGCCACCATCAGAGGCCAATGGCAAAATCACAGGTAGCTCAACATGGCTTTTAACACTGACTCACCATCAGCCGCTTTATTAAGAATATTTTATTTACTCTTCTTGATTTTTGATTTTGATCTCGGTTTTGTCCTCCACCTCTTACTCCAGGCTACATAATTTACTACAGTACGGATATGAATGCCGAGGTACATGACTGGGTTGTGGAGCCAGTGATGGGGAACAGACTGACCCACCAGATACAGGAGCTCACGCTAGACACCACATATTACTTTAAGATCCAGGCACGCAACTCGAAAGGCATGGGGCCTCTCTCTGATACAGTGCACTTCCGCACACCCAAAGGTATAATAAGACCGACCTGAGAGCCACTTAAAGCTGATTAAAATATCCTGGAATGGTTCTTGACAATTGGAAATGAAAACGCTGGCAGAAAATTCATGTTATGGATTAAAAATGTCATACGTCGTATGTCTGTCCGTATGCATTACCCTCTCCTGAGTCATAACTACACTTTCCTCACCTCTTCTCTCTGGCTTTTGTGTTCTTTTTGCAGCTGAGCCCTCCGACAAAATGTCAAGTGACCAAGGTAACTGTTTTCTTTTGTATGTCTGTCTATCTCTCTTTCTGTCTGCTCTTGGAGGAATGTACACACACAGTTTGCTCCTAACTCTATAACCTTGTCGTCAGTAGGCTTTCAGGGGAAGCCAGGTGGACGTTCTCCCCTGCCAGACCATGGATTTGGATCCTCCTTAGGTAAATATACAACGCACGCTGTTACATACGTCTCTCTCTCTTTCTCTCTCACTCACACGCGCACACACACCCACGATTTCCTTTCCCTCCCCCCCCCCCCCCCCCTCTCTTTCTCTCAGATAAGCCAGGAATCACAGGCAGTCAGGAGAATCATATCCTGGTGATCATCATCATCATCGTTTCTGTGGGAGCGTTCACCATCATCACCGTGGTAGTGGGTGCAGTCCTGTGTACACGCCACTCCAACTCCCATCAGAAAAAGTAAGCATTTACACCCCTCTTCTCCACACATAGTCATGAGTATACTTCTGTGTAAACATTATGTAAATAATTCTATGATCGGCTGTTTCCTGCTCCTCTGTAGGAAGCGAGCTGCCAGTAAGTCCAGTAATGCCTGTCACAAGTATAAAAGCACCTCTAAAGACCTGAAACCTCCGGACTTGTGGATCCATCACGAGCGGCTGGAGATGAAGTCTATCGACAAATCACCTGAGCCCAACGTGGTGATGACGGAGACACCCATCCCCCGCAGCACACACGAGGCGTCCAGTGGCGAGGCTGCACACCAAAGACCAAACACGTACCGAGGTATCGCATACAATATGTTATAATGCTGTAAATGCTTACACAGTTCATATCGCTCTAAATGGCATGTAATGTAAAGTACTAACTAAGCACTGAACTCGTTGGTTAGGGTTAGAGAAACTTCTTCCCCATGAATGGTTTTAAAATGAACTGAATTGTGTGTCTCTGAAGATCAATCTTAGCTCTTCACAACTGTGGCAGACCTGCAAATTACTACTGATGTAGTGTACCTGAACTACATAGTTGTTTCAGATCACGCTGGCATAGGTGCCAACGTCTACAGTTTTATTTCTAACCCTCGTCAGAGAAATACGCGTCTCTCGTTTTTCAGCTAAAGCAGACTGAATGTGGGGGGAAAAAATTCTCCTGCTGAGAACACCCAAGTCACTAAAGGTGAAGGTCAAGGGGACATGAAAGACACGTTTGTGTCTGGTAGCGATTACGTTTCGCTTCACTCCGACCTGTGAATTAACGAGCCTCTGTCGTGTGAGACAATAGAATACAAGTGGGTGGGACATTTTGTATACGTTAGTAATACAAAGAGCTAGAGTTGTTGGAGACGGATTCAACCCTGTCAACGCTTCACTACAGTCCCCTCTGAAACTACTGGAACGGCGAGGCTGATTCGTTCGATTGTGCTATAGGTACACCAAAGACATTTTGGGTTTGAGCTCAAAAGATGGATATGAGACACGAGTTATGAGAACATGTGTTAAACAACATAAAACATATAACCTTTCGTATTAGACCACCACATTTTAAGGTGAGCAAAAGTATAGGAACAGATGAATCTTGAAGTAAATTAAAGTAAATAACACTTAATATTTGTTTGCATATCCCTTGCTTGGAATAACTGCATCAAGCCTGCGACTCTTTGACCAAAATTGTTGGTTTCTTCTTTTGAGATGCTTTTCCAGGCATTTACAACAGACTCTTTCAGTTGCTGCTCAATTGGATTAAGGTCTGGCTTTCTGATTCTTACTGCTGATGAGTGGTTTGGCCTCTATATTTCTGCTCTTCTGGATTGTGATAACTTCACCCCTGCCCTGTGGAGGTTGTTGGTGATGTCACTGACTGTTGTTTTTGGGTTTTTCTCCACAGCTCTCACAATGTTTCTGTCATCAGGTGGTGTTGTTTTCCTTGGTCGACCCATTCGGTGTCTGTTGTTCAGCATATCAGTGGTTTCTTTCTTTATCAGGACATTTCAAATTATTGCATTGGCTGTGCTCAATGTCTCTGCAATGCCTCTGATTGATTTTTCCCTCTTTTCTCAGCTTCAAAATGGCTTGCTTTTCTCCCATAGACAGCTCTCTGATCTTCATGTTGGTTTATCCTTTTTAACAAAAAATGTGATGTCTTCACATGTGAAACTGAAGGCTAAAACCAAGAGTAGATGTTCAGAACTATTTATTGTTTAAATCTAACAGGACACACCTGGGTAACAAGAAACCTATCAGACACATGCTCTAGTATTTTTGCTTGTCTTAAAAATTGGGTGGTCTGATACAAACTGTGCTATGTTAACACGTCTACATATAAATACCACGAAATAAAAGCTGAAATTATCATTGAACTCTCTTCTCATATTCATCTTTTTATCTCAAATCCAAATGTTTTCAGTCTACAGCAAAAACAAATGAATTAGCCTCGACATTCCAGTAGGTTCGAAAGGGACTGTATGTGCATAGTATGAAAGCTTGCCACCCTGAAGAAGAACGTTAGGATATTATTCATTAATCGTGCATGTCAGTTCCTACGTATAAATTGTTTGTTTGTGGAGGTTGTGTATGAGCAGTGTTTTGTCGGTGTGTTTACAGGTCATGAGGTCGAGGAGAGTGTGTCTAC
This sequence comes from Stegophilus panzeri, assembly GCA_024331685.1. Classification (NCBI taxonomy): domain Eukaryota; kingdom Metazoa; phylum Chordata; class Actinopteri; order Siluriformes; family Trichomycteridae; genus Stegophilus; species Stegophilus panzeri. Next base: position 7,425,174 of record JANDJT010000041.1, on the reverse strand, counting down.
ACTAGCAGGAAGAAGGGGAATGAGACCCAAAATAATGATGCCCTTCGACTCACAGCCTCCACAACGTAAGCTCAGAGAAATCTCTTCTATTACAAACCTGAACCGAATAAACTGAAGGTCCAGTGCTGCTGCGATTGCTCGCCCTTTGAATTTCAAGGATGTTTTGGGGGGAAAAAAAGAAAAGTCAGTCATTGATCTGTCATTTTTCTTTCATCTAACCAGTGTGTGAAGCTTCTCATTGCATGTTCCAGCTTGTGTTTACTTGTGTTTGTTGACAAACATCATTTGCCTTGCACATTCTCAGCTGTCATTAGCGCACATCCCATCCACTCTCTTGACCACCTTCATCATCACCACCATCATCACTATCACCCTCCACCGCGTGGTTACCTCCATCACCAGATCAGCCTGAGAGCTCCTGCTACGCCCTCTTCCTCTGGCCCTTATTTAGACAGACCTTCTTCTTCAGGTGAGACACGTGTGTTGAGGTCGTGTAAGAGGAATTCGCAGGTACATACAGTCCCCTCCAAAAGTACTAGAACAGCAAGGCCAATTCTATTGTTTTCGCTATACATTGAAGACATTTGGGTTTGAGATCAAAAGACGAATGAATGAGCTGACAGATCAGCTTTTGTTTCCTCATATTTACATCTAGATGTGTTAAACAACTTGGAACATGGCACCTTGTGTTTGAACGCACCCATGTTTTCAGGTGATAAAAATGTTGTAATATGTGACTGATAGGTGTTTCTTGCTGCTCAGGTGTGTCCTGTTAAATTGATTGTTTAAAGAATGAATAGCTCTAAAGGTCTACTCTTGGTTTGAGCCCTAGGTTCATTTGTTGTTAAAAAGGATAAACCAGAGACCAAAGCATTGTATATGGGAGAAAATCAAGCCATTTTGAAGCTGAGAAAAGAGGGAAGATCTATCAGAGCCAATGGGCATAGGGCATATACATAGCCAATACAAGAAAAAAAAGAACTGAAATTGAACTGAACTGAAAAAGAACTGAAATTGGGGGGCGGGGGGGGGGGGGGGGGGCGGTGTTTGGGGGTGCACAACCAAATATTAAGTGTTATTTACTTTAAAATTTATCTGTTCCTATACTTTTGCTCACCAAAAAATTGTGTGGTCTGATACAAAAGGTTCTATGTTTTATGTTGTTTAACACGTCTAGATGTAAATACTAGGAAATAAAAGCTGAAATCATAAACTCTCGTCTCATATCCATCTTTAGATCTCAAACTGAAATGTGTTTGGTGTACAGCACAAACAAACGAATTGGCCTTTCGGAGGGGACTGTATAGTTACATAGTTAAGAGTTCTTAACCATTTAAAAGGGTTCTAGCGTAGACCCCTTTCTGATAAATTAAACTGTCAGTGTGACGCTGGTTTGTAATTGGCATCAATACCTGTGTGTGTGTGTGTGTGTGTGTGTAAATATAATATAATAATGAATGAAAAGGCTCTTTTGTTCAGTCGATGGTTTCCGTGTTTAAACTGTTTCTCCACTGTGATCTGTTCACATACTCACTAGTTTTAGAAAGAAGTTCCATAATTCTACAGGCTGTCCCAAAAGTCTCCATAAATGGGGAAAATTTTAGCAAAGTACTTTTTAGTAAAATGTAGTTGCAGCAGAAGTGTCGTGTGTGACGTGCTCGCCATGTTTCCTGTTAAAGTCCATCGCAACCTTGCGACAGCTTCCAGATCCAGCCGTGAGAATGATCAAAATACATTCTTCTTTTGTCAAAGGCGTTCTTAAAGGTTATCTGAAACTGTGTACATATATATATGTATACACATACACACACACACCCCTCAGTCAAAAGTTTAGACACACACATTCTTTATTTTTATTTTTCCCCCCACATTTTAGTCATCAAATCTCTGGAGTAACACATAAAGTCATCAAAACTCTGGAGTAACACAAATGGAACTATGGGAAATATGTTGTGATAAAAAATACAAAATAAATCTAAATAATTTAGTATTTTATCATCTTCAAAGTAGACCCCCTTTTTGTCTAGAATTTCCAGAAATGTATTCTTGTCATTTTCTCGACTGGATTCTTGAGGAATTTCCCTGAGATGCTTTTTAAACAGTATTAAAGGAGTTCACACCGACACCGGACTCTTATCGGCTGCTTTTCGTAATATTTTGCTCCGAGTCGTCCGTTTAAAAAAATATTTTTTTGTAAATAAAATGTTAGTTTTCTAATGAAAGAAATGAATACGTCGGCACGATTATATTTTTGTCCACAACACCGATTTCACACGTTTAATCACACACCTTCACATCAAAAGCTTTTTAAGATCATAAACATTTCAGCTGTGTCCACAAACTTTTGACCGGTTATGTGTGTGTGTATATGTGTATATATATATAACATAAACTAGGTATAAAAATTTTTTTTGGAGTTTTGCTAAAAAGTGTTAATTTCCTCAATGTATGGAGACTTTTAGGATGCCTTGTATGGTACATTTGGTTTTTTTGTTGCTCACACTCACCCTAACAACATGCATCAGGACCAGTCAGTGTACTGTACTGTAAATCGCCCCTGTGTGTTTAGAATCTGTAAGGACTCAGCCGCCTGCCCCCGAGCTGCCAGTCGCCCCCAGCACAGCTGACCTGCAGCACACAGAGGTGCTGATTAAAGAGGACGAGCCACACTGCTATAAACCTCCCACAGCCCACGTCCACCCCACACACCCCATGAAGAGCTTCACCGTGCCCACTGTCACTGTGTCAACTCACAGCACACCCAGCTCTGCCCTGCCCTGCACCGTGCTCATGCCCCCACCAGGTCTGCCCACACGTACACATTGAGGATAGCTACAGACACTGATCTCATCACCAGCTGATACCTGCACCTCAGGCCATGTATCATCACAATCTTTTTTTTATTCTGCCTGTCCGTTTCAGTTCCCGGTGTGAAGACGGCATGTATCGGCACCCTGAGCAGAGCTCGTGCCCCTGTGGCCGTCACTGTTCCCAGTGCTCCTGACCAATCAGAAACCAGCAAGATGCTGCCACAGAAAGAATCTGTAAGTGCAATATTCTCCTCCACAAGCACTCAGTCTGTTCGAATGCTCGATTCTGATTGGATGGAAGGTGCGCCTTAAAACCGCGTATACCTCATTTAGTTCCGGTCAGTTTAATCACCGTTCTATAAACAACTGTAACTATAATAACATACAGTTAAACTCACAGCTTCATTATTAGTAGAGATGCGGCACAGACACAGGTAATTCTCACATACACAATCTCTCTCTCTCTCTCTCTCTCTCTCTAATAATAATTTATTATAATTAATTCAAATAAATGTAATCTTATCGCACTACTTTATCTCCGTGTATGATTTAGAGCGGGATTCTAGCGGGATACGACCCGTATATAAAATAACAGACGAAAATGAACCGTTGTCGTTAGCTTTTCAGTCAGATTTTGTGCTGCGAACATCAAGGACCGCTTTAACTCGTCAACGCTGGCTAATTCACCACGGTATAAGCGGGATAATCCACGGTTTTAGCGCCCTCCGTGGAGGCAAGCACGTCTTTGCCTCCACGCCGTGCAGTACAAATGTGTGTCCCTTACAAAATTCACTTTATTGTTCTTTATATGATGAAAATATTTCTAAATGTTTGGGTTTTTTTTGTTTTGTTTTTTTTGCCCTCATTTCTTTTTACATGGTTTTGCTGCTTGGCTTAATTCAAACTGTTTACTTACTAAACCCAAACTAAATCACTAAATTTGTATAAATAACAAATAACCAAACAAAATGGCATTTTCATGTTTTAATATCAAATTCCATCCCATCAACACTCACTGCTTTGTCAAAACATATATCTATGTGTGTGTGTGTGTGTGTGTGTGTGTGTGTGTGTGTGTGTGTGTTTGTATTTTATCTTTCACCTCAGTTCCACTGATACATGTCTCCGGGTCTCCCTTTTTCCATTTGCGTCCTCTCTACCTGCTCTCGCATCTACCTCCATCATCCTTTATTACATCCTCCGTGTCTCTCGCTTCCTCTTTTCCTCTCACGCTGCATCCTTCGCTGTGGCCATAACTCTAACCCCGACGCTCCCCTGCATACCTCTCTCTAAGGCCTACAGGACAGATGAGCTGTCAGAGGAGATGGCACATCTGGAGGGCTTGATGAAAGACCTGAACGCCATCACGACGGCCTGAACTCGTTAACCCCCATCCACAGAGGCCGAACATAAACTTGGAGAAAAGACTCGAGGTTTTTTTTTTTTTTATTATTATTATAAAGGAACCAGTCAGACATTATTTTCAAAGCGCCGGGCAAGAGGACGTGCTTCGGATATTTGGTTCTGGATGAGCAGGTGAGGTGAGGTGAACAGTTGCAGAGGTTTCACGAATCGAAAGCAAGTACTCTGAGGAAACCGGACGTCTTTAATGTTGTAGTTTCACGACTCCATGTCGGTATTTTTGTGTTTTGTTTGTGTATACAGTATGCACCCATTATGTATATATTATTTTTGTTCTTTACATTTTACGTGCTCATTTGTAAATCTGTACACGCCATTTGAAAGGTGTGGATTTTTATGGACTCCATTTCAAGTCGCCATGCCGTTTACATTTCCCCTACTTGTAAAAGGTAGCAAGTGTTTGTTCATATGAGCATGGACGTTGCCTTTGGTTTAAAATGGCTGTATTGTTTAAAACTCTACACTGAAGAATGAATATGTTCCTTGGATTAGAGAGAGAGAGAGAGACGATGCCGTGCGTTCTTTCCAAGGGAAACTTGTAGCATGAAACTCTAAATATGCATCATAAATTATATCACAGAAGACTACATGCTCCCATACTGATGTGTATAGTAGGATGTAAAGGCTATTTTTGCTAATTAAAAAAAAACAAAAACAAAAAACTCTTGTTTTGAGAGACTGCATCAAGTCTACAGTGCTGGAGTTTACACGGTGGATGGAGACACGACGCATTTGGACCTTGAGCGTCACCTTGAACACCTCATCTGTTCGAGCTGAAAGCACCGCAAACTGAATGATGTCAATAAGATGTTTGTTTTTTTTCTGACCTGAAGCAGTACAGAGACTTGGAACTTTTAAGAAATGCACCAATTTTCTCCTTTCTACATTTCCGAAAGACACTTTTTATATCGTGTTTGTTTTGTTTTTTTAATAAAAGGTAAGTACATTCATTTGTAAATTATGATATACAAAGTCTCCACCGACCTTCTGTTCCCATCACGCCTCCTAACCTAACGCCAGAGCATATGAACTCTAGAACCCCAGCTCCATTTCCATCGTTTCATCCAAATGAATGTTAATGTGACGGTCAGAAACCCTGCTAATGAATAAAGTGTTTGTAAGCGTGTTTGCGAATGTTTTCAGACGGATCTGCTGAACTCTCGAAACGTTCGCTGGAACCATCAGAACTTCATTTGCACATTTTCTATGGAGTTTAAAAAGGAAACACTGATGTCATGTAAAAATGAAGCTATTTTCTGTAATAACGGAGACAGTTTTATGAACCCCATCGTTTGATTTGACCTTGTACTATGAGCTCGTACTGCTTATTTTTGCTGTTGTACAATGATGTGACAGTCCAGTGGAAAATGTTGTTCCAAAAAAGTAATACATTTTTGTAATTCGTCTTAACCTGTGCAATTTGTGTTGCTTTATCAGAACGTGTGTGTGTGTGTGTATGTGTGTGTGTGTGTGTGTGTGTGTGTTCTAACAACCCAATACTTTAATTTGATAAAGACGACACATTAAAAAAAACAAAAAATTTTTTAAGTATTTGCTTAATCACTATATCTGGGAATAAATCAGACAAAATACACAACTTTATAAATTTCACAAAACCTGTTACTGTTCATTTTATTTATGTATCATTCCTTAAGGTGCAAAAAAAAACAAAACCTAAACATTTCTGCTTAGAAAATTCAAACATGCTAAGATTATTTTTTTTTTTTCTTCTGAGAAGTGTAATCAAACTCAAAAAGGCCACTATTAAATCAACATTTGATAATATTTCAATCTTTTCATATATTTACAGGCAAGGAAGAGATCAGACACCACCGTTTGGATATTTATCCTTCATCATGCAGTATACAAAAATTAGCCGTCTTATATTTTGAATCATCTGACGGACTCGCTCCGTGAAATACGGTCGGACTTTACAATTCCAGTGCTGTTTTAGAATAATTCATTCATTTGTACATTTGACTCTGTAATGAACGCAACAGTTCCCCTTAAATTTTTTGTTTGTTTGTTTGTTTGTTTGTTTTTTTTCCCCCCAAGAATGAATGGCACTTGGACAGAATGCAACAGTTCCCCTTAAATTTTGTTTTTGTTTGTTTGTTTTTGCCCCAAGAATGAATGGCACTTGGACAGAATGTAAGAAATGAATGAATACAATAAAGGCTGAAATTGCAAGGCACAACAAGTCCACTGTTCGGAGGCGTTACTAATTAAAGCTCCAAGCACAACGACTTATTATTAGCCAAATGAAAGCAAACGATCCCAGATAAGCGGACATCACTTAGGAGAAAAGTCTGTTCATTGTTCATTCTGTGATACGTACACACTGATCATTCTGTTGTACCTTCACCAACATGACTAATTATTAATTTAGTTTTCGGCAAAAAAAAACCAAAAAAAAAAAAACAACAATATATATATATATCTATCACAATACCCATTCAAACTGAAAGCATACATACAAATATACAGACACGTTACTGAGTGCTGCAACTCCATCCCCTCAGCTTCACATACTCTATATGTGAACTCCCAAAGTGTTGACTGCAGTCTGAAGGCCAAAGCGTTACGGGGGAGCCGCACAGCCTGCACAGGCGTGCGCTTCGGCGCTGTGGCTCTGAGGGGATTCGGGCTGTTCTCTGCCGAGTTTTAGTTCCTCTGGAAGGAACTCTGGGCTGCTGACGTGGCCGCGCTCGCCGCTGCCGTCTGGAACGTGCGATTGGTGAGCACGCCCTGAGAAAACTCCTGCTGCGCTTTCTGGAAGCTCGCACCGGTGTGGCGGTAATGAGAGTGAACCTGAAAACAGTCGCAGCGATGGCTCAGAAGTGACACTAGGATAAATCGACAGTGATATTTTTGAGAGAAAAAAAAAAACAAGACGTACCATTTTAAGAAGGATGACCGACAGCACGGCGCACACGGTGAAGAACACTGCGACCACCATCATTACTGCGCTCACCGCCAGGTGGCCGCTGATCTCCGTGAGAGCCGAAATCCAACCGCTGTAAACACAACAGCGGGAGTGTAATGACGGAAATCCTTTAGTAAACCGGCCAGGTCAAAAAGATGACTAGCATGATGAAGATAAATGAAGCAGGAGAGAGAAAATGAGGCGATAGAGAGCAGAGATGCAGGGAGAGACCTACTTCAGATACAGAGGAGGAAAGCGCAGAAAGGCCCGATAGGTGTTAATGCAAGGAGATGGAGCCTCCAGCATAGACAGAGCAGAAGCCTTAGAGATCGGCACAAAGACTCCTGTTCCACAAGTGAGAGGCCAGAAAAAAAGAGCTCTTGGGTTAAAAAAATAATCATAAGCTTCTTTGAGGAAGTAAGTACACCCCTTTTTCAAATGTTGCCTTCATTTAATAAAATTATTATTTATTTATTTATTTATTTATTTTTTACATGTATATGTAATCTCAATGCTGCTGAATTTACTACAGAACACCACAAGAACCTGAACTTAACTGAACTAATGAATTCAGCAGCTGGTGTTCCTCACTTTGACGGAAATAACAAGCATTTTGTGTCACAGCATCGACAGCTTCCACCAAATACGCAGAAACCGATATCCTGTTTGTTTATTTCTACACTGGACTCTAGCGTGATATTTCAAAAGGCTGCAATATTCACATGCTAATTTCTTCTCACAGACATTTCAGGTGTAAGCAGAGATACCGTTACCCCTGAAGTTACTTTCCAATAACAGCACATCCTGAAGTGTGTGCACACCTGACCATCGCACACATATGCTACAAGATGGAAGCACACAGTTGTACAGGATGTGTTTGTATGCTGTAGCATTAAGATTTCCCTTCACTGGAACTAACAGGCCCAAAACTGTTCCTGCATGACAATACCGCTGTTCACAAAGCGAGCTCCATGAAGACGCGGTTTGCCAAGTTTTATGTGCAAGAACTCGAGTATCCTGCACAGAGCCCTGACCTCAACCCCAGACCTCTCAACTTATTAATGCTCTTGTAGCTGAATGAACACAAATCCACACAGCCACGCTCCAAAATCTAGTGGAAAGCCTTCCCAGAAAAGTGGAGCTTATTATAACAGCAAAAGTGGGAATAAAGCTGGAACGGGATGTTCATATAGTGTATTTTATTCCTCTTATATTCTTCAATTTGCAAACGATGACGAGTACATGACGATGAGTACTCAAAAGTGAGTACACCCCTCAGTGAAAATGTCCAAATTGGGCCCAAAGTGTCAATATTTTGTGTGGCCACCATTATTTTCCAGCACTGCCTTAACCC
>JANDJT010000041.1:7391304-7409529 GCA_024331685.1 Stegophilus panzeri | reverse complement strand
TTCAGTGTTGTCACATGAAAAGTTATAATCAAATATTTACAAAAATGTGAGGGGTGTACTCACTTTTGTGAGATACTATATAAGATGGCCTTTAAGAACACCATTGACAAAAGAAGAACATATTGAGATCATTCTCATGGCTGGATCAGGAAACTGTCACAAGGTTGTGATAAACTTTAACAGGAAACAGTTGCTATAGCAACATAGCAAACACATCTAACACACACACACGAACACACACACACATGACTCTGTTCCCAAACTTATTAACAAATTCAAAAAGACTGGAAGTGTTGATGACCAAACAATTCAATTCAATTGTATTTGTATAGTTTAACAATGGACATTGTCTCAGGTTATAGATTTTAAATATATGAATTCATTAGGGATAAATTCCCTAATTCCCTGCTTTCCCAAACAGGAAGTGGACGTCCACGAACATCCACTGACGAAGGCACAACCGACGTGGTACTAGCAAACATAGTCCCCTGTGTATAGAGACTTTTGGGACACCCTGTATTTCCTCAAAATATTAACAAATCAGTCACTCATAAAACAACGACCCTGTCTAGGACTAATCTAGAAGGATTTGACTGAAGAACGAATGTGCAGCATGCCACACAAGCAAGCCACTTTACCCAATACGCTCCCACGCTAATCACCAGGTCAGTTTTTCAACCTTGAGCTTCATATCTTCACCTGCTCTCATGCACAAAAGATAATCACTGCTTTTTTCCCCCCACCTTGGGTCGCACTGCATCCCGGTCCTGCTACACACCTCTAGTCCAAACTATTTTCTCCTCCCGTTGGACTTTCTTTACTTTCCCCGACATCCCTTCATTTGAGATATTTCTTATTCTGTTATGAATACTTACAGAGTCGTTGCCAGGGAAAGGTTGGTATTGCTGCACATGATCCACTCCAGGATGAGTCACCTGTGTGACAGACGGATCCTGAAAGAGACCAACACACGTCACGGTTTATTAGGAGTCTGTGATTCAGCTCTTAGATATGTGCAGCTCACAAACGGTGTAGGACAAGTATGCATAAATCACTTATAATCACCTATCATTAGAATCGCTTAGTCATTTATCATCTAAATATTTAATACTGAATCAGCTGGAGCAATGTATTATTGATGGCTGGAGTTAAACAGCATAATACCGAACGTGTAGCTTCATCATTCATAGCAAAACAAGGTGAACATGACTCTTAAATACTCACTAAACCAGATGTTATTTGCAAAAACCACAGGATGTAATCTATTGCAGTATATACATGTTTTCATAACCCATATGCAAAAGGTCATTGTTTAGATCCTTCAGTGGCAAGTCACATGATTTTAAAGCCCAAATTACACCGTCACCTTACAAAGCAAAAAAAAAAAAAAAAAGGGGGAGGAATTTTTACAATGCAATGTACAATGGATTTAAAAGATTCCACACCACCGTGTTAAAATGGCAGGGTTTTGTGAAGTAAAGGAATGAAGCCAAGATAAACCATGTCAGATCTTTTCCTACCTTCAATGTGAACTTGCAAAGTAAACAAATAATGTGAAAAACAAATCAGAAACATTTATAAGTAAAGAAAAATAAACTTACAATAACCTAGTTGCATAAGTGTGCACACCCCTAAACAAATACTTTGTTGAAGCACCTTTTGATTTTATTACACTACTCAGTCTTTTGGGGTAAGAGTCTATCAACGTGGCTCATCTTTTGTCCACTCTTTGGTGCAAAAACATTCTAGATTGAATGATCTTCAGGTCACCCCACTGATTTGTAGTTGGATTCAGGTCTGGGCTCGGGCTGGGGCATTCATAAACATTGACCTTCTTTTGGTTAAACCGTTCCTTTGTTGATTTGGATGTATGCTTTGGGTCATTTTCATGCTGAAAGGTGACATTCCTTTTCATCTTCAGTTTACTAGCAGATACCTGAAAGATTTGCACTAAAATCAGCTGGTATTTGTAGCTATTCATGATTTCCTCCACCTTGATAAAAGCCCCAGTTCTGGCTGAAGAAAAGCAGCCCTAAAACATGATGCTGCCACCACCATGGTTCACAGTGGGTGTGGTGTTCTTTTAGTGATGTGGGGTTTTTTTTTGCATGAAACAAGCCTTTTGGAATTATGGAATTATTCTATTACCTTTTTGGAATTGGTCTCATGAGATCAGAACACATTTTGCCACACAGTTTGGGGTGATTCAGTTGAGCTTGGATGATTTTTGTGAGAAAAGGCTTCGGTCTAGTCACCCTACCCCATAGCCCAGACATGAAGAATACGAGAGATTGTTGTCACATGCACAGAGTAATCATTACTTGTCAGATATTCCTGCAGCTCCTTTAATGTTGATGTAGGTCTCCTGGCAGCCTCCCTGGTAAGTTTTTGTCTTGTCCTTTTTGTCAATTTTGGAGGGACGTCCTGTTCTTGGTGATGTCACCGTGCTGCTCCATTTTCTCCACTTGTTGATGATGGCCTTCACGGTGTTCCATGGTATATCTAATGTTTTGTAAATACTTTTATACCGCTCTCCTGATTGAGTCCTTTCGACAGTGAGGCCCTGTACATGCATTGTCAGCTCTTTGCCGGACCATGGCTTCAGCAGTCAGATGAAACCAAGAAGATGTAAAGAAAATTCTACAGAAACAGCTGATCTTTATTTGGGGTTAATCTGAATAATCTTTCAATAATTTCATATTTTTCCTTTAAAAAAATGTTTGATTGCTCTCCCCCCCCCCACTTAGATTCTATACATTCACACTGAGGGTGGGAAAAAGTTCTGACACGATTTATCTTGGGTTCACATTTTCCAATCACAAAAACCTGCCATTTTAACAGGGGTGTGTAGACTTTTTATATCCACCGGACATGACACAGCATAAACTGAAGCAAATATTTACGAAGCATTCAAGCCTTCGATTTCCAGAGTTCAGAACTACAAATTAACCTCACGCCATCGAACACATCCGTAAGATCGAGTCATCTCGGATCACACCTGGTAGAATTCTCACAAAGTTTTACTGGAGTAGACGTTACACAACCACACGAGGGACGAGATTTTTTTTTTTTTCCCCTCCCCAAGTTAAATAGTTCTGCTAATCCTTTTACACGAATATATTCACAAGACAGCACCTTGTATCTGATTGAGACAGCTCTGTTCAGTCAGCTGGACCTCAGACCGTGCTCTAGGCTATAGACTAACCTAACCAGCAGTTCCTCACAGCCATGGAAGAATTTTTTTACTGAACTGCCTAATTAAATAACTGGCTAATCCACTGAACCCATTCACTCTATTTTAGAAAATCGCTCACGCCCTGTAAGCAAACATTAAGAGCAGTCACGTCACAAAGACAACAAGAGGAACGTTCACTTCCCAAAGCAGAGTTTTAGGAGGGGGAGAGAAAGCCACCTGCTCCATTGTCCTGTTCCAATATGTGAGCTAAATGTGCCATGAATTTGGATGTTAGGAAACATGATCGATCTTTTTTTTCCCTCAGAGACAAACGGATAATCATAACATAAGGGATTTCTGACAGAATTTCTTGTCTTTATTAAACACTGCACCTCAGCTTGAAGGGATACAAAAAGAGGAAAAGCCCAAATTGTGCGCCTAAATGAACAGTTTCGCTTAATATTATATTCTTTTAATTATATGTGGATATTAGATACACTGCTTAACATCAACCCACATAAAAGAACTGAACGGAAACACTTCTGCTAAACAATTATTATAAGACTTGTAGATTTTACGCCTCTACAGACGGCTGTACACTACTTTCCTGTATTTCTGTGAAGCAAAATCATAAACATGAATACCATACAGTAGAGAAACACACTGAGTTTCAAATGAAGGCTCTACCCTCATGACACTGGGGTTGTTATGCAGATGTGGACTGGCATAAATTTGGATTGACGTATATTCGATGTTCGCAAATTAAGGAACTGTCTCTCAATTTAAATACGACATTAGTATACACGTTTCTACCTTCAATATCTTTCGAAGAGAATGATTTACAGTCACAAAACCAACTGTAAAGTGTTCGTGTAGGTGTCAGCTATAATGCACACCTTTTAGAGTTATGATATTTAATAAAATAGCCAAACTAGCAAATCATATGTAAATATTGCCATGTATTTAACTACGGAATGGACTCGTACACAAAATATACCATAATTTAAAGCTTAATAAGATTTGATGGGAATGTCTTACAGTCACAAACCCAACTGTAAAGTGTGATATTTATTTTAATAAATATCAAAAATGTTAAAGGTGTGCATCATACCTGACACCTAGATCAACACTTTACATTTGGTTGTATAACTAAGTCACTCATATCAAATGCTATAAAGCTTTAAAAGTATGGTGTATATTTTATTGGTATATTTGGTATAATATATGGTAAATATGGTATAGTATACCGAATATGGTACACAGTTTATTTTAATAAATATCGACTTCATGCCAGTCAGATGTGGTGTGTTTTATGTTTCATTCTGTTGGCGCAGCAGACTTGAAGGCCTACACCATTAAACAAAAACAACCAGTCTAAACTCAATTAAGAACTTAATGGAATTTTAAAAAAAAAAAAAAAAAAAAAAAACGAAGAGGTATACATGGTGGTGTGCAAAATACCACAATAATAAATACGTTTTCATGCCGACGCCGCTGTAATCGTCATAACATGACAAAGAATTGCACGAAGCACTTCCTCCAACATTACCAATCCGCCCTCAAAGTAAAGCCGAGCGCTGATTGGCTCACGGACATGTCAATCACATGACGCATCCCACGCGAACCTGTGCCTAACCCAGATCACTGGCTTCCTGTAGAATATCACTCAAACTCGGTGTGTAAAGAGATTTACATACACCGTTTTATCCCTACAAACGTTACCGTCTTACCTGAAAAGGGTTGACGTCTACTGTGTAGTCAAAGTTATTCTCGAAACCTGACATCCTGACGGAGGTTTATCCGGAACTGATATATAATAAACAGATCAGTCCTGCAGCAGTTGCGAATGTTGGAACGGCTCTACGCACTTCCGCAGTTGATACACACCGCGCATGCGCATCCCGCTGAAGAATGCGTCACGCGTTACACGTTAAAAAAAAAAAAAATATATATATATATATATATATATATATATATATTACATCACTCTGTGGAGATTTGAATATTCACAAATTAATTAAAAATAATTCAGTAATAAAATTATTCGTCGTCGTCCCCAGTATAGTATAGAGTATATATTATTCACAATGTTAACGTCTACTATGAACGTGATTAGAGTTAAAACGACAAAACATATAAACACGGGTAAAGGTTAAATTATTTGAAAGTCTTTTTTGTGAGAATTTTATATCATAACATAATTAGTTGTGTATACATGATGGATTTCCGGTTTGGTAGCCGTCGTGTGACGTCACACCAGCGCTAGAGCCACCGTTGCAGATATGGAGGAAGTGAGAGGTTGGTTTCCTCCACTGTTTTCATTCGGCTTTCCTTTTCTTTTTTGCATCAATTACATTAAATGAAAGCGGTCAGGACGAGCGAGACTGTGTGTGTGTGTGTGTTAGTGACTGTGTGTTTATTGTGCACTTGGGCTCCATAGCGCAGTGCAGCTGTCTGTCAGTGTGGATTTGCCAGTAGCCGCAGTAGGACTTGAGAAAGCACTGCTGCTGGACCATGAGAGACTATTAAACGCTTATTTTAGATCTCAGAGCACATGACAGTGTGAGGTAGACAGGAAAACGTGAAATCTGAACCTTTTTGTGTGTCTGTAGTGTTTCCGCTGTCATGCCTTGTCCAAAACTATGCCTGGGGGAAGGTGGGGCTGGACAGTGAGGTGGCTAAGCTGGTCCTAGGTGGAGATCCTCAAGCTGTCATACAGGATGACAGACCATACGCCGAGGTAAGCACATGTTCTTGTTAGAGCTGATCACTGATCCAGGCTTTCCTGATCATTAGGTCATCTTGCTTTTGATTCATCTGATACACACTATATGGTCAAAAGTATGTGGACACCTGAACGTCACACCCACATGTGCCAGTTGAACATCCTATCTGCTGTTATAATAACCTCCACTCTTCTGGGAAGGCTTTCCACTACGTTTTGGAGTGTGGCTGTGGGGATTTGTGTTAGTGAGGTCAGGCACTGATGTTAATTGAGGAGGTCTGGGGTGCAGTCGGCGTTCCAGTTCATCCCAAAGGTGTTTGATGGGGTTGAGGTCTCACTCGAGTTCTTCCACTCCAACCTTGGCGAACCATTTCTTGTTGGGCCTCGCTTTGTGCACAGGAGTGTTGTCATGCTAGAACACAGGGGCGCCGGAGCAACAGGAGCGAGCTGGCATTTTACCCGGCACTTTTCAAACTACTGGGGCGGTGACCAGCACTTCAGGCAATAACAGACAGGTCTGAATCGGTTGAAAAACTGGGGGGGTTCTATGAGCGATAAAGGGTTAATCGCGCTTTGGTGCTCACTACTGCTTAATAAACGTGTGTTGAGTCAGTATCTCTAACGTTTCAATATTTTAAGTGACATATGCACATATTCTGTATTCTGAATCGATTACAGGGACATTCCTCAAATGACATCCTTCAAATAAAGTAAGGCTTGCTGGAAAAATGTTTAGCGAAGCAGACAGTGAGAAATCGCAGAACATGAACATGTCTTCGATTTTTAAAACATATTTTAGAATGAGTGGTATCTGACTTCGTGGATGAATTTTTGGCTGTTATGAGCTGCCCGAGGAGTAAAATGCGAACTGATGGTTGTGAGGTCAAAACAAACTACACTGACGTTCATTAAAAGGTGAGTTGTGCTCTGTTATTGTATTATAATCAGACCCTGACTCCATAGCAATATATATAGTTAAAAAAAATTAGCCTCACCACTTTTATAGTAGTGGTGCCATCCCTTCTGGAACAGGTTTTGGTCTCTTAGTTCGAGTTACAGCACACAGAGACGTCCTATACAGTTGTGTGCTTCCGACTTTGTGGCAAGAGTTTGGGGAAAAACCACATACTGCCAAGTGTCCACATACTTTTGGCTACTTACATTAACTGTAATCCTGCTTGATTAGTCATACAGATTAATTTTACGTTAGGATTCACTTGATTCTTGCAGCTGACATGACGTGGTTTCCACAATGGCAGCGTCTATTAGGTTGATGGCAGAAAAAAGTACTTTGTTTTATTTTCGGTCAGAAGGAAAGGGGAAAAAAAAGTTCTGTCCATGATTAATCTCAGTAGTAATAGTTCGAATGAATCCCACGTCGAGGTTTTAATCAGTGAGGATTTTAATCACTGGTTTGTTAATAGATTCAGCCCACACCTTGCTTCAGTGGATAATCTCACCTGGAAAGTGTAGACTGGAATCATAGTATACTGCATAGTTGTTGAAGAGTCGTTATTTTATAATCCCACTATTCAGTGCCATGCAAAAATGGTTTCATTTTGAGTCTGGATTCTCCTCTTCCTCGTGTCATCTCTGGGAGTTTTTCCTTGCTACTGTCATCTCTGGCTTGCTTATTTGGGATCTAAATCTACATCCAGATTTTTATAAAGCTGCTTTATGACAGTGTGTATCGTTAAAAGTGCTATAGCTTTCAAATGAATTGAACAGACGCATACCGTTTAGCTGAACAAATCCATAAATAGGCTTGGTCTTTGTAGGATGTCTATTCTCGTCTTGGCCTGGATCCTAAAAAAACTACTGGGTCTATTTAAAATAATGGAACCCCTCCTGTGAGACACATATAAAGGTCATAAGCCAAACAGGGCCTGTGTGAAGGTGTAGTGTATGTGGAAAAATCTATTGAAGCTTTTGTCTTAGTAGGCTCTTTTCTTTTGGCATAATCATTAAAGGGTGGGGGGGTTAATAATTAGACACTCAGGCTGTTTAGTTAGTTGTATCTTGGCTGACTCTGGGTTCCATCATTACCTAATAAAAAGTCTACAGTTGTTCATAGATCTGCAGTTAGTCTCTAGAGCATGTTGTAATATACAGTATGTGTGTGTTTATTAGCTTTGGATGGGTACCCACCCTAAGGGAGATGCTCTTATCAAGGACAATCGAATATCGCAGAGGACACTGGGCCAGTGGATCGCTGATTACCCAGCATGTTTGGGGTCAAAGGTCAAAGACACATTTCAGGGACAGCTCCCCTTCCTGTTTAAAGTGCTGTCCGTCAACACTGCACTGTCCATCCAAGCTCATCCCAACAGAGTGAGTATAGAAAGGTTAACATAGTGTACTGTAGAATAATACATAGACTGTACTAGAGGTGGACCGATAGTGGATTTTACAGATAACTAAGTCGGGCGGTACCTACCTGCGGATAACTGATTAATCAACCGATGAAAACATAACGCTCAAAGTAAAATACTGCTGAACTTTATTACAAAAATAAACAGCACTGACTGTACCGTGAAAATGTACTGTACTGTTTAAAATGAAATAAATATTAACTATGAATAAATATTAACGTAAATAAAAGATACATATCCAAACTGAACCAAAAAGTAATACTCCACAATAACCAGTAAAAATAGAGACATAAAAAGTGAATAAAAAAACACTTCAAATAGCACATCAAAATTCATCAGCGATCGTTTTTATTTCGCCTTTAGAGGCCGCTCTCGTACTGCATAATAATGACAGCGGACCCTTCTCAGCCGCTCGCGTAATGGACGCAACCGGGGAAAACTATCGGTGTGGATTTTTGCCCATAACTGATAGTTCCATCGATCGGTTATCTGTGCTGATTAATCTGCAAAACCAATCGATCGGTCAACCTCTACACTGTACTTCTCTGTACAATACGTTATATTTAAAGCATATTCTCAGCTTCTAATCAGTTACTAAATACTTCTCAGGAGCTAGCAGCTAAGCTACATGAGCAATTCCCTGAGCACTACCCTGATAACAATCATAAGCCCGAGATGGCGATTGCACTGACTGAGTTCGAAGGCCTCTGTGGTTTTCGGCCGGTGGAGGAAATCATTTCCTTTCTCAAAAGTGAGTGATGAACACAGTGATTTTACACACCATATTGCATCACAGTACATTGTTACAGTGCTGTATGATCAGCCCAGTATGTGTAAAGTATGTCAGTGTTCTCATCGTTGCATGTACATTTTTTTCAATCTGTCTTTTAAAAAAAAAAAAAAAAAATTATTTGTTTTATCAGATGTCCCAGAATTCCATGCTCTGGTAGGTAATGAGGCAGCGGATGAGCTGCAGAGCAGCAGGGATAACCCTGCACGTGCCTCTCTGGCACTGAAGAAGTGCTTCGGCAGGATGATGAACTGTGAGAAGAAAGTATTTGTAGATCAGCTGAACATGCTGGTGAAAAGAGTCTCGGAAGAAGGTAAGATCTTGAAATGTCACTTTCTAGCTGTACTTTACCTTGTGCCGTGCGAGACGACACCAGCTGTATGTTATTTGAATGGAAAAAAATTCATTCATGCTCTTATTGTCGTAGAGGCAGCAGGTAAAGACATATCACGCAATAACGGAGAGCTGCTGCTTCGGCTCCACTCCCAGTACCCGGGCGATATCGGCTGTTTCTCCATCTACTTCCTGAACCGCATCGTGCTTCAACCAGGACAGGCCATGTTTCTGGGAGCTAATGAACCTCATGCCTACCTGTCTGGAGGTTACTCTCTCCTTTTTATCTGTTTATTTGCAACAATTTAATAAAAAAAAGTAAGTTGGAACCTTATCGTTTCAATATCATGTCATATTCAGATCCTGCTCCTCCTGAAATGTACACTCACTGGTCACTTTAATAGGAACACCTGTACATCTGCTCATTTATGCAATTATCCAAATCAACCGATCAAAAAAAACAAAACCCAATTTATCCAATCAATAGTAACTCACATAATCACGCTTTACAAGCGGGGTGAGCAGAAAAGCATCTCAGCACGCACAACACATCGAACCTTAAGGTGGATGAGCTACAACAGCAGAAGACCACATCATGTTCCACTCCTGTCAGCCAAGAACAAGAATCTGAGGCTATAATGGACACAGACTCACTGAAACTGGACAGCTGAAGATTAGGGGAAAAAATCACCTGGTCTTTTTCTAATCTAAAGAGTGATTATTTGAGTTACTATATCCTTCCTGAAAGCTTGAACCAGTCTGGTCATTCTCCTCTGATCCTCTTGACCTGTCACATGATCGGTTAATTGGATAAATGCATAAATGAGCAGATGTACAGGTGTTCCTATTAAACTGACCAGTGAGTGTACATTTCAGGAGGAGCAGGATCTGAATACGACATGATATTGAAATTATAAGGTTTCCAACTTACTTTTTTTTGCCAGGAAAAGGCTAGTTATAATTACGTATGCTATCTCCAGTATATGCCATATTACTGTGTATGCAAAGTATATGGAGCGCCTTTTGAAAGTCCTCGACAGTCTTGAAGAGGTTCGCCTCAAGGTTCCAATTGAGAAATGTCAAATCCGTAAAGCTGAAGTCAAGCACGTTGGACACATCGAGTCAGAGGCAGGAGTTTCCACTGACCCTGACAATACATCAGTTATAACCCACTGGATGCAACCTACTCATTTAAAATCTATAAGATCATCCATATGCCCGCCTTGGAACGTTCCAGTTTGAGGCATCACGGGAGCCCTTGCAAACATTTCATAGAGAACGGCGTTGAGAACATGCATCATCTCCAAGTCATTTCTACTCGGATGATATAATTGTTTTGGTCAAAACGCTGGAAGAACATGAGGATTATAACACGGTTTGGTCTAGTTGGTCATTGTTTCATCGAGTTCATCAGTTTCTTTTTTTTTTAAATGAAAACCTGAAATGAAACGAAAATACTGACCATAATTCATCTTCCAGATTGCGTTGAATGCATGGCCTGTTCAGATAACACGGTACGTGCCGGACTGACCCCGAAGTACATCGATGTGAACACGTTGTGTGAAATGTTAAACTACAGTCCTGCTCCAGCCAGTGCCAAAAAATTTCCCTCCGTTCAGGACCCTTCAGACCCCTGCATTCACCTGTACGACCCTCCTGTACCGGACTTCACCGTCATGAGGATACAGGTAAGTTACACAGGGTTCACACAAGCTATTGGCTCGAGACAGTTCGAGAGTAATTCTTGATTAGTTCTTCATCAGGTCTTCCTAGCTGTGGGATTGTGTTTCTGTGTCTGAGGAACTGAGGAAAGCAGAATTAGGGCTTCTGTTGCACTTTCAGGCAGTGCACTGGGTATTTTTGTCACCTCACAGCTTTAGTCTCTAATTCAATCCTGAGCTCGGGTTTCCGTGCATGTTCTCCAGTTTCCTCCCAACTCCTAAAAACATGCCAGTAGGTGGATTGGCTGTGCTAAATTCCGTGAGTGAGTGAAGGAATGTGTGTGCGCATGGTGTCCTATCCAGGGTGAATTTCCATGTCCCAGGACAGGCTCCAGATGCACTGTGACCCTGAAAATGAATGAATGGCACTTTAAAGCTGTAACATTATGTGTCATGGTTTACACTGCAAGAGAAAAATGGGCTCCTGTGTAGCGCAACAGAAAAGCGTTCGTCATATCGTCCGGAGAGCTCGAGTTCGAATCCTGGCAATGCCACAGCCATCCGTGGCCGGGAGTCCAAGAGCGCAAAATTGGTTGTGCTCTCAGGTAGTCCTTCCAGGATTTTGCGATCGCAGAAACTAACGCAAAATCAAGCAAACTCCCTGCTATATTCGGAGGAGCTTGCATTTTTTTCAAAATTACCGCAGATTTGCTCTGAGACGCGTCATGTGACATCACAACACGCATTCAGCCAAAGCCCTTTTCGATACGCTCGTGTCGAACATGAGTACAGCTAAAAAGGTCACATTTACCAACAAACATCACTATGAAAGAGCGTGCAAAACTCTCGTGCAACTGCAATTTTGAAAAACTGAAGAAAAACAAAGAAGAAAAAAAAACTCGGCGCAAAATCAACCATTTTTGGCCACAACAATCACGAAAAAACTCCGAAATCTTGTATGGACTGCTCAGGGTGGCATACTCTCTCTCCCCTATCAATCACAGGAACACTACTCAATCGTGGGCGTGTGTATGCGGATGTGGGTAAATATCGGATACAGGGTGTGTTACACCGCCCCCCTGACACTGCACGAGCAGCAGTTTAAAACGATGCGGTCAGCTCAGAGGAAGCATGTGGTCTGGTTAGTAGCTGCTGCATGATAGAGGAGAGCTGACTGATAGGTGGGAATTGGTCAAGACTAAATTAGGGAGAAAATCTTGAGTAAAATTTAAAAAAAAATAAGAAAGAGAACGAAATCACTTTCTTTTGCTTCTACTACTATTACACTGGATACAGCAGTTCTGGGTACTACAGAAGCACGGAGTACACTGCGTTTAATTCCTAGTTTAAACAGGTTCTCTGTTAGTTAAACGACGGCCTACATCTGTCCTGTGGTAACAGTGACTACGTTTACATGGACAGCAGTAATCTAATTATTGACCTTACTCTAAATAAGACGATATTGTGATTAAGGTGTTTACATGAGTCGCTTTTAGAATATTCCTTTCATGTTCCTGTTTTACGTGTTATAGAACATAGATCGATTAACGGTACATGTCACTGCGTCACCGCGCCACACCGTCCGACATTCCCTCCAGAATTTCACGTATCGACATACAGTTGGTCTTCATTATGGTACCGTATACAGTTTTGGGTGTTTTTAGTCGGATTAAGGTCATCAGTAACTGCTGTTTACATGCTAGTTTCTTAATCAGAGTATCGTCTTACTCGAGTTAATATCGGAATATTGTCGTCCATGTAAACGTACTGACTGTTTTGGTGATTCCTGTACAGTACAGTTGAATATTTTTGCTATGCTCTATCTCCAGGTCCCTCCATCTGTGAAGCAGTACACAATGAGCCCTTTGGACTGTGCGTCCATCCTGTTAGTGATCCAAGGCGAGGCCAGCGCGCTCTCAGACATCATGCTGCACAGGGGTTCCGTGCTGTTCATCTCCGCCAACGAGGGCGTCACGCTGCAGGTGACATCATCTTCCGGGATGATGATGTTCCGGGCCTGCTGTCTTCTCTAGGCAAAAAGTTCAGGATGTACGGTTTTAACCTTCTACTTTTGTTTTAACGTTGCTTATTCATCAGCAACTACAAGGGAACAGAACCACTAAGGATCTAACTTCAGACGCACACTTCAGCAATATGCCAAGTGATAAGAATCAGTATAATGACATCTCACACACACACACACACACACACACACACACACACACACACAAATATATATGGTGTCTTTTGCTTGTGGTCCCGTTATTTAAACCGTATAGCAGTTGAATTGAGGTATTGCTATTTTAATAACAGGGTGACGAGTGGATTTATGAAGTGCCCGTTTTCTCATCATGAACATATTATGAACATACTTAAGGCCGAGCATGAGAAATCACGATTGCTTTCGTGTTTGCCTGAAGAAAATTCAGTTAAACAAATCTCTCTTGGGGAATTCTTTCTCCTCCCTATTAATAAGCATGTGCTTTAAAAGAAATAGCCCAGTCATCATTACATTCATCATTTGAATGCGCAGATGCATGTTTTACGTTTAATAAAATAGTTGACTTTTTAAAATTAGCTTTCAGTCTAAAAAATAAGGAAGGTTATGCTTATTGTAAGTCAAATCAATTCTTCACTAGGAAAGGTTTTAACCTAGAAGACATGAACGCACATGCTCAAAACACCAGTCTTGTCACTCTCAAGTCAAACACAACTCACTATTCAGGGACTTTTTAAGTGCAACAATAGCCACTACTGATAAATTTAGTGTATTTGGGGTTGTTGTTGTTTTTAAAGAAAGCAAACTGCTTTTACACTCTTTGGTAGGTTTACCCTTTCTAACAGGATGCTTTGTCAAATATGTACTGTGAAAGAGGAAACCAGTGATCAAGTTGCTGATAAAGTGTTTTTACTGTACATGACTTTCGTTTGTATGACTGTGAAAGTTGTTACTGGTACTACCTGTTCTCTGTAAATCCCCCCCAGTATAACCCTCTCCTTCCCATCCCCCCTGAGAATGCACTCACTGGAGTAACATGAAGATATTTTATGAATAAGTATCTTAATATCTGTTTACTGTAAACGCCGTGCAATTTTTCACGAGGTCGCCCGAAGCGGTTTGTGTCCCAGATCCTCGATCAGATTTCAGGGTTTGCTACCTCCAGTGAAGGCATGGATTAGCATTTTTTGAATCTGCTGTAGCATGAGGTTGTGTAAACTCTACGTAAACCCTAATAAACTACAATTCTGTCTACTTATCGTGTCCTCATTTTAGTTACCTTGTATAACCCAAGTTCATTACTTCTGTGATGCCAGTTCATAGCGAGGCACCATGCACACACATATTTGCACTGCTTTACTCACCTAGGAGCAGTTTGTCAGCATGATTTTGGGAGGTGGGAGGAAACCAGCAAACCCAGATTAACCCGAGAACCAGTAACCTGAGATCAGGATAAAACAGGGGACGCAGGTGCTGTGAGGCGTTACCTGCTATGCCACCGTGACACCTGAGCAATGCGAGTAAACGAATTAAATAAACCTAAATGTGTTTCTGTCCCTCCAGGATTTTGTGGTCGCAGAAATGAACGCTAAATTAAGCAAACTCCGCGACATTCGGCGGAGTGTGCGATTTTTCAAAATTCCCACAGATTTGCTGCTCATTCGGGTCTAGACGCCTCGTGTGACGTCATCACGACGCATATTCAGCCAAAGCCCTTTTCGATTCATGTGCGTCTGACGTGTGTACAGCTAAAAGGTCTTAATTACCAGCAAACCATCACTGTGAAAGACCGCTGTGCAAAACAATTTCACACAATCGCAATTTCGCCAATTCAATTTCGCATTCGCAAAAGCATTTTGGTCGCAACAATCACAAAAATTTATTAAAAATATATTAAAATATTAAAAAATATTCGAATTTGAAATCATGCTGACCAAAACTGTAATTCAAACCAAACAAGTACAAACACCTGATACAGCACACATTGTAGTTAAATAAACATTTATTCAAATTTCATGAATATTCTTTAAAAACAAAGTGCTAAGTCTGAAATTTTGTCCACTCAGGACTCACTGACGATGCATTTGAAATGGATCGATTCCCCATAAAGTTGAAACATTCAGTAAACTTTACATATCTTATTGTGCTGGAGGATAAGTTGAGCCATTTCAACAATAAACTCCCAATTTTAGCACTGTAGTAGTTGGACTTCGCCGTTGCTGTCCGATTTGCTGTTCACACAAGTTATTCTGTCTTTTGAGCGTTTACACAGTGAGTCCAAGCTGAAAATATGCTGCTGAATCTGACTGGCTGTGGGTCCCAGAGCCCAGTAAAGCTTCTGTAGGGCCTGGACATCGCCCAAGGCATTATGAGCTGCATAGGAAACCCCAAGCAAAGTCTTAACTAAGTTCTCCTGCTTAAAACTGTGGACGCCACGGTGCTTGAGAAGCTGCTGGGTCAATGGGAGACTGTCCAGAAAGCCCACGATTCCAGCCTGGAAGACTGCTTTCAGGTCAAACTCATCCAAAACTCTGGCCAATACAAGGCAATCAAATCTGCGAATGTTGTGACCCACCAGCAGCGGGCGTCCAAACATACGAAGGAAGGTTATGAAGGACACCAGGGCTTCCTTCAGTGAGTTGGTGAGCACCGGTCTGTGGTGAAGGAAGAGGCGATGACGCCGTACTCTGAAGCCGGTGATTCTGGAAGCACCAGGCTCCATCCTGCATCGAGGAACCATGAAGAGGTTTAATGTGTGATGACCGCTCACCGCTGCAAGCTGAACAATGTCACATGAGGGCCCTGGAGAAGAAATGATCATGGAGGGCATATTGGAGTCAAGATAAGTCAAGGGAGCTCCAGTGAATTTTTTTTTTCCTGATTGAAAACACCTGATGGAACATTCTCTACAAGGTAATATGATCTTTACTTTACAAAGCTAGTGTGAAGTATGCCTGCAGTCCTAGCCGAACCCTGCTGAAAAATCCAGCTTAATCTGACCAGGTACCATCTTCCAAATCACAGACGGGGCTGGACCAACTGGTAGACCATCTTAGATAGCTAGTAGAAAGGAAACCTCTACTACTGCAACACTGTAGACAAGTTCCTTTAAAAGAAAATAACATAACATAATAGTAAGTCAATTGGAAAATCTATTTAAGAAGCAACTAGGAAGCTGAAATATAACTTACTAGTTGGCATGGTGGTGGTTCCATATGGAAGGTTCCACACTGATACCCTAAAGATGATAACTATGCTCAAGTCTCATTCATTACACAGTGGATAACTTCATCTGGATGTTCTAGACTTAAAGCTATAAAAACCCTACTGAAGATCTTTCCAACACACTTGGCACTGCTTGACTCTATACTATACAGTTGTAGAAGAGTAATGATTTTTATTCTAACTATCTGCTGTCACCCTGAAACGGTATCATGGGTGAGTCTGGTTCTTCTCAAGGTTTCTTCCTCATGTAGTATTTTCTGTAGAGTTGTTCCTTTCCTTTCCACCTTCACCGTTGGCTTGATCATTAGGGACAAATCTAAATCTTTATCCATAATGCTTATCCTACACAGGTCGCAGGAGAGCCTGGAGCCTATCCCAGGAAACTGGGGCACAAGGCTTGGGACAACCTGGATGGGGTGTTAACCTGTCACTGGGCACAACCGCACAAACATTTACACATTATGGACAATTTGGAAATGCCAATCAGCCTACAACTCATGTCTTTGAGAAGAACCGGAGGACCCAGAGGAAACCCCCAAAGCATGGGGAGAACGTGCAAATTACAAGCACACAGGACAGGATTTGAACCCCAAACCCTGGAGGTGCGAGGCAAACATGCCCCCCAAATCTTTATCTATATCCAGTCATTTGTAAAGCTGCTTTTTTGCAATGACAATGCCCATTGCAAAAAGCACTATATAAATAAAATATACACACCTCCAGGGTTGGGGGTTCGATAACCGCAGCTTCCCTGTGTGTGTGGAGTTTGTATGTTCTCCCTGTGCTGTGGGGGTTTCCTCCGGGTACGCCGGTTTCCTCCCCCAGTTCAAAGCTATGGTAGGCTGATTGGCATGTCCAAAGTGTCTGTAGTATATGAATGGGTGTGTGAATGTCTATATACTTGTGCCCTGCAATGGATGGATGGATTGGCACCCCGTCCAGGGTGTACCTCACCTTGTGCCCCATGCTCCCCGGGATAGACTCCAGGTTCCCACTGACCCTGTAGGATAAGCGGTATAGAAAATGGATGGATGGATGAACTGAATTGGATTGAAGTCTACCAGTCTGACCAGGTAAGTCTGTGTTTTGGTAGCAGGTCAGACCACATTGGATTTTTCAGCAGGGGAATTCAGGTGTATTAAAGTAGGGAAACCTAAACCTGTGCTGGACATTTATAATCTGGTGTTTTAACAATGCAGGAAATGCTCAATGATGTTAACAAATACTGTACATACCAAGGCCAGTAGTCTCCAAATCAAAGAACACCATGTTAGGTAAATCAGTGTCACCAAAACTGACTGCCATGTCGCACTGCACACAATTTATTTCATTGTGTCCAAGTTAATTTCCGCGCTCACGTTACCCAAAATTTAGGCTGTATCCCAAACGACTCCCTCATGAACATAGAGTGCACTATATAGGCTGTAGACGCCATTGTTTCCTCCCTATTGTAGTGCACTATGGGAGTGGAGAAGAAGACTCTGAGCTACAGCTCATACTTCCGGGTTCAGCCGCTAGTATGTGTTGTCGCTAACTGGTAGACTGGAGGATTGTTTACTAAATTATTCTGGAGGGTTTTTAAACAAAAATTTTCAATAATTTGAACATTTGCGATATTATTAAAGAATGCTCTGTGGTATCGTGTGTAGAAACAAAATATGGGATTTAATGCTAGTTTAATTTTTATGAGCATTTTCTAATGAAACAGAAAGACACAAATAAAGTACTGACATTTAATAATGGAGCGTTTGTTTATATTTTTGTACTGAGTATGTACTGAGCGGATGTAATGGGTATATGAGTAAGTACTGAGCGGATGTAATGGGTATATGAGTAAGTACTGAGCGGATGTAATGGGTATTATGTGGACGTACTGAGAGGATGTAATGGGTATATGAGTACGTACTGAGCGGATGTAATGGGTATATGAGTACGTACTGAGCGG
>JANDJT010000041.1:7364882-7389934 GCA_024331685.1 Stegophilus panzeri | reverse complement strand
GGACGTACTGAGCGGATGGACCAGGTATATGTGGACGTCCTGAGCGGGTGGACCGGGTATATGTGGATGTCCTGAGCGGATGTACGGGGTATTTGTGGACGTCCTAAGCGGATGTACGGGGGATTTGTGGACGTCCTGAGCGGATGTACGGGGTATATGTGGCCATCCTGAGCGGATGTACAGGGTATATGTGGACGTACTGAGCGGATGGACCGGGTATATGTGGACGTCCTGAGCGGATGGACCGGGTATATGTGGATGTCCTGAGCGGATGTACAGGATATATGTGGACGTCCTGAGCGGATGTACGGGGTATTTGTGGACGTCCTGAGCGGATGTACGGGGTATATGTTGACATCCTGAGCGAATGTACAGGGTATATGTGGACGTCCTGAGCGGATGTACAGGGTATATGTGGACATCCTGAGCGGATATACAGGGTATTTGTGGATGTCCTGAGCGGATGTACGGGGTATATGTGGATGTCCTGAGCGGATGTACGGGGTATATGTGGATGTCCTGAGTAGATGTACTTTTTCCTTTTATTTGACACTCATCAATAAATTAAACCACACTGTAAACAACAAGCATTTATACATAATGCTGTCTGACAATTCTGCGATTTTAAGCTATTGATCAATAATGTCTCTACTGAAAAAACAACAACAAAACAATAGAAATCACAGAAATTCTAATGGTTTCCACCACTACAAATACCATTACAAACCATCAGCTAACCATTAAAACCATTACCATTATTGATCCTTAATGGTATCCACTAGACATGCCAACAATATCAGGCAACAAATTACCAATAGAGACCTACAGGGACCATTACAGTTTCCATTAAAACCAGTACAATTCCCAATAAAACCAGTACAAATTCTACTATGGTTTCTGTTGTTTTTGTCAGCAGGGATATTTTACTCTATAGTTTTGTTCTAAATATTGTGTTGTAAAACATCTCACATATAGCCCTCTCAGTGGCATCTAAATAACATTTATAACTATCATTTATGAAAGGAGGATAGAAAATCCCAGGTATTGATTAAATAACATATTACACATACTTCATAATACTTACTGAGAGAAAATGTTTGACTATTGATGTAAAAATGCACACATTTTTACATGAGAGTAATGTACATGTAAATTTGATTATACAAGGTTTAAAAATACAAAACATTTTATTTAAAGCACCAAAGATGAAAAGTTACTAGTGAAATATAATAGGATGGTAAAAGACAGAAATATGTTTTAAGATTTACCAGACTTTGTTTTAATATGTGTGTCTTCTTTTATATTGCTTTTCCCAATGCTCACATTCACCACAGCAGATTTTCAAGGTCTACCAAATTGTTATTGTCTTGTTATTGTTTGTGCTTAAATAACTGGTTGATATGCTTTGATAAATGTTTTGATACATTTTGTGATTGCTTACTAAATATTAAAGAAGCTGCTGCCAAGTGGCACTTTCTGCTTCCTGTGCTTCTTAGGTGGAGTGCCATTACCGCATTTGTCTTATCTAATAATCATCAGTCATATTCTAATCCATATGTTCATCATGCCTGGTGGCTTAGTAGTTAGCATGTTTGCCTCGCACCTCCGGGATTTGGGGGTTTTATTCCTGCCTCTACCCTGTGTGCGTAGAGTTTACATGTTCTCCCAGGGTTTTTGTTGGTTTCCTCCAGGTACTCCGGTTTCCTTCCCCAGTTCAAAGACAAGCGTTGTAGGCTGACTGACATTTCCAAATTGTCCATACTGTGTAAGTGTGTGTTCGATTGTGCCCTGCGATGGGTTGGCACCCTGTCCAGGGAGTCCTCCACCCTGTGCCCAGAGTCCCCTGGGATAAACTCCAGGCTCCCCTATGATCCTGTGTAGGATAAGTGGTAAGGAAAATGGATAGACATAGGGATGCTCATCATGCCATGGATTATCTTATCGTGACCGCGGTAATTGTTCCTTTGTTTATACATTATGTGGAGTAAATATATATTTGGTCACAGTTACTTGCAGCATATTGAAAACATTGAAGTATGTGCCTTGTTTTTGTACATAAGGTGTTTTTGTGAACTCTTCATCCTCTCTCAGAACTGCTCCCTGCCCCACTGGGTATCACAGTTCCACTCTGCACCACTAATCCTCCCAGTAAATCCTCCCCCAAATCCTTGGGGGAATTGTGCTGACTGGCTGTTTGCTGTGTTGTGTTGGCAGTAGTAGGAGTGATGACACTGGCTGAGTTAGTCAGTGCCATGGTGCTTCTGTTGACAATTCTTGCGTTGCTGCTCAAGCCACATGCAAGAGCTGTGAGATCACACAGGTTACCCATGCTGTTGTTGGTATTGTTGGTGTTGCTGTTGGATGTGCTGGATGCATTTATGCACCCTGAGCTCATGCTGCTCTGAATGGGGTTCCGTATGGGAGGAGTGAAGGAGAACACTCTCTCTCCGCCTCCACTCATCGCACGGGCACTTAAGGGTCCCTGCTGTCCTTCTGTTGGAGGAGGAGTGTCCATAGAGAGAGAAGAAGGTGGGGGATGATGGGACAGCAGCGCCTGATTTATCCATAGTTTGCTTGGAGGGCACATCTCTGCTACAGGATCGGGGAAGGAGAAAGTGGACACAGAAGGGTGTCCTGAGCCATCTTCTCCCATCCCGGCAAAGCCTGAGGATGTGGCACAGGGCATGTGGCCTGGTGTATCAGGAGGCAGCAGCTGGGATCCCAGCAAAGGGTGAGAAAGTGAGCTGATGCTGTGTGCCAGGTCGCCCTGTACCCTGCGGGGTGGGCGGAGACGATTAACAGGTGGGGGAATACAGTGGATGGGTGTCTGTGGGCAACTATAGAAACCAGGTCTCTCGTACAGGGGCATGGAGGAAAAAGCATAATCAGCCATGTTACATTCAGGTGGATTTTGATTCTGGCTGTGCATCACAGGGGCTACAGGATGCAGATAGAGGGGGAAGCGGCTGAAAGGAGCACGTGGCCGACGACGGAGAAGAGAAGCCCTAGAAGAAGAAGAAGGAGAAGAGCGGGGAAAACTAGGTGACTGCAAACCCAGCAAACGAGTCAAACTGCCCAGAAGAGGAGTGGAGTGGTTCGCTTCCTCGTGCTCCTTGATCTGCTCCAGGTTATGCTGGAACTCCATATCTTCTTTAGGTACACTGTGAAAGACAGAAAAATAACAAGTTCTACAAAAATGATTTTGCTAGCTGAAAATTCGTAGATTATATCAATTAGTTACCTGACGTCCAGAGCAGAGCCCATGTAAGAGGGCTTTTGGTGTTCAGCACTGGCAGCTGTGTACGGCGGCTGAGGCTCTGATTCATTCCAGTATTTATCCTTCTTTATCATTGGAAGCATATCATACATTTCATCAACTGACAGCAGAGACACCTGAGATGTAGAAGGACATGTTGACATTAAGAATTTCTATTATAGATTGTACCCCATTCAAATTGATTATTATTTGACCTAATCCATCCCAGTTTTTCGTACAGTGTAAGGAAGGGAAATTTGAACGCATGAAGATACCTGTAAGTTGCGATCTACTAGCCAGTTCGTCTCAAAGTCATCATCATCTTCCCCGAATGGATTGATGAGTTGCTCTGCCACCTTGGATTGTCATTATTGAGTTGGATTACAGACAGAATATAACCAGTAAAACAACTGCAGAGTTATTTACTGTTTCCTGTATAAAACGGGTATAAATGGTTGTTTTGATTTGCTTGTATCGGGTATGCAGAACCTTGTACCTTGAGCCAGCCGACATAGAAGAAGAACTGCAGCAGTGTGAAGACAGGAAGGTAGAAGTCGAGGTTGTGGCCCTGATAGCCCTGGGCGGGGTCGAGAAACTGCCGACCAATCAGACAAGTCAAGAAGAAACTGTATACAGCCACAGTTACTACCTTTGAAAGATGGCAGACTTATGTCAGTTTTCATGTGCAGACTTTAATGGCCCGTTTATGCTGATTCAAACATGAAGGGAAGATGAATAAAATTTTCTGTCTTCATTTTTTTTTTTAAATAAACTATTTCTCCATCCAAAAATCAACACTTACTAACTGCTACTAAGGTAAGATCAGCAAATACAACTATGGTGTGTATGGATAAATCAATAATTCCACATGAACACCTCTTGGTTGTTAGTAGCATTAGTCTGACACTAATCTAGCCTGATCAGTCAGACCTGAGTGTATACAAGTGGCAGACTGATCCAGTCATAACTGTATAGCTTCATGCACTGTGTGCGCAACGTATTTAACTCCTAAAAGGAGAAAAGAGACACACACACACACACAGGCACATGCAGAATTGCCAGTATTATTTGAGAAAGCTTTTACACAGCAACTCTGTTCACATTCTCTAGAGCAGCTCAATCGACTCATATAGTTCTGCAAATATTTGTTCTTTTACCAAATAGAAGAAATGTTTAAATGAATGAGTTTCAGAAATGAAGTAATTTAGGAAACTATGTATTTAATATAGTGTCACAGAGATACAGCTGTCAGACGTACGTTTAGAATGGCAGAGAGCGCGACGTCATTGTTGATGCGTCCGTCTGTCCGGGCTCTCAGTGCCAGATTCACAAACCACATGCAAGGAACCCAGAATTTATTATGAGGAGAAGGCAGTTCTTCCAGCTGTCTTAGTTCCTCTACTGTCATCAGTCCTGAAGGGGAATGAGGTTTTTTTTTAGTTTTTTTTTTTTATATAATGCAGGTTTATGCAGTCATATAATTGGATGTTCAGATTTAAGAGTCTAACATTATGTGGCAGACTCACAGGGCAAACAAAACAAACAAATAACTTCAGGGGGTATTCCAGAAAGCAAGCTTAACTTACCGTCATATAAACCCTGATTAATGAAAACCTTGCTTACTTGGACTACAGGTGCATCTCAAAAAATTAGAGTATCGTGGAAAAGTAACAAAAATTTCTGTAAAAATTAAATTCAAAAAGTGGAACTTTAATATATTCTAGATTCATTACACGTACAGTGAAATATTTCAAGAATTTTTTATTTTAATCTTGATGATTACATTTTACAGCTCATGGAAGTAAAAAAAAAAAAAAACAAATCAAAATATTAGAATAAAGAATTTATAATACAGAAATTTTTTGAGATGCACCTGAATGTCGGTTCCAGAGCACCTGTTAGGGGTTAGTTCAATCAACCTGCAATTGGTAACTCAGAGTCAATGCGTGCGCACATTGAGTACATCAAGAATGTCAATGGTTCGCCGATTTCAGGAGTCACCATGGAAACCCAGGGTGAAAAAAGAGGTTTTAATGCATGCTTATGAGGAATATAAGCCATTTCTACAAAAAAAAAAAAAAAAGTAACTGCTACATCAGACAGATAGTTGGCTTGGAAAAAAGTAACAGATTGACTATGTGTGAATTTATAAGTTCATAAATATCTGAAAAGTTTCCTTTCATTATGATGCAAAATTGAACATCGATCCTATAAGGCCCGTGCCGTAACATTTAATAGATATGCCTTTACTTTTATTCCTCCATCACTTTCTTAATATTGTACATAGTACTAATAATATAATACACTTTATATTTTATCAGGTGTGATCCTTCCAAACCCAGAAGAACTTGGAGCCAAGTCAAAATGAAACACAAAAAAGATCATATTTCATAAACTTCCTAAATTGTAACCTAATTAATTGGCCCAACCTTCTATAATAACTTTTCTCTAGGTTCTATATAGCCACAGGAAGAAGGCAGAGACCCGTAAAATGGGTGGGGGACCACCAGCACCTTCCTTCACTCCGGCTGAGGAGCTGGCACTGTCCCTTAATCAAGGGGGTCAACTACCTCCCATGATAGAAGTGGCTTGGTAAAAATTATGTGTAGCACTTAGGACTTTTTTTTCAAGTTTCCAGTGCTTTAAGTGACTTATCCTTAAACAATCAAGATGACAGTAAACACATGGTCTAAAAAAGGAGTTTTAAAAGAACTCTTTATTGGCAATTTTTCACTTGTGTATTATGCATGCTTATTTTATTTTACTGCATATGGTGTGTACTGTAATCTTAATTCTAGTGCCCCTACTAGATGTTCCTTATGTCTTTGTATATTAGTTGTATTTGTTGGAGAATGTACATTGAGCATCCGATTTCATTTTCTTACAGTTGCTGATGGCCACATTGTATTAACTGACCATCCTGCAACAGCACATCCTGCTATGTTTCAAACATCATTAGTAATTTGCATTGTAGGATGAAGACGAAGAGTACGCCTCTGCTGTGACAGAGGTACAAAATGAAGATGCTGGGAGGCCCACAGAGGTCACGTGGGCGGTTGTGGCTCAGTTGGTAGAGCGGGTTGTCCACTAATCGTAGAATTGGCGGTTCGATTCCTGGCCCACATGACTCCACATGCCGAAGTGTTCTTGGGCAAGACACTGAAACCCAAGTTTGCTCCCGCAAATTACACATAACTTTATTTATGGACTTTAATGTTGTAAATTCTTTATATTTCCGGATTTCTTGAGTTAATATAACCTCAGTGGAAATATATTTACCGAAAAAATTGTTGACGCGTCCAATACTTATTTTCCCCAGTGTATGTATTACAGACATTTATAATATCAATCATATTGAATTATCATTCTGTCTTCCTGCAACGGAGCAGTATAAGGTCCAAATTCAAAGGCAAATTAGAAAAAGTGACCTGGAGATGGACCTTCTACAACTTCAAATGGAGGAAAAAAAGGTATATAAAAAAGGCCAGGCTTGAAATTGAAGTGCTGAAGCATTGGTTAAAGGTGGCCAAAGTATTTGCCTGCTGATTATTATTATTCTGTCAATTATTGTTGTATGGTAAAGCAATTTTCAGAGAGTAAGTTGCTATGGCTACTTAGATACCCTAAAAGATACCTCCATTTTTGGTACCGAAAGTTGAGGTTATCCATTTACTCTGAGTAAACTTACCTAGCTAAGTCGCATAACCTGCTTTCTGGAATACCCCCCTGTTCTGTGAGAGCCAAAGTTCTGGAGAAACAGAGCATTAATCCCTGTTATTTCCAAGCTGAGTTCGATACCTGACAGTGGGAGGCACCACAGCAATGGCTGCTGCATTCCACAGACTTCACTGCTCCATGCCACATTACTTAGACCAACTTATTTCCTGTTTCACACTGTGAATTTACTGTAATCAGAAAACTACTGCTATGTTCCTTGTGCTTACTGATACTTCTGATAATGTGTGTTTGTGTAGAACAACCACACATGCCTATGCATTCTGCCATTTTAGTGAACTAAAATTTAAAAGTTACATTCCTAGGCATCAATAAAATGTATGTACTTCCCAAATCCAACATCAAAAAATCTCAATCAGAAACACAACATGGCTATATAGATGAACTCACATGTTTAATAATGCACCTGCAATAAGGAAGTGTGTATTCTAGCAGTATACCTGTGTGGGTATCACTGTAATCCTGGGTGAGGACAATAACCATAGATAGTAAGGGACTATTATTATACCAACGTAGTATGTAACATTGACTGAGAGAATCCAACATACCTCCTTGTACAAGGTGCTGCATGGTGGGAAACCTCTTATAGACAGCAGTGCTGATGGAGCGGTAGATGAGGATTCCAGACAGGTTGGCATAACGCACCAGACTCCTGCGGATCAGCCTGGCACCTTCATCTGCCCCCCGGATGTATCCTCCCACCAACACTGCCAAGCGGTCCGGCCATGGGATGCTCTCAAACTGCCCCCACCAGCGAGATACCACCAGGGTCACATAAAAACCTGGCTCTCACAAATAAATAAACATGTGCTCAAATTGGGAGGATGCAAATGTAGACATTTATGGTAACACACCTGATTACACTGAAAGTGTAAAGTAAGTACATCCGCAAGGAGTCTCATAGGAGCTTACATAAAGGGGCTCTCAGGCATATGTTCGCTTTCAGAAGCAAGTTCTTTTTCTGTTTTATCTTGTTGAAAGTTGTGGAGCACTTTGCCTTCTTGGCCTTTCAAGTGTTAATGTACAACAAGAGGGAAAATGTATTTGGTCAACGTAAGGAAAGAGGGGGGGTTGGGCTGAGAGACCTGCACTCACCCAGTACGAATGATACAGGAATGAGTTGTGCATACTGATCACAGTAGATGGCGAGTTTCTCAAACAGCCTCCTCTGCCCATCATCCAAGATGAACCTGTAACAGTATATGGTGATCACTTTTCATACTCTTTGACATGACACATTTTCTCAGCAAAACCAAGATGACATTCTGTATTGCTTTGTGCAATTGATTTAACACAAGCTGTCTTTTCCCAAATCCTAATTAGAGCTTTATATAATATATATATATATATATATAAACCCAACAAAACAAAATAGACTAGAGCAGTGGCACCAGTGGTTGCCTGTACCTGTAGAGGACACTGATGATGTAGTAAAGCACAATGAAGATGAGCAGCTCTCGGTACAGCAGCTTGTAAATGCTCCCTTTCCAACGCAGTAGCAGGTAAGAGAAGGTCCCAAGACGAGCATCTGCAACCCTGCGCGAGTACGTCACTGTCATCTCTTACTCTCTGCTGCTGAGGAACACCAGCTTACCAGAACACTACTAATGCTGCCACTCAGGCTGCAGGTTCTTCAAGTCGGTGTGGCATTTAAAAAAAAACACATACATACAACAACAGAAAAACACAGAGTCAATAAAATGATATTAGAGTATGATATTAGTGTTAGTTTGTGTATATTAGTGTGTATGTTTATTCAGTTATGGATCAAAAGAGAAATGAGAGAAAGGACGTATAATTTAATCAGTCAGGATTTTCAATTTTTGTACAATTTAGTTTCTTCCTCATTTCTGGTTTAACAAAATTTAACACAGGGGGTCCAAATTCATGCCCTAGAGAGAAGTACAGCACAGTTTAGGGATTTCCATACTCAAACACACATTCTTAACTCATGAAGGTTATCATCTGGTGTGTCAGAGCAATGAAATGATCCAAATGTGCTGGATTACAGACATACAGGATCAGAATTGGGTTCCCCTGATCTAATGTAAATAACACCTAAACACTTCCTCGCTGCCACACACCAAAATATTGATCAGATGGAAGGGAAATATTAAAGCTACTCACAGTATGTAAGGAAATGAAGGGTGACAGACTTCATGAGCAGCAGTGGAGTGAGAGATGCTGGAGAGGAAAAACAGAGAAAGGAGACGCCTACAGCTCAAGTCACTTGACATGTTAATCTCTTTTCAGCAACAAAAGAGCATTGTGGGGGGAAGAGGTAGTTTAGTAATCTTCAGTAATCCTCCAGTGAAAAATAACCTACATACACTGCCAGGACATAGTTTATCCCATAATAGTCCAATGAGCAATTTTATGAATCAGCAACAATCCATTTAAAGGCTGATGAATAAAGAAGCTATTGACATTTTTTTTTTTTTTTTTTTAAAGAATGAATATTGCTGTAATTATGTTTATAATTTCAGAGCAGCTAGCAACACCTGCTGGAGAAAATGCCAGTCATGCTCTCGTGCAATTTAGTCATTCATCCTAGGGAAACCCATTAGCTCTGAACAAAAGAGGCTTGCCAAATTAGACATATTTGCAATATCTGGAATATTCTGGATTTATAATAAAGGTGGTCTTTTAAATCATAACACATTTTTGTGATATTTTAGAAAGTTCTCCTCACATGGAGATCGACAGGGACGTGGCACAAGACTCGTTACGTGATTGAAGATTTATACTAAATATTAACTTTCTTCTCAGGTTATATTGCACTAAGAATGTGCCAGTAGCTTTGAACACCACAAATTACTATCAATATCATTTTAGACAAATCTTGTGCAAACGCTTCCCTTCTTACCAGAATTCACAATTCTAATGAAGTATTATGGTACTGCTGTAACTGGAGTCTGTACCTTCATTTATTTCATTACGTTTTGTATAAAACAGTCCACAAAACTCAGCAATTACAAAATGTATATGTCCTACATTCTTGTCCTACATTCTTCTAGTCAAAATGTTCCACTTTGTGGGAGTCTGTGGACAGATGCAGATGAAGAGGAAGCCCAGATATGAAATGAATTCAGGCTATATGAATGTATATTATGTATGATGAGAAACCTGGATAAGGTATCGGTAACTAGGGTATACTAAACACTGCATTGAAACATCTACTGAAAATACTAATGAGGTGTTGAGCAATTGCGAATTGCAATCACAACTCATTCTTCACCAAAACTTTGGGGGACTTTTCTCCACCCAAATCTAGAAATGGATGTAGACTATCAACATCCAGCCAATCAGGACAAGGAGCTGTGTCCACTTACCTGTCTATAATGTTGCCTATATATTTACAAAACTTCCCATGTTGTACTAGTTTTCAAATGTTTTTTAAGTGTGTTTTTGGAGGGAATGCACCGTGTTTGTTAAGATTTCAAGTTTCAAAACAGCCAAAATAGTGAAAATTGCTATTAAATTGACCGAAACTAATTGTAACTAGATTAGAAAACATGCAGTAGGCATACTAGCAGACTAAATAAATAAATAAAAAACATAATGTGGCAATAGGTTCTAGATTAAAACTGCTATACGTTAACATTAGAACTGTAAAATATGATCCAAATACAGATTTAAAGCCAAGTATAATCTATATCTTGGACCTATTTCACTGATTTAATAAAGACAAAGGCACTGCAAATTGTATTGGCAAGTGGTTGTGTTGCGAAATACAGTATAGTACCTTCAGTGCGAAACCAGCATAAAGCTAGCTATTGAGAGAAGAAGCTGACTCTGGACAGTTGACAGCCACAACCTTGACACAAAGACACAATGAAATAAAACAACGAATGCCGGAAGGACAAACACTGCAAAATGTAACCAAACAACCCTGCTGAAAAATCCAGCTTGGTCTGATCTTCTACCAGCTGCTAATACACAAGCGACCTCTTGGGGGTTTTTTTTGTTGTTTTTTTTAGCAGAATCAGATTAATGGATCAAATTAGATTTGACCATACACTCACCAGCCACTTTATTAGGAACACATTCATACAATTATCCAATTAGCCAATTATGTGGCAGCAGTGCAATGCATAAAATCATGCAGATACAGGTCAAGAGCTTCAGCTAATGTTCACATTAAAGGTCAGAACGGGGAAAAATGTGATCTCAGCGACCGTGGCATGGTTGTTGGTGACAGATGGGTTGGTTTGAGTATTTCAGAAACTGTTGATCTGGGATTTTTCACACACAACAGTTTTAACACAGTGCACTGTACCTGTACATGCATGATTGTCTGATGCATGAACGAGCAGGTGTAGAGGTGTTCCTATTTAAGTGGCCGGTGAATGCATGTCTTAAAGATACATGGGGTTATTGTGTTTCTGTGATTTGATTATGTGGTTACAAGATTTGAATTGTGTTATAATCCAGATTTCCTGTGTGATATGATATTCTGAGTGGATTTTCTAGTGAATGGAGGACATGAATTTGCATCGTGATTGTGCTCCAATCTGGCAACCTGGACTTCATCTGCCTAAGAGCAGAGTTTCTCTGAGTGTGAATTCACCATTGTTCATACTGGAGAAACCACAGGAGGACTTCAGAATAAGCTCTGTTGTCCCACTTAATCCACTGGTATACTACTGAATGATCCATATACCACCACTGTTCATTGCTAGGTAAGACAAGTTCAATTTATTAAAAAAAATTTTTGTATGGATATACTATAATGTCTCATGGGCTAGCATGGAGAAAAACAGCAGAAGAGATCCTTTAAAAAAATTATAGTTGCATACTCTTTAATTTGCTCACACTGTTGCTAATGCTACAAACAAACAAAAACAAAACAAACAATTGCAGCATGACATTTACATAATTATCCTCACTTTATTTTAGAGCACCAAAAACATTTAGATAGACTACTGGAATTTACAGTTAGTTCTGTGTTCAGGTGTGTTCAGCATTAGTCATAGTCTCAGGGTTTTATGTTTGCTCATAGACTGATATCATGAGGGCCAAAGAAGTCTAAAAAATCCTAAGCAGGAGGGAGAAATGATTGCCAAATTTGGTAACCACGTGAGCACAAGAAATTCCTTAACCTGTGAGTACAGAAAATGCAGAAACATTTATGTTCAAATAGTACACTACAAGTTACAGGTTAGTGAGTCTAAAGAACAGACAGTTACAGTTTAGAAAATACAACTTCGGAAACCACAGACAAAGATTAACCTACTCTCAAGTGTGTGTGTGTGTGTATGTGTGTGTGTGTGTGTGTGTGTGTGTGTGTGGGGAGGGGGGATAGTGTAGGACAAATCAGAAACAGACCATGACCTCAAGTACATCATCTGTGAAAGCATGGTTGATATGGAAAATTCTTCACCTTATTTGCCCGCAAATGTGCAAAAGATGAGCTTTAGGTCAACAAAAGGCTTGTTACACATCAGCACATGTACTGTATTAGTATTATACCACATGTTTTACTTTAATAAAATCCAAAGCAGTGGAGTACAGACTATTACTGTGCAGTATACACAGCTAGTGATGTTTAGTGTACAGTATGTACAGTATGTACAGTATGACAAAGACCAACAGACTAAAACATCTATTTTAACCTTTATTCTAAGAATTCCCACATGAAAAAATACTGTATTATACTTTAATATTTACTATGGTAAACTGTAAACTGTATGGTTTACTACACTTTGTTAATATATACTACCGCATACTGTAGAAATGACTATAGTGAATTGATAAACAGTGTTTTTAATATTAGAGTTACAATAGAATACTATGGGACACTACAGTGTTAATTATAATGTACTACAAAGTTTTACAACATTCAGCTGTGCTGTGAAGGCTGTCACACATATTGTAGTACAGTATAGTATTTACTAGAAAATTTACTACAGTAATGAGTGTAGTTTAATTAATTTATTAATTAATTTATTTATTTTTACAAATATTACTATAGTAGAATTACCACAACAAATTACCACGGTAACACTTTAGAATACGGATCTGTCATTAATGATTAACTACACAGGAAAAAATTAATATTAACTAGTAACTACTATAAACTAACTAGAAACTCTGATTAACAAATTAGTAAGTAATAGCGCACAGATGAATACGGTAGTTCATTATTAGCTAATCAATAACTACTATTTCTTTCATGCCTCCTGGAGAACTACTAAGAAATGATTAATAACTAGTACTTTTCCAGGAGGCATGAAAGAAGTAGTAGTTATCGATTAGCTAATAGTGAACTACCGCATTCATCTGTGCGCTATTACTTACTAATATGTTAATCAGAGTTTCTAGTTAGTTAATAGTAGTTACTAGAAAGTTAATACCGCATTATTCATTTCTTCCTGTGTAGTTAATCATTAATGACGGATCTGTATTTTAAAGTGTTTCCATTACCACAAATCACTGCAATTTACTACAGTATTTTTACTATAGTAAGGTTCAAAAACACTATAGTATTTACTACAGGAATTCTACTACATTTTCTATGGCAAATTTACTCTAAAATACTATAGTATTTTTTCATGTGGGTTATGGCAATAAAGACCAGTCACACCATCACTGAATGAAGCCATTCTCAAAAATGAAAAGGGTCCCACTGAAATAAGTGTTTACTCAGGTAACAAACTGACACTGACCCATTGACTATCATTGGGTGGCTCTACGTACACA
This sequence comes from Stegophilus panzeri, assembly GCA_024331685.1. Classification (NCBI taxonomy): domain Eukaryota; kingdom Metazoa; phylum Chordata; class Actinopteri; order Siluriformes; family Trichomycteridae; genus Stegophilus; species Stegophilus panzeri. Next base: position 7,376,241 of record JANDJT010000041.1, on the reverse strand, counting down.
TTGTTGGGCTATTGTTAGCAAAGGAGCAGTTTTCATAACAACCCTGCCAACACTGTGCTAGTGTTAAGTTGGGACAATGAAATGGCTGACATTAACCCAATAGGCCTTTTAGCTGTGACCATAAACATTTGCTAAAACTCTGGTTAGGCTCAACCATTTAACATTTGCCTATTTTGACTAGACAAGGACAGAGCTGATTAAAATTTGTTATTCCCTTTCTCAAATCTTTAGACAATGCTAATCAATAGCTTAATAGCCATGTCTGCAGTGTACCAGCACTGACCCACCATAAACACCAGTGACTCACTTCCACTGGCAGCGATACATGCCCATACCATAACACTGCCTCCAGCATGTTTGACAAACATATTGAGAGTTCCCACAAACAGCTACCAAATGCAAATTCAACGCTTGGACTCACCTCCAGACCTTTTATCTCGTTAATTTGTCATGAAATAACAAGGAAACAGACCACACCTGGCCATGAAATTGTGAATCAGTCAAGTGTCCAATTACTATGGACCTGACTGTAACTTTATATGGACTATAACTATTATTTATTGTTTAAGCACCTACACATTTACACGCAGTGTTCTGGAGAAGTTGACCACACACAAACAGTGTGTGTGAGAGAGAATCTTGCAAATAAAAACCACACATATTAAAAAAGACACTTGTAATTTAGCATTGAAGTGTGAGAAAAATATATCTGGGAGTGGTTTGATACTTTTGGACAGCTGTAAAAGACATTAGTACAGAGTGATCACATAGTCATCTTTTACTGTGAAAAGAGAAATCACTTTCTAGGTCTTTTGTCATATCCAGGTACAGGAAGACACTTAAGAACCATGGAGGCATGGTTTTCTTAGCTCTCCCTGGAAGATGGATGCTTTTGAGGGAATCCACGCGGTGTGTATTTCGTCTTCTCCTCCAGCAGTATCCACACCAAGCCCTGGATATGAACTCCTGGTGACGGGCAGCAAAGGAATAGCACTGTACTCCTCCCATGCATTTTTTGGGAACGTGGATTCTTCAGGTCACCAGCAAAGCAAGCACAGCAGAGCTAAAAAAGAGGAATGTCCTGTTGGAAAGTATGTTTTGGTGAATGCAAAATTATTTACGATGCAAGGATAACCCTAGCTTTTTAGTGTTGCTATTAAATGAAGACTCAGACTACATCAGTTTTAACTCAGTGTAGTGCACATGTAAAATAAGTGTGATTACCAAAGACAAGTATTTTGAAACGTTTACATGTATTGAGAAACAAAAATCACATAATAACGACGCACAGGTGTTGGGTTAGAACATGTAGAATGCTTTCGATGAAAGATATTTGTACGTTGATATCTAAATCTGTATTATTTTTTATTTTAAAAAAGGGACTCCTTATTTAGTGGAGAGAATCTGTGGTTTTTCATTAGACATAGACAACATAGCTCAAAGTTTGAGGTAAGGATGAATACAATGGAATTTTATTGGAGAATTTCCGGCGCCTACAAATAATAATATAACAATTCTTATTGTTATTAAAAAATTATAACATTTGAGTTTGTTACAGGGTGTAATCCTGTGTTGCGCACAGTATTTATGGTATAGCCTCTGGATCCACCACAGCCTTGACCAAGAAAAAGTGGTTACTCTAGATAAATTAATAATTAAATAATAACATTTCCTTTAAAAAAAAAAAAAAGGTGCTGTTCCAGTTACCCAAAGACACTGTGCAAAATAGTTAGTGGTGAAATTTAGTAAATACATGAATGAATTGAACGGCACTGATAAATGCTGTGGTACCTCATTGAGAGGCTTGAAAGACCTGAAACTGACAGTGCAACTTTGTAGCAACTTGTATATTGCCAGTGGAGTAAAAGTCCATCAAACTGTTGCTACAAAGTCTGAAGCACAGAATTTTCTAGAATGTCCTTGTATGCTGTAGCATTAGGAAATTCTCTTTACTGAAACTATGTGGCTCAAATCTGTTCCCATGTGCACAAAGCGAGCTCCATGAAGACATGGTTTGCCAAGGTTGGAGTGGAAGAACTCGAGTGTCCTGCACAGAGCCATGACCACAACCCAACTGAACACCTTTGGGATAACTGGAACACCAACCGCACCCCAGACCTCCACATCTAACATCAGTGCTTGTTCTCACTAATGCTCTTGTAGCTGAATCATCACAAATCCCCACGGCCATGCTCCAAAATCTAGTGGAAAGCCTTCCTAGAAGAGTGGAGCTTATTATAACAGCAAAGTGGGAACTGAATCGGGAATGGGATTTTCAACAAGCACAGTCTCGACAAATATTTGGCCATATAGTGTAAGAAGTATATGGAACAAAGTCCATTTACATGACTGTGTGGTGCTCTGTAATGCATTTTGTTCATTCAGTCTTCTTAGTAACTGCCTAATCAAGGTGGCGGTGGTTTAAATTAGGCTCCTAGTTTATTTGTATTTTGGAAAATAGAGCCAACTAAATTCATGAGAAAATACTGCAAACAAATAGTGTCCCATGTACATTTCAAGTTGAGAATAATTATGAACTCCCTGCTGAAAAAACAAACAAACAAAAAAAAACAAACAATAAAAACCATCACAGAAATTCACACAAAATTTTTCCACTACAAATACCATTACAAACCATCAGCTGTTAACCATTTAGACCATTACCAAATGGTTTCCATTACGTAGAAGGACGTATCCACTAGACATACTGTACCGTGCCACCAGTAGAAGGTAACAAATGCGCAGCAGAGACCCACAGGGACCATTACAGTTTCCATTAAAACCCATACAATTCTCATTATAACCATTAAAACCATTAGAAATTCTATGAGGGTTACTATTGTTTCGTTTTTTGTTGTTGTTTTATTTTTTCCAGCAGGGGCTGCTGGAGTCAGTCAGAATTCCCAGACCATGTTGACAGTGCTGGTATGTCACCCTCTGGGTCGCTACAGTCTGTACGCAGAAAAGAAAAAGAAAGAAAATTCCTTCAGGTTTAGGCCACGCCCCGTTCAAATGCAAATATAGCGTCATTGCGTCACACACATTTATGGGCGTGGCCAATTTGTAGGTTTCTGAGCGCTTTCGTCACTGCTTTCGGAATCTGAGCGACGCCCGAGGGTCATGTGACCGGCTCCAGCTGGACTAACCACCGAAACTATTCCTGCTCCGTGTCTCGGAGTGAGAAATCAAAACACCTTCTGAAACCTTATACGTGTTTGTTGTGTTTGCGCTTCAAGACTCTGGGCGTATTTTTATTTATTTATTTTTTTAAAGCTAACCTGTTCTAAGATAGTTAGTTTGTGGATACTACTGAGGAAAAGACTTCAAACGATTGTTTTGTTTTGGTTATTTATTGTTTTTTTGTAGCAGTTTTGTAGCAGTTTGAAGCGGATGCTTCTGTCAAACAGCGTCGGGGTAAGGGTGTGGATTTCCGGTCTAGTTACCATTCAACATATTTTCCAAGAATACTCTGACTGTTTTAAGACTAAACAGTGCTGTTTTGGTTTGTGGACATTCGTAGAAATAAATAAGCTGTTTCATGTTGTGACCTATTTTGTAAACACACAGGAAACACACTGTGTTCATATATTTATGAAGTGTAAATAAACTAGGCCTACTAGTAGTTCGTCTTGAATCAAAGTGTTGGTTACAAACATGACATGACATGACATGACATGACATGACAAAAGTGGTGTAATGTGCTGTTTGTCTCTGCAGGTTGATAGACCTAGAGGCCGAGCTGGAACCTGGCACAGAGTCTGGAGAAGGCCGAGGGGACACGATGCTCCAGGACGAGGCAGAGGCTCAGAGACGAGAAGCCTACAGCATGTCTCGTCTACGAAGCTCTTCTATAGAGATTAGAGAGAAAGGCACGGAGTTCCTCAGAGAGCAGCTGGACGAGGCGCAGAAGGTGCATCACTCTCGTTCTCATCCGTATCACCATATCATGTTTGATTCTACTGCAGCCCATTGTTTTTTATTTTATTTCATTACTTCATAGAGTGTTCGTTTCATTTTTAGCTCACTATGCTGTTTCAATGCTGAGCACAGGAATAGAAGGAAAATATATGGGGAAATTTAAGTATTGATTAGTACATAAATATTTAGAAATGGTTTTTTCCCTCCAGATGGACTAAATGTTTCTTACTGTACATCTTCCTGCTATTCCTGTGTTCAGCACTTGAATATGTGATGAGATAGGGCGAGATGTGCTTACGTAAAATTTAAAGAGACACATTGGAAAGAAATTGCAAGTATCGGATAGTAGAGCATTTGAGAAACAAATCTTTCCACACGCCCTGGGATAGTCTGGTCCGGTCCTGCTTTGCCATGCTTTGAATCTGCTCTGAATCAACAGCCACTCTGCCCAGGATAAAGTGATTACTCAAGATCAAATTAAATGAAACTCTTTTACTTATAAATGGATACGGAGAGTTTCAAGACATTATGCTACATTTGACTAGAGAACGTAACTTGTAATTCCCAACCCCTGACCAGCAAAGAAAATGCTCCCTCAACTCCGAATTCCTCCAAGTTCAGAGAGTGATGTCAAATCAACATGGCTGCGCACAGCATCAACAGTAAATAAAGTAGCACTTTTTTCATTTAAATGAGTCATACTATATATACAAGTATTTGTTTTAGATCGGTCGACATATCAATATTTCAACAAGGTTTCTCCCTTCAGTCTCCTGTTCAGGAGGTGAAATGCTGCTCAACTGGGTTAAGGTCTGGTGATTGACTCGGTCAGTCTAAAACCTTCCACTTTCCAATTTCCTTCCAATTAGATTGGATGCATTTCTCTGTAAATTAGCAGACTGAAGGTTTCTGTAGACTTCTGAATTTATTCTGCTGCTACCATCATGAGTTCCATCATCAATAAAGATTAGTGAGAATGTTCCAGAAGCAGCCATGCAAGCCCAAGCCATGACACTACCTCAAGCATGTTTCACAGGTGAGCTTGTATGTTCTGGATCATGAGCAGATCCTTTCTTTCTTCACACTTTGGCCTTTCCATCACTTTGGTAGAGGTTAATCTTGGTTCCAGAACTTTTGTGGATCATCTCTGTATTTCTTTGCGAATTCCAATCTGGCTTTCTGATTCTTACTGCTGATGAGTGGTTTTTGCATCTTGTGGTACGGCCTCTATATTTCTGCTCTTGAAGTCTTCTTCAAACGGTGGATTGTGATAACTTCACCCCTGTCCTGTGGAGGTTGTTGGTGATGTCACTAACTGTTGTTTTTTGGTTTTTCTCCACAGCTCTCACAATGTTTCTGTTATCAACTGCTATTGTTTTCCTTGGCCAACCTGTCTCATGTCTGGTTGTTCAGTACACCAGTGGTTTCTTTCTTTATCAGGACATTCGAAATTGTTGTATTGGCTTTGCCCAGTGTTTGTGCAGTGGCTCTGATTTCGATTTTCCCTCTTTTCTCTGCATCAAAATGGCATGCTTTTCTCCCATAGACAGCTCTTTTGGCTCCATGTTGGTTTATCCTTACAACAAATGCAGTCTTCATAGGTGAAACACAGGGCTTAAACCAAGAGCAGACATTCCGAGCTATTAATTGCTTAAACAGGCAATCTAACAGGTGCTATGTTCTAAGTCGTTTAACACGTCTAGACGTAATTATCAGAAAACGAAAGCTGAAATTCTGATCTATCTTCCCATATTCATCTTTTGATCTCAAACCCAAATGTCTTCAGTGTCTAGCAAAAGCAAAAGAATTTGCCTTGCGTTCCAATATTTTCAGAGGGGACTATAAGTCTATATTCAGTCTATAAAGTTGTCTAGAAACTAGCTTTGATTTGAGTACTGAAAATGACATGTGAACTGTTCTTCAGGTCTTATGCGGAAATTTACACGTCCTCTAACCATATGATTTTTGTTTGCTCATAGAGATATGCCAGAGATGAAACTGATCACATTTCTCATGCAGTTTCGATGAATATGGGCCCTGCAGCTACGTTACAGCTTAACAGTCAGCTATTCTGTTCAATAAATGTTTTGTTAATATTGCCTGCAGGAGTTGAAACTAAAGGGGGAGGAATGTGAGCGACTGTCTCATCTGAGAAACCAGCTGGAGCAGGAACTAGAGGAATTGACTGCAAGTCTCTTTGAGGTGAATAGGAACATCAGCATCATAGCACATACTCGTATGTGACTGCCAGTGGTATAATCCTATTTTGTTTCTTTCTTTTAAAGCAGGAATGAGTGAGGCTGAACATACCAATATTCAGTAGTTGATTAATGTAGTAATGTAACTATATTACTGTTACTCACCTGAGCCCTGAAATCACTTCTCCAGGAGGCTCACAAGATGGTGCGGGAGGCCAATGTCAAACAGGCAACTGCCGAAAAGCAACTGAAAGAGGCACAGGGCAAGGTAGGGTCTTATTTTACTACATATGTAAATCCATACTTAAAATCAGTCTCAGCTGTTCACCTTTTTTTTTTTTTTTTTTTTTTTCTCCCCCCCTCTCAGATTGATGTGCTACAGGCAGAAGTGACTGCGCTAAAGACGCTTGTGTTGACCTCCACCCCGTCCTCCCCTAACCGCCAGCTCCACCCCCAGCTACTGTCCCCAGGGTCCAGAGGACACACGCGCCACAAGAGTGCCACCCTTACTCTGCCTCAGCTACAATCAGAGTCACCCAGTGAAAACGCACACACGAGTCGGGAAGAAAAAGAGGTATATGCACAGACAGTATTATGTCACGGTGCAGGAATTAGGCAATTACAAAATCATCCAGCTTTCACTAGCGTTTCCTCTAGAAGTAATTTTTTATTTTCATAGGTCTTGCTGTGACCTTAACTTTTCATCTATAATTCTCTCCTTTCCTCTGTTACTTCCACCACTCTTGTTCTCTCGTGCTCTCTCTCTCTCTCTCTCTCTCTCTCTCTCTCTCTCTCTCTCTCTCTCTCTTGCTGTCTCTCAGTCTGCAGCTCATGCTTCTTTCCTCTCTTATTTTGTGTCTTGTCCAGCTCAGTGTGTGACTCTGCAGGAGCTTACTGTTGCCAGGTAACTGTCAGGTATGGGGCTCAGATACTTAGTTGTGCTTACCCGCTTGCTGTCTACACACTAGAATCAAAATGAAACTACAGAGTTTGACTACAGAGTTCAACACGGCCTGTTTCACTCATACTGACGTTTTTTCGGTCGCCATATTGAGAGTCGGCGTATGTTATACAGTTGGCCAGTAGGGCTACAAGATACGTTTCTTAAATAATCCTACATTCCTTTACATGTAGAAGACTTTGAATAAGATTGCTTCGTAGTCACTGTGATTGAGCGTATGTTTTGAATGCTAAATATATACAGAGTTACACGGAATATACAGCGGAGTCCAAAAGTCTAAGACGGCAAACAAAGTTTTAGACTTTGTAAAATTTTACAACAGAGAAATAACATTTTTTATATCTTGAATATTGGGTTTTCAAGGTTTTGCACTATTTCTAGGTCACGGTTTAAATTTAAGCAAATATGTGTTAACTCGTTTGTAGAAAAGGTCAGATGTTCCTTGAGGTTTATTTATTCCTTCCAGCGAAGCATGTTTTCCGACAACGCTCGGATGGATTTGATCAGTGATGAGTCCATGCCAGCTCGAGTGCACAACTGTCATTAAAGCGAATGTCAAATAAGAAGAAATTCTGCAATTCATGTAAATATTTCTGAGATTTAACCTTTTGCTCAAGTTATTGCTGATAACTGCTCAACCCAGGACCGCAAAGCCCTGCAGAGAGTGGTGCACTTAGCCGAGCGCATCTCCGGGTCTGCTCTCCCCTCTCTACATGACATCTACACCAGGTGATGCAGTACAAGAGCTGCTGAAATCAGCAGGGACTTCACCCACGGCGGTAACTGTCTGTTCAGCCTGCTGCAATCAAAGCGCTTCCGTAGTCTGATGGTTAAAACTGAGAGGCTCAGGAGGAGCTTCCTCTATCAGACACCTCGCCTCAACGTGGATATGTCAGCCCTAAAAAATCCCTTAGGACCCCATAATATCTCTCTAGTCACTCTGCACTCCATCGACACGCCGCACACCGCGCTTCGTACTTTTATGTTGTTACTACACGTAACATACTTGTATATTACGTAATTTTATGCATCCCTTTTTGCACATTCCTGTACAAATATTTCATATTTCATATTATTATTTATTATTCATTTCAGATTTTTCAAAATTGTATTTAGTATTTAAATGCACAGTCTAATGCGGAGTAGGACAGGTTTTAATTTCACTGCAAGTTATATACTGTGTATATAACTGTGACACAAATCTTGAATTGAATAAAATAATTTTGTAGTTGAAAATGTTTGTATTCAATTAGAAAAGAATGCCAAACAGAAGCATCTCTTTCTCTCTCAAAACACACAGCTTTGTCCTTTTACTGAGAAACTGAAGATTTCTTGTGTGTCCTGAAGATTTTCACGTGCTGGGAAACTTTGCAAAGCACCGTTGTGGTTGCAAAGCGGTGACACTCGAGAAATGTTAAATAGATGTGTCCTTAAAAAAACAAAAACTCCACCACATCGATGATTCTTTGTTAAACGACAACATGCTTAAAAAAAATCTGTCTTAGATTATGTGGAGTCCCTGTTACTATAGAAACAATAACGTATTCCAATGAAGGCATTGATGCAACCCTGTCGTTCATGTTACAGCCAGAACTGCGGTCTGAGCCATGTGGTTATACAAACACAATGCATACCTTTTGACCAATCGGAATCGAGATTCTACCACACTGTGGTATAATTAATGTTCGGCAATTAGCTAACCACTATTGCAGTACATTTATGTTTAATTAACTGAGGAATTCCAAAAAATAAATTAAAATAAAATCATGATGTTTATTGTTCTTCATAGTTGGACTCTATGTTGTTTGCCGAGTTTTTGTCTTGGAGAGAGAAACCAAGTCTCGATCGGTCATCTGCCTTCCTGAGCCGAATCTACAAAGAGGACATTGGGCCCTGTCTCTCTTTCACGTGCTCAGAAGTAAGTTTGTTCAAGCTTGTATGCATATGTGTTCCTTATATTTGTATACAGTGAGAAAGAAGACTGGTGCAGATATCATTGTCTCTTTCTCTAGCTGTCTCAGTCAGTTCAGAATGCTGTGGAGAATAACTTTTTGACTATTGAGCCTGTTGCTTTGACCGCAATGTCCATGGACAAAGCCTCGACTTTTGAGTTTGGAGGACCCAAGTGAGTCGTGCACCGTACACGATGTTATGGCAACATTTCTGGGCTCTGCATGATGTGTTTATATATAAATATATATATATATTTTTTACACCATGTAGTTGCGCATGGGTTTAATTATGGGGCTTGCAAATCGCATTATGATTTGGGGGCTATGTTTTTAATCAGAGTTTGATCACAGTTTGATATGGGGTTGTTTTTGCAGTGGCTGCCGAGCACCGGTAGAGACGTAAGTGACTTTAGAAGCCTATCACGTCAAATCACTGTTCTAATTCAGCTTCTTGCCTTTTCCCTTTCATGTATCTTTTGGTGTGCTGCCGTGGATTGAATTTGTTTCTACCGAACTGACTCTCTGGACTCTCTGGTAGTTGTCGCCGTAATAATAATTAATGTCGTATCGAGCTACTTGGAAACATATCCACAATACATGATGTGTATCATAATGTTTAGGTTTGTTAAACATTAGTTTGAACAGTAACGTGACATTTTAAAAAAAACGTTTAGACATTTTTATTGCTTATTATGTAACACATGAAAGGAGTAATTCAATAACCAGTGCCAAAAATAGTTTTATGTCCAAGCAGCTACTCCATGTTAGTCGGTTAGAAAAGTACCCAAGATACCTACAAGATCAGATAAGTGCATAGTGACTCAGTTTATTACCACATTTTTAGCTGAACGATGAAATTACAGCATGATGTTATATCGTCTTATACGACAGCTGTTGAATGCTCGAATCTGATTGGTTAGAAGGTGTTGAATAATTTTCTGTAACAGAAGCTCTGACAGTAGTGCTGGCTATGAGACAAATCACATGTTCATGTTAAATCACCTGTTCTAACATGTTAACATTTCTGTAATAACAGTTTAAAGAGGAATTCATACGGTGGTCACGCCACATAATCTGAGGCTAATAGTACATGGATTTTTAAAAATAAAAGCGTTGTAATTTTCAAAGGAAAAATTTGTCATCGTTGATATGGTGACGTTTTCTGCAAGGAGACAGTTATTTCACATTTACAGAAGGAGTCTCTAGTGTCAGAGCTATATAACAGTTTATAACTTTAGGACAGGGGACTTTGCACTAATCAAAGCTTCATCTTGTAACAGCGCACGCTTGTTTTTCTTGTTTTATTCCTTACATCGGGGGTGTCCAAAGTCCGGTCCCAGGGCCAAATGCGGCCTGTAGACAGATGTTTACTGGACCACGGCTTCCCTGTTAGAAAGTTCAAAAAGTGGCCCGCTGACCAACATGTTGCAATCTTTCCTTTCACCTGACGGCGGCAGCAGACTGTGTTAACACAGTTAGCTAAAATGCAGTGTGACTGGTTTTAATGAGGTTCAATCTGGCCCCTACTGAGAACAGTTTGGACACCCCTGCCTGACATAACTAACACCCAGCACTAGTATTTTTAGACATTTACACTAGAGAATTAACCTTGTTGGTTGGGAGGAGAACCTTGGTTTTGGTTGGACTCTATAAAGAGTGTGATTCATTATTATTATTATTATTATTTATTTATTTATTTATTTATTTATTTATTTTACATTTTCTTAAATGTAGTTTTAAATATATTTTCCTGCCCATATGGTGGTGTACTGGATGTTTAGTAGACTACTGTATGTTTGACAGCATTGGTAATAAGTCTCTTATGTGCGGATACAGGAAGTGTGCCCTGAGCGGTATGTCCCATCTCTGCCGACATCGCATCAAACTGGGAGATAAAGAGAATTATTACTACATCTCTCCCTCCAGCAGAGCTAGGGTACAAACCTCTCCTTGTCTGTATTTGTACTTTCCACATATGCTGAAGTAAATACTTCATACTTTTAGTAAACATGGTCGTTTTTTAATTTCGACAGCGTACGTAGGTGTTGACTTCTTTCTTTCTCTGACGCCAGATCACAGCGGTGTGTAACTTCTTCACTTATATCAGATACATCCAGCAGGGTCTGGTCAGACATGACGGTGAGTGACGAAACGGGTCTCACATGAATCACCTTCATATGCTTGTGATTAAGAGACTTCAGTTTTCAGACTCAATATACAGTATTTCACATGATGGAGTAATTCTCTCTCTCTCTCTATAAGTGTTAACGGGGTCATGCATTTTGTGATGGGATCAGTCAGACCACTTGTGGAGGTGGTCTTGGACATAT
>JANDJT010000041.1:7334758-7354765 GCA_024331685.1 Stegophilus panzeri | reverse complement strand
GTACAGTAGCACTACTTGTATTGTTCTCTGCTTGATATATCGCTTTGCTTGTATTTTCTCATTTGTAAGTCGCTTTGTATAAAAGCGTCTGCTAAATGAATAAATGTAAATGTAAGATCAAGTTAAACAATAAAGACAATTTTTCACAATCCTCTTTGTTCATATCTACCAAGGGTGCCAATATTATTGGAGGGCACTGTACATCTTCCAAAATCTAGCACAATTTTTACTCAGTTGATAGATATTCTAGAATATAACACACATTAAGACAGTGTTTATTTGTTTCAGAAAATCTTGATTAAAAAGGGAACTGTATTATTATTATTATTATTATTATTATTATTATTATTACCCTGATCACAACATGTCTGCTTAATGTTTAGCAGTTGTTTTGACCTACAGTGCACGTGTGTGTGGTGGCCTGGAAAACCCTTCAGATGCTGCTGAATTCCAACGAACAGAATGAAAAATAATTTTTGGGCCACAATTAGGTTACTTTGGTTTAGAAACCATAAATAAAATTCACCAAATCCATAGGGAACTGTTTTAATTTATTCTGAATCTTTCACAGGACTGTCATCCTGTACAGATCATGATGGGCAAGGAACCAGCTGGTGGTAAAAACAGTCAGTCTGCATAAAAGATGTTGAAAATGTTGACTGCTACAGTACATGTACGTGCGAGTTTCTCGCACAGCAAATGATCATTCTTTGATCAAGTTGTTGTGTTGCTACATACCGTAGCGAACAGACAGCATTTGTGATAAAAAAATATATATATATATATATATCAGAATGAAATCTTTAAGAGCAATTTCATAATTTTCAGTTTTGGAGGTAACTCCAGACTTTAAAATGCTTTCATTTCTGGTTGAGATGCATGCAAAAGAGAAACCCGTTTCAATGCAGCATAGCCTGCAGTTCTGAGGAAAAATATAGCACAACTTTCAAAAAGGTTATTCCAAGACTATGACAAATATTTAGTTTCAAATAAACGTTTCTAAAACTGTACGTGTTTTTTGACTGCTTTTATCTAATATTGACTCAGTATGGTCCTCTGTGTGCTGCTGCTATGCAATCGCTTTCATCAAACAAGAACAACAAGTGATATTAGTGAAGAATTATGTAGTCTATATAAAATATAGAACGAATTGTGAAATGTTTGTAATAGACTTTTGAACCCTACAGTATGTCTCATATGTGTGTGTGTGTGTGCACCTGTATGGGGAAACATGGTGTGTCTCTGCTGCAGGTACGGGTGCAGTCTGCACCGGTCTTGAACGAGGCCGTACTGGGGCTCTGAGGGGTCAGCGACAGATCATGGTCAATCCACTGTCCCCACTCGACCAGTAGGTGAGACAGAGACACATCCAAAGAGATCTTCTCGTTCTGGGTGTACAACACCTCCTGCGACACGACGCGAACCTACACAGGCACCGACACAACCAAACAGTTCAGTGGCTCTAAAATAACTTGCAGACTATTCGTTAATAATGAGAGTTTAAATAATGTGTATGAATCAAATACAAGATGTCTTTTTGTGCATTCAAAGGCTGTTCATTTGATATAAATTAAGTAAATAAATACAATTATTAATGCACATTAATATTACATAATATCATTGCACATATCCCAGGAAGGTGTTTACCAAAAAGAAAATAGAAAAAAAACCAACATCATATTAACGGAGAAACTAGGGTCTAAACTGCAAATTGTTCATTTAGAACAACAATCCCCGTTACAATCCTATAAGCAAAGGTTTCGAAAACATAAAAAGTCACATTTATGCTCGTTTGTCATTAATCCATATACAGAGTGTTGCATGTATCGTCGTCACATGACATGCTATTAGACCACTGAATTCCATAACTCAATTTAAAAAAGGTTTATTGTGCATTATTGTAAATATCAGAAACATAAAAAAAAATAAAATAAATAAAATTACACTCTAAGTGTTTACATACAACTGTGCAGTCTATATATTAATAAAACAGGTCTTACTGGAGGCAGTGTAAAGTTACTGTAGGTGTGCTGGGGATTCCAGCCTCTGGGTGTGCTGGGAAAATCTTCATATGCTGGTGGAAGCCAGCGAGCATACGGAGTGTTCGCTGCCCCCAGCAGTGGATTCTGTCTGCAGTAAACACCCATCACACAACTGATGTTAAAGCTGTTTAACAACATATACACTCACTGGCCACTTTAATACGAACACCTATTTTGAATCCGAGGCTAAAGTGGGAACACGCTCACTGAAACTGGACAGTTGGACCAGGTAATGTTTTTTTTGTAATCTGTAAACTGCCCGGTTTCAGTGAGGCTTCCTGTTCAGATTCCTGTTATTAGCTGACAGGACTGGAACGTGAAGTGGTCTTCTGCTGCTGCTGCTGCTGTACTGTATCGCATCCACCTCGAGGTTCGGCAGGTTGTTTGTTCCGAGATGCTTTTCTGCTCATGAGGGTTGTAAAGAGTGGGTATTTGATTTACCGTAGCCTACCCGTCAGCTTGAACCAATCCGACCTCTATCATCAGCAAGGTGTTTCCGCCCACAGAACTGTCACTCACTAGATGTTTTGCTTATCATACCATTCTGTGTAAACTTTACAGACTTTACATTTGTGTATGAAAATCCTAGGAGAGCAACAGTTTCTGAAATACTCAAACCAGCACCACAAACCATGCCAGATCCCATTTTGTTCCCATTTCTGATGTTTGATGCGAACAATAACTGAAGCTTTTGACGGTATTATCTGTATGATTGTATGTATTGCGCTGCTGCCACATGATTATCTGATTAGATAACTGCATGACTAAGCAGGTATACAGGTGTTCCTATTAAAGTGAGTGAGCCGGTGAGTGTATAGCGCTTATTGCTGTGTTTTTTGTCTTTGCTGCTGCAATATTCAGTGAGTACCTGTTGTTGCAATGGCCCGTGATGGTGCGGTAGCGCTCTGAAAGGCAGTCACTTTTGCACACAGGTCTCTTGAGCTCTGCCGAACACCCTGTAGCTTCCAACAACGTCTCAACGTCATCCACGCTCAACAGCTCTAAGACACACACACACACACATACACACACACACACACACACACACACACACACAGAAGCCATGATGGACTCATGTGAGGGTCACGCTGACAGAGTACTGGACTGGACTGACGTAGATATATGAAGACAATTAGGCTGAACCATCGTGTATTTGTGTTAACGTTTATACCAGTATGTTTAGGCTGAGCCATAGTGTGGGTGTACACCATCTCTCTGATGACTTCCACCGTGTTGTCCAGCAGCTCCGCAGCTCTGATATGCGCTCTGGTACCAGTCCCGATCTGTTTAAACTGAGCCAGCAGGTCACTGGGACGAAAAGAACCTTCTTTTACAGACATCTTCACTCTGAGAGACAGAGGGAGAGGATGAGCACATCAACACATCACAGTCGAAGATTTTAAACATTATAATCTATTCGTATTATGTTTCACTACTTAAATGATAAATGAACACAAGCTCTTTTATACTGTAACTGACCTCTCATTAGTCCGTGCATAAGCAGCATCCGTTAGCTCTCTGGCTTTCCTCAAAGCCTCCTGGATGAACGTGGAGCCCACATACACTGCACACATATCTGCTGTTTACATACATACTCACCCAAAAAGTTTTTACGTAATTAAATTTATAGTTTTGCCTTGAGAATTTTCTTGTAAACAAAGGTATACGCATGTTTGGCCTGAAAAAAGTAAATAATCAACCCTTGTGTTGTCTTAAGGGTCAAAAATGGCCCGCTGGAGAAAACACTGATTAAATGCGGTCTTTCTGCACCATGGAGAGGGGGGAAAAACCCAGATATTCACAAAGTTTGTGATGAAGTACAGGTTGTTTCTTCCTGAAAAATAGATTTAGGGTTTAAAATTCAATTAAGCTGCAGTATTTTAGGAGTTTAGTGAAAGCGAGTCATTTTTTGACCCTTAGGATAAGGCTAGAATACATAACGTTAAGACTACACAAGGGTGACATTGCAAACATTTGATCTTTTATTTTATCATTTTATCCTGAATTTCATCAAATTTATCTGGAATTTTCCTATTATAGGATGACCATAAATAAAATACCAGATTATTAAACTTATTCTGAGATATTTTTACTAATTACAAAGTTTAAAATTTTCCCAATCCATGGGCAGATAATTTTGCTTCTTTCCAGAAATAAATGCTTAAAATGAACAAAATTATCTGCTAACACACACACCACCATTATGTAAAGAACTGCATAAATCTGACTATATTCAAGATATTTTCACTTGATACCATGACTTTTTATTGATTTATTTATTTATTTTTTTGCAATTCATTGAGTCTAAAGTGAATTCCAATTTAATGCTATTCTATCATTATAATCATTATATCATATTCAATTTCTATTCAGTCAACGCAACCAAAAACTAAGTACACTTCTGCATTTTCAGGCTTATTTTCAAACAATTCAGTTACCTTGAGTAGAATTGCTCTCCAGAATTGACTGAATTGACCTCACGCCTGAATCACAACAATATATATTTGGTTAGTTTCAATACTTGAACAATAAACACTCGTTCAAATTCATTAAAAAAAAAAAAAAAAAGAACCAACATTTGCCACCTGTTATGTTTTTGCCAGGAAACTGAGACGCAAACAGGGGCAGCAAAGACATCACGAGTGTCAGAGTAGAGGAAGAGAAAGGCATCTACAACAGCAATGACAAAAAATTCACTTCCATGAATTGATAGCTTTAAAAAAAAAAAAGTAAAAATCTTTTTAACTATATATGCACCTTCATCACAATATAGTGTAATTAACACTTACCATATGAACAACCTCCATTTGTAGTGCTGATCACTGTAACACTTCAGTCTGAATAATCAAAATTTCAGTGTGTTTACAATGTGTTAGGATACACCATACTCAACAAAGTACCAAAATGGATAATATTTCCTGTATATGAATGGGTTACCCTCTAAAATAATTGGTCATCACCAAGGTTGTGACTTTTATACTCTGGCTAGAGCTGATCCGGTATGTGCAGAATTCTCTTATCTGTGCACATGGTGACAACAATCCCACATCAAACAATACCGAACCCACACACACACACACACACACACGCACACACACACACACATCTAACTCTTTGCTAATTATGCCACAAATCAAACATTTTTCCTCCAATCAAATACATTTTTTAAAATGGGGCAAGAGCTCTATTTTGACTAGAGGTGTCATTAAGCCTTTTTATGCATATGTCTAATGTTTTAGCATGAATACAAGTGAATTAATGTAAACTGGTGATCTGGAACAAGACCATTCTGAGTTAACGCACGTAAGGAATACTGAATAAACACCATAGCAGGTTGACTTCCCTGTAGGTTCTGCATGGCATCGAGGCAGGCGTATAGGCGTATAGTTTAGTTGGCTCGAAATCCTCGAGTCAAACGCAGTCACTCGGCTAGAACGATAAAAAGCTTAAAAGAAGCCCCAAACTAGAATTTCCCTCCCTGACGTCATCCGCAGTCCTCACTTTCCAATTTGAAGCCTTTCTCTTATCAGTACCGCAGAGGCTTCTCTGTTTTCTCTCTTCAAGTCCTCTCACTGTCAGTACTCTCTTCTCCAGGTGTGCGTGAGCTCGATCTGATTGAAGCCGTGCCAGGGAGAAGAGTCATCAACAAGAAGAGATATTTCTGAGGAAAGAGAATGCAGGGACGATGACATTTCATCGATTGTTATTAAGTTATGAACTAATCATTTGCGAATGATCAGAATTCAACAAGGTGACCTCGTACAACAGGCTATATCGAATCTTCATACTGTACACGTGTTCATTTCCTCACCCTTTCCTTTTGCCTCCTAGAGATCTTTTTCTCCGTGACAGCTCAAGACACCTGCCTGGAAAAATACATACCATTCTGTCATTTTTCTTCAAAACATATTAGGAGATATTATTAATAGAGGAATGGCTCATAAATATAGTACTGTGTAAAAGTCTTAGGCGTCCTATTTTTTTTTTTTTTATTTTTTTTTAGTACAAACTTATAGATTTTTTTATTTTAGGATTTCTACATTATTGAGTCAGTTCAAAAAACATTTTAGATTTCTTCAATCCAAAATTAAACGTTACAGAAAAATGTTTGTAAATAAAGCATGTTATGTAAGAGACCACTTTTCAGGAAAAAAACAAAAAAAACAAAACATAATGAAGGCTGATGGGTTTGCTGCAAAAATAAGAAGCGAGTGCGACAGTCAAAGTCTCCAGAAGAACCGTGTCTGGTTCTGCAATATGCTCAATAAATCTTACAGCTCATTTCCATATAAAACTGCACTAAATTCTACCTGAGACTATTTTTTTTAATTTAAGCAAAGGGTCGTCACACCAAATATTTACTTTGTTTCATTTATTATTGTTTAATCCTTTTATAGTATTTGTTTTTAATGTAGAAACATTTCATTTAATTATTTTTAAATGCATATTTGCTCTTCAGTATTTCTTTGCATGTGCCTAAGACTTTTGCACAGTACTGTACTTTCATTGTTACTGCCAAAGAAATATCCTTTAATAAAATAATTCAGTAAAAATAAATTAATTTGTTTCCCAAATATTCATTAGTGGATGCGAATAATTTTGAGCACACCGTCTAATGCAGGGGAGTCCAATCTTATCCGGAAAGGGCCGGTGTGGCTGCAGATTTTCATTCCAAACAAGCAGTCACACCTGAGTCTATTGAAAGCCAAGCTCAACTGATTAAACAGGTGGAATCAGGTGTGCCTCCTGCTTGGGTGGAATGAAAACCTGCACCCACACCGGCCCTTTCCGGATAAGATTGGACACCCCTGGTCTAACACATAGGCAGCACAAATAAATAAAGAATTTCACCATTCTTAGGTTAGACATGTTTATTATCGTCACTGCAGTTGCCATAGCTGCAAGTCGACAACAATGCAAAGTTTATACAATACTCTTATTTTATTACATAATCTTCAAATGAAAATGTATATTGAACATCTAGAAGGTATTTGTTCGTATCCAATTTTTGTTTTTAAGACCCACAAAATGTTCACATATATTTTAAAAGAAAGTTCAATTAAATAGATAAATAACTTTAAGCAAATAATATTGCAATTTATTATTGAACAAGCAAACAAACAAAAAAAAAAATGTCATTAATGTCATCAAAACACAAACATAACTCATAAAAGGTTTAGTGCATGGTGTACTACGACTCGCTCCTTTCTGAAGACTGTATTTGAATGCTTTTTATCTATTTATTTATTTTTTAGAGTGTTTAGCAAACAAACCTGCCTAACATGTTGGTCTGGATATTTAAAAAAAAAAAACAAAAAAAAAAAAAAACAAAAAAAAAAAAAACCCACACACACAGCTACTTAGCATAATTGCAAACGTATCATTGAAAGTGCATCTGAAAGTAAAACTCATCTATAAAGAGCACCAAGAGTGCTAAACTACAATCTGAACAACAACATCAACACTGAATCAGCTGGTAGTGAAAAGCAAAACTGGATTCAGACCAACATGCAAACACAGATTAATATACCTACACTAGGATCTCTGACATATGATGAAGTAGACAGTGGTGCCTCAGTGGTTAAACGCTCTGGGTTACTGATCAGAAGGTCAGGAGTTCAAGCCCCAGCACTGCCAAGCTACCACTGTTGGGCCCTTGAGCAAGGCCCTTAACCCTCAACTGTTCAGTTGTATAAATGAGATTAAATGGAAGTCGCTCTGGACAAGGGGGTCTGCCAAATGCCGTAAATGTAGACTGTAGTGTAGAAGCTAGGAGAGTGCAGGCAGACTGTCCTGGTGGTTGGTGGAGGGCTGCAGTAAAGACATGAGCAGATCAGGGAAGAGGATTCTTCATTAGGCCTGCTGAGACCAGAGGAACCGATCGCACCTCTCCAGCATGGTCTGGATCAGAGCTCTGAGGAGAGTGTAAAATGTTCAGAACAGATGCATGAAGTAAGAATGAAAGAAAAACAAGGCATTTGAGATGAGCGGGGCTGCTTCAGAACGTAGGGTTTGTGTTTTAGTGTGAGGTGAGACTCAGGGAAAAGGAGTTATCAGGCCCCTCTTGAGTAAACTAAATTGATGTAAATATAATATGATTCCTTTTTTTTTTTTTTAAATGCTTACACTGTATGTGCAATTACAGTTCAATGTACAGACATCTGATACAATATCATTACTGACACATAAAATGGTATATTGCTGGACTTGGGAGCTGGTATTGTATTGTTATACATTAAAACTCAGTATAATCGCGTTTACACTCGTGTCCAGGGGTAGCGCTGATAAGCCCAGGGATTGTGTACCACACACAGCCGGTTCTTCATATTTTAGGGCCAAAAGGTGGCGGTAGAGAACCAGCACTCTTTTCTGGGACTTTTTCCTGGGACTTTCTTTCTTCCTGTTTATCACTGACCAGAGTAACTATTCCATAAATATTATCCTAGCTGTTCGAGTCATGTTTTTTTTTTTGGATTTGACTTCTTGAATTCCATCTCAATTAGCAAAAAATTCTAGAAATGTATAAAGCAGGCAAAACACCAAAACTCTTCCATGGGCTCTCCTTCTTGATGCAAGATAAATAGACAATACGATGTTAGAATATCATGCACTGACTCAGCAATTTATTGCCTAGCCTCGCTTTTTATTTTTTTTAACATAAGTAGATTATGTTGGTACACACACGAATCTCTTGTTCTGCATGCAGATGTTCTCAGCTGCAAGCCATAAGTGATGACATTTCCAGTAATAGAATGATGAGGGCAGTGAGGTCCACTGTGAACGCATGTGATCCTGATTCAACGTAGTCAGAACTGGGTGATCTAAATGTTGGTTTTTTTTTTTGGTTTTTTTTTTTGGAACAAGCAATTTAATTCAGGATTCGAGATTAAGTATTTTCCAAGCACGCTTTTCTGGAACGCAAGATGAACTTGTTCAGCCTGTGAACACTGAATCAAAACATTAAACAGCCTATTGAATATTAATATCTGGACTCCCTGTGGTAATCACGAGGTTAAACGAGACCATTGTTTCCTCACCTCTGCCTCTTCTCTGCCACTCTCAGGAGCTCACACACCAGTGTGGCGTGAGTGTTCAGCTCCGAGTTCAGCCCACACTCCTGCAGCGCTGCTAGGGCCCTGTCCGGCCCTACAATCCGCGCCAGGCACAGTATCAACTTCTCCACACTGATCCAGCTGCTCCAATCCGCCGAACCGTTGATCAGGTCGACGGGCCCATCATCGTTGCCCTTACCATTAGTGTTATCCACACGGCTATCGGCACTGGTGCCGTTAATTGTATTAGGTGTGGACGGACAAGCGGTAGGGTCAGAAGGGAGAAGTGAAATGGCTGTTGAAGGGCTCGTGGAGTTCCTCTGTTGACAAAGCTGAATCAGGAACATCCACTCTTCCATGGTCTGTGGAACGATACCTATAGAGAACCAGACACACAATCAACATTTCAAACAGGAGGACACGTAGGAAATATATAGAGAGAAGACATTTCGTTTTTCCTGACTTTAAAATCCTCCTATACACATCTAGCCAGTATGTGTGCAAATTGCATCTCAGCAACATCACATGCAGTCCATTTGCTAATTGGGAACACGTTGGCACAAGGTTGTTTCGGTTCACTGTTTAACAAATGTACTTTAATATTCTTTTAATACCATAAGGCAAGTTGGAATATTTATTCAATTGCCATCCAAGAAAAGTAGGTTAAGGTTTTTTGGGGGGGGGGAGTTGGGGGATGGAGAACACCCTCCTTCAATTCTATGGTTTTATTTATCAGGGCCTAAATAACAATTGTGTGGTCCTCACCAACTTCTATAAACAAAATAACCTCAAGTGACAACATAAATACACAACAGATTTCGATATGTAGTCATTTCCCCCCCCCAAAAAAAACTAAACCAACATTCGGGAACCAGGTGGGGGAAAAATAAATACACCCTATAATTCAATAACATGTAGAACCAGCTTTAGCAAAAATAACTTTAAGGAAATGTTATCTGTAGGAGTTTATCGGTCTCTCACATCGTTTTGGCCTACTCTTCTTTAGAAGATTGCTTCAGTTCATTGACGTTTGAGGGCATTTGTTTATGCAAAGCTCTCTCAAGATCCCGCAACAGCATCTCAATGGAGTTGAGGTCTGGACTTGGCCATTCCAACACCTTGATTTATTCCTTCTTTAGCCATTCAGATGTCGATTTGCTGTGCTTGAGGTCATTGACCTGTTGCATGACCCAATTTCATCCCAGCTTAAGCTGCTGGACAGGTGGGCTCACATTTGTCTCAAGAATATTCTGGTATAAAGCAGAGTTCATTGTTGTGTTGTGCAGGTTTCCTAGGTCCCGTGTCTGCAAAACAAATCTTCCTAACCCAACTCTTCACCCCTCCATCACCCTGCTTGGCAGTTGGTATGAAGTGTTTGTGCTGATACACTGTGTTTGGTTTTCACCAAATATGGCACTGTGCATGATAACCAAACATCTCCACCTTGGTCTCATCAGTCTGAAGGATATTGCTCCAACACTTTTGTGATTTGTTCGGATGCAATTTCGTGAAGTCATGCTGCCATATTCATTTTGGAGCGAAAGGGCATTTTCATAACCAACCTTCAGTGAAAGCCATACTTGTTCAGTCATTTTCTGATACAGGGGCCTGTAGGTCACATGACGTAGCTCTTGGGTTTGTCTTTATATCTCTGAGCATTAAATGGTCTGACCTTGAACTGAATTTGCTGGGGCACGCACTCCCGAGAAGATTTGTAACTGTCTTGAAGGCTCTCCGTTTGTAAACAATCCTTCTCACTGTAGAATGGTGACCTTCAAATTGTTTGGAGATGGCCTTATAACCCTTCACAGATTAATGAGCAGCAACAATAGCTTCTCTGAGGTCATGGCTGAGGTCATTTCTTTTTGGAATGAAGTCGGCACACACCCGAGTGCTCCAGAACACTAAAAGTGTTCACACTGACAAAAGTTCTGCTTTTATAGAGGTAGTTGCACTTCTTGTGCATTTCATTAGTAACACCTGGCTGCTAATTACTCTTGTAATGATTGTGGAAGTAGGAAGGGTGCACTTATTTTTTCCTCACCTGGTTTTTGAATGTCGGTTTACGTTTTGGGGGGAAAAAATGACTACATATTGAAATCCCTTGTGTTTTGTGTTGTCACCTGAGGTTATTTGTTTGTTTATAGAAGTTAGTGAGGACCACACGATTTGGTATTTAGGCCCTGATAAATAAAACCATAGAATTGAAGGAGGGTGACTGGACGACAGTTACTCACATGAGCTGAATATTTTTATCATCAATATGAACATGTTGAGATCATGTTGAGGGGGCACTGTCCTTAAACAGTGATGGGTTTAATTCACACATTATACTAAAGTATAGCTAAGTGTAACATCTTAGCAAGTGAAACTAGCTTAAATATATGTCTAGGAATAGGCTCAACGGTCTTATACAGTACATGTTATATAATAATGTCATCATGAGAAATATTAGATAACTTTCCTTTATTAAAGATATCTTCACTTGTCAAGATATAATTTTTGCAGTGCGCTGACATCTTCCTTGTTAGCAAATGAGGTCATTGGGACATTGTTGAGAAGTAAAGTGGAGAAGTTTTGCCTATTAAGTTTGCTATTTTGCTGTAGAACTAGCCAATTAGTAGTTTTATGGTTCAGAAGTATCGCAGATCTTTACCACTGTGTTCCTCCAGTAGACTCATATCATCTAATCTGCAGATGGCAGAGAAAGCCTCAGTGCGCCGTTGCAGCTCTTTGCACAGGTAGAGATAGCCTGTCCAGTAACTGTGAGAAGACACGCACTGCTGTTAACCACCACAGCTCCTCCATCATAAACAATTATACTTACTTAAATCCTCAACACACCCCACAGAAATAATATTTCATTCTAACATTTGCAGTAAAAAAAAAAAAAAAAAAAGAAAAAAAGTATACTTTCATAAACACCGTTTTCCCTAGTAGTTCGGAATTAATTCCATCTTTCTTTGCGAGAAATACACTGACCCATGAAGTCTGCATGACTCCATCATCTTCTGTTTAGAGTCCAAATCGGCAGGCAGGCGGATCAGCAAAGACAGCAGACGTCCATAACCCCAGCAGAAGTAGTGAGAGTGCCACCTTAGACAACAAGACAAGTCTTTTACAATGTAGTCGATGTTTAGTGGTATCTTAGAAACATGTGCAAAGCAGTGCTGTGTATGTTCTGCACTCTGCACAGTTACATTTCTATAAGAAAACTGGAAATGACTCGCAACGCTAAACAGCTTCAAGTTTGGTGTTGCATAGAGAAACACACAAAGAATATTTGTACTTTGGTTGTCCATCAGCTGTCAGCGTATCATCTTTCCGTGGTGCATCATGGATGAGAGCTAGGTCCAACCAAACTTGTCGTAGCGTCTCAGGCTGAAGCAGTGACCCTAAGAAAGAGAGTCTGGAGACAGAGAGAGAGAGAGAGAGAGAGAGAGAGAGAGAGAGAGAGAGAGAGAGAGAGATATCAAGTTTGGCTTTCTTGTTCTTGATGACTTTAGATGACTATGGAAATTAATCAAATCTAGCTCTGTATGGTCTAGTCTTAGATACAGATAGAATTTGCATGCATTACAATATATATATTATATACTTACTGTTATCAGACACAGGCTTGAGGGTTTTTTTAATTTTTTTATTTGTACCTCATCACTAAGTCTGTGTCTGAATATCCCTACTGCCCCCCCAGGTGAAAAGCAGTACGCCAAAAGAGTAGCAAGTCCGAATTCTCAGTATTCATAAACCAGGAGGCGAGAAATACCCGAACGACCTACTGCTTCTGCTGAGAGTCTGCAGTATGGAACCAGTGGACACTGCACTAACACGTCGGGACTGGCACGGAAGAGCCGTCCCAAAAAAAAATATGGCGGAATGCAGCTTGTCGACTCATTTGAAGTTGTAGGTTACATGACAATGCCAACATGGCAGATGTAGTATATCCGGATTGTATTCATACTACACACATATACTGGTCAGTACGTACTGTATCAATGGCCGAGCAGTAGGTACTGAATCGAATGCAGTAGGTACTGTCACAGTATGCGATCCCGTAAGCAGAATCCATCCATCCATCCATCCATCCATCTACAGTATGTCATATGTTCGAAGTGTAGTGTTCCT
This sequence comes from Stegophilus panzeri, assembly GCA_024331685.1. NCBI lineage: Eukaryota > Metazoa > Chordata > Actinopteri > Siluriformes > Trichomycteridae > Stegophilus > Stegophilus panzeri. The sequence goes on along the minus strand of JANDJT010000041.1, from coordinate 7,341,546 downwards.
TTTGTGTTTAAGGATTTATTCTGTGTCCATAAAATATTTATTTTCAGCTCTGCAAAACAGGTAGCTCTGTAAATTTCTAGCTGCTATTATAGTTCATTATCAAGAATGAAAACAGTATAATCTAAGAGCAATACTGGTATATTTATATTATACCAGCATTAGGACACTATTACTGTATATACCCCCAAAGTACATAGTAATCGCATCAAGAATACCTTTGTTCTTCAGCTTGGGACTGAACCAGGTTGTCTAGGTATGGCAAAAAGTGACTGGGTTGGACCATGGCTATGATGTCAGAGGGGAGGATTGTAGGATAGAACTGGGGGTATGCCCGAACGGCCATCTCCCCATGCTTCTCATACAGTCTACAACAAAAGGGAAAGAGAATCAGCATCAACATGACCAGCTAAATAACAAAAATATCCTGCTGCTTAAAAAAAAAGTAAATAAAAAGAAACACAGATTTACAAAATAGGGCAATATCCTGTGGAAATATTGAGCACCCTTATATAAGGTGAATATAGAGACCGTGTGTGTGTGTGTGTATACAGCTTACCTGTAAAGGTGTGTGAGGAGCACTGGAGCATTCCAGGGCTGCAGCTCTCTCAGACTGCGCAGTGACTTCAGTATATCTCCTTTCTGAATGACTTCCACCACCTTACTGGCCTGGGTAAACTCTGCGAACACATGCGCGTAGCTCAATGAATTAGATGAATCAGATGAATTAGCAGGATGGCCTACAGACCGTATAAATGTGTCGCTATAATGTCAAATGTTAGTTTTGTTCTCTAAAACTACTTCTATTCAAACAGATAATATAAGGTAATAAAGGCAATACTGGACTTTTATTCTTACTGGACTGGATTATTATTATTATTATTATTATTATTATTATTATTATTATTAAACAAAAGTTTCTAGAACCTTAAAAAATGACCACATTGCAGTACTTCTGGCTGTGCAGTTAGCACTGGGAATGTGTTAAAGAAGAGGAAGTGTTAAAGAACGGATATTCGGTTAACCGCAGTGAGAGGGAGAGAAAAAGCCTATTTAAACATGGAGGAACCATGTATCACTTTCCACTGCACTTAAAGTTCTTCCTGTCAGTGGTAGTACAGGTCTGAGTGTGGTAGACAAGACAGAGAGAAATAATGAACAGAAATTTACTGAATGTCGGAAAGCTAGAACTACTTTTTCAAATTACTCTCAACAAATTAAAAAATCTCATATGATCACAGTTTAATGTAATAATCTTAAAATCCCTAAATACATTTCCATGTTGTAAATGTAAATTTCCATGAAACCCGGCCAAAAGTATGTGGACACCTGATATCACAGCCATATCTAGTTCTTCACCAAACTGTTGCCACAAAGCTGGAAGCACACAATTGTTTAGGATGTATGTGTGTTTACTGTAGAATTAAAATTTCCCTCCACTGGAACTAAGAGGCCCAAACCTGTTCCAGCATGACAATGCCCCCGTGCACAAAATGAGCTTCATGAAGACATGGTTTGCCAAGGATGGAGTGGAAGAACTTGACTGAGCTCTGACCTCAACCCCACTGAACACCTTTGGGATGAACTGGAACGCTGACTGCACCCCAGACCTCCTCGTCCAGCATCAGTGCCTGACCTCACTAATGGTGACTCCAAAATCTAGTGGAAAGCCTTCCCAGAAGAGTGGAGATTATTGTTACAGCAAAAGGGGACGGTGTAAGGAAGCATTGCAGAGTGTTTGAGCCATGCCACAAGTGGAGTAAAATGGGGTCAATCTGCAGACTAGAGCCGCAACAACTAATCGCTAGAATCGATAATAATCGATTATGATAATCTCATTATTGATTAGTTGGTCTGCATGCGGCACGGGGTGCGTTTACTTATTACGTTACTTCCGTTCCAAAAACACACTTCGGAGAGTAAATACTAAAGTTGCATCCCAAATGACGTACTATACACTTACACTATGCACCGTGTCCTCTACCGTCTAGTGTATGAATTTTAGAAAGGTTATATCATCTCAAATGGAACACTAGCGGATTTTTTTTTACTAACCGGAAGTATAAACCGCTTCCTAGTCGACGGCGCATGACATCAAACGCACTTAATGCGACGCCGCTAGCTTTGACAGATACCCAGAGAAACTGACAATGACTTTCTTCTGATTACTGTTTATGTCACCGTTACCTTTTATAAAAAGTAATGCATAAATACTATTATAAGTATTTATACATTATTTTTTATGGATGCTACAGTCCTAAATGAATAATATATATTCTGGTGTGTGTCTGTGTGTATTGGGTTCTTTTCAGTCGTATATAATTGGACAAACAGTTGTGTAAAGTTTTAGTCTGAAGTTTATATTTGTAACACTCAGTTTGCGGATTTTATTTAAAATAAACGAAAAAAATGGTATGGAAAGTTTGCCCCCATCCGATTAATCGAAAATAAAATAAAATAAAATAAAATAATAATAATCGACCAACTAACTGATTATGAAACTAATCGTTAGTTGCAGCCCTAGTCCAGACTCAATGTTCCTTTAAGTTGCAGTGGAGTGAGGAGAGCCAAAGTTTTATTGGGGATGTACTGGACATAACTAGGGCCCGAGCACTCATGGTGCGAGGACCCTATTGTATCTTCTGCGTTTATTATTTTTTATTTCGCGTTCTTTTCTTAAATGAATCGCATTTTTGAGGGCTTAAACCAAGGGTGTCCAATCTTATCCGCAAAGGGCCGGTCTTATTTTAACGAACTCCTCCTAGAGAATATCTAAAGAAAACCTACTGACAACAGGAAATGACACGTTTTACATCATGATACACTCCTCTCCTAACAACACAGAAGTGCTAGAATAATGTAATGGCGTTCCCCTGGCAGAGCTGCCCCAACGTGCACCAGGGTGCGATGGCCTGTTCAACGATGCTTGCGGCTTTAATTGGAAATGTATTACTGTCGAAGGAGCTTCACATCTGCCCACCGCATTTTCATCCTGTTACACAATATACACCTTGCACAAAACGACAATGCTGCTCTCCGCATTAACATATTGCTAGACGCTGCTTTTCTTTTTCATAGATTCTCACGGACCTTATGTTGATAATGTAACAAATAACCGAATAGTGACTGCGTTTTTCTTATAACGGGGCCTAAAAAGGGTAACTGGATATTCGAATACTCAATCACTTCCCTAGCTGGTATACATACAGGTCAAGGTCTATTCACATGGCTTTACATTTAAACTGAGTGCTCAGGTAATGAGCTCATAAAATGGTGGGCCGTGAGTGAATTAGTTTTTCTTTTTAAATTCCATTTACTGTAAAATTATGTAGAATCTGAAAACAGGAGTGTATTGAATAATGTACTACCAACAAGACCTTTTACTCTTGTGCTGGTTAAAGTGGGAGTGTACTGAAAGTGACGACTGGGAAAAAAAAAAACAAACACTCACCTAGCATGCAAGCAATGTAGGTATTTAGGACGTCTGGCTGCTCCCTGTACCTCAAAGTGCACATCTTCCTCACTCTCTCCTTATCCAGCAGGAAAAAGAACCGCCGCAGAAACACGCAAACCCTCTCCAGCCCGCCGTGACCTGCTCCACCTGGGCAGCCCAAGTCCAAGTAGAGGCACGCGAGTTGAGAGAGGTCATCCAGGAGGTCTAAAGGCAGGGTGTAAGCCACTGGAGCTACAATGGCTACTGAAGATTCTGCAAACAAAGCAGTGGAGCTGAGAGTACTGTCTGTAAGGCTTTCTTCCTCTACAAGGTTTGAGGTGTGCTCCGATTCTGTCTGGCATCCTACTCCACGGTCAGCCGAACAGGGCTGTCTGTCTGGGTCATCGTCTTCCATTTCCAAGCTCTTCTTCTTCTCCTCCTCCTCGATCACCCCATTCTCCCTCTCTCTGCTTGTGGGGTTCTCTGGACCCAAGACCCTTTCTAGAATAGGGACCCACTCTAGGAGCACCTCGGTCAAGTACCTAGTATCCAAAAGAACGACAGGGTCCTGGATCTGTAAGCTACATAGTGAAACAAAGAAAGAAAGAAAGCTCTAGTTGCACTGATTTCAGCACATGCTGTAGGTTTCCAAATGTTAAGAGACCCGATCAGAATTTTGGATAATTACACCCATTTTTATGGGTTTTTTTTCCACAATGATTGAAAATTGTGCACATAAAGTGTCACAATATTTAGGTTGGCTAACAAAGTGCCAAGCCAACTTACTCACTCCGTACTATATCTGATCATCACTCACATGGCTTTCTCCGTTGCCACCCTTAGCTCATGTAACTCCTTCTCGGCTTTCTCAACCGTCTCCCTGAGAAAAAGAAATGAGAGAAAGAAAGACAGAGATAATAATATCATCTATTAAACTTACTATAAAATTAAAAATAAATAAATAATACTTACTCATTGTCTAATTCTTCCGTACATGAAGTCACTGAGGGTGTGACCTCTCCCTGTCCACCATCCCTATGGTCCAGTCGGGGCCAGAGGTCAGAGTTCATCTGCAGATTGTTGATTTTTTCCGTGGTCTTCTTCACAAAGCTTGAAACACTTATAACAGCCACAAAAGCACAGACACATAAATGCAGACTTAACACACAGAAGTGAGAGTGTATTATCGTCAAATAAATACAAGATAAATCATGGCAGGAATGCCATGAAGCTATAGACACAATGATCATTACTGTGCAAAGTAAGATTACACGTATTTCACTGATTAGAGGACAGATTGTATGGTTAAACATACATACCGTTCGCAGCAGATATGCGAAATGAAAGAACGACACTACAGTACAGGGGAAGGCTATTTTTAAAACTAGCCATCCTATCGAAAGGGGAAGTTAGACTAGGAGAAAAAGTCTGGTACTGGCCAGGTGCACATGAATCAGTGAGTTTTGTGTTCCTCGTTTAGTTTCGCTTCCCCTTTAGCTGATCTTTCCTATATGCAAGTGTATGCTTTTTCCTTTTTGATTCAGTGTGTCACTATACGAGCGCACCAGATTTTCACCTATCCTATTGTATACAGTTGTGAGTGTGTTTGTGTGGACGCAATTTATACAGCACCATCACATCAGTTTTTATGTGCATCAGTGTGGGATTAATATGGCTGTACGCACCTGGCCTCCCATCATTCTAGTGTAAAAAGCAAAAAAACAACAATGCAGCAGTTTTGGTTTTTTTATTTTGAGTTTGATTCAGAGAGGATACCTGTCTTTAACAGCCTGCAGTGCGATGAGTGGTGGTTTTGGACGGAATGAGAGTGGGAGGTGGAACTGCAGGCAGAGATCGGATTTGTCCCCCTCTACACGCACACATGACTGGGGGTCTGAAGAACAGGATGTCGAGGAGTAGAAAATGGAAAATGAAGAAGGAGAATATGGGATGAGGGGCAGACAGAATAGGAAGAGTAGGTGGGTGAACAAGTGAGAAGCATGGACGTAAGGAATTGATTACAGTGTTTGGACCAAAAGACGAATATAAATATCGAGAAGGCGGGTTGAGACACAGAAAAGGGAGGAGTAGAATGAATGTACAGAGAGAAGAAAACAAAAGCATGAAGAAAATTAGAAATTAAGAAAACGGTATGGCACAAAAGCCATAACATTGATATGAACTTAAAAGAACATTAGTATGGGATTTTGCATTCGATTCTCATCTTATATCCCCCCACCCCCACCCCCCCACTAATGCCAGTGTTGGTGTTTGTTCACGCACAGCCTCAAGAGAACATCCATGGAAGGTTTCGCAAGGTTTACTGCTGGCCAGAGAACATGTTTTACAAGTCAAATACAACATCGTTTTTAAATAGTGCAAAGACGCAGACAATGACTATGTGCAAGACAACAGGTTTCAGGTTTTGATGACTTTTAGCTGTTTATTTAGAACATACAGCAAATTCAGTGCAACAAAGCCGTCAGTCATTTTGTTGAAATCGCCAGAAAGATAAAATACTGACTTTCTTAGATTATTTTTTCTGTAATTATTTTATCATCATCATCATCATCATCTTTAACAATCTTCTAACAATCTTGAAATCCCCCTGCACTGATCGTGTCTATTTAATCATATGTCATAAATCAGTGGTTCTCAGCTCCAGTCCTGTGGATCCACTGCCCTGCTTTAACTTTTTGTCCTGATCCAGCTGAATCAGAGCAGGCACACTGCTAAAATAAACAACAAATTGACCTTTAAGCCTCTTTCACTTCCATTTTATTTCACATGTTCTTACCTTTCACTCACAGTTTTGGTATACTGTACAAAGTACAGATGCAAACCTACGATGCATCTCATTTACTCAGTTGTAAACAAGCCGTGTCAAAATTTCTCAATCAAGCAATCAGACACTGTACTCCTTATAGGGTCCTTGACCCTGCCTTGCATTTATCAGACCACAGTCAGGCGAAACCTACATAGATAGATTATCTTCTATAATTTTTGTCAGTGTCTGATCTTTGTCTGTTGCCCTCTTACCAGGCTCCACCTGCTCATCCTCCTGACCAAAGCTAAACTCCTTCATCCTTTCCTCCTCCAGCATTGACTGGCTAAGGAGGGAGCTTGTGTCCTCGTCTGATTGGCTGCCTCTACGGCTGATGACGCGATAGATGCCGCAGTCCAGCACACTGAAGCTTTCCTAATGGGGGAAAACAATGTATTCGAGTATAAACATCGCATTCAAGTGTAAACAATTCTCTCACCATCACTGATTACAAATACTCGACATTTGTACACTGCCTTCCTTCACTGCAAAAAAGAAAAAAAAAAAAAAAAGAAAAAAAAAAAAAAAAAGAAA
>JANDJT010000041.1:7290623-7309109 GCA_024331685.1 Stegophilus panzeri | reverse complement strand
TAATTTCTTCATACAGGAAGTGTCTTGAAGCTGTCATTACAAACAAAGGCTTCTCCACTAAGTATTAAATAAATTTCCGTTAGCATGTTCAATACTTTTTTCCTGCATCATTCCTCTTTATTACACATAACTTCATTTATGGACTTTAATGTTTCAATTTCTTTATATGTGCAGATTTCTTGAGTTAATACTGATGTCTGTTGAAAATTTCATGTGAATAACCTCATTGGAAATATATTTACTGAAAAAAAATGACACGTTCAATACTTATTTCCCCCACTGTACACAGAAAATTAATGATCGTCAATATGTCGCTTGGTATAACAAATGCACCTTTAGCTTTGTCTGAACAGGAGTTTGCAGAGGTTTTTTTTTTTTTTTGGTGAACGCTTACTTTTTGCTGAGGCTTTTTCCAAAATTTGTGATGCTGATTTTTTTGTGCTTTTTTTGCATGAAACTACTCAAACTGGCAAAACTGCAATCACACAAAATTGTTTTGCACGGTCTTTCGCAGTGATGCTTGTTGGTAAATGAGACCTTTCTGCTGTACCCATGTTCAATGCACGTAAATCAAAGAGGGCTTTCGCCAAATGCGCGCTGTGATGACATCACATGATGCGTCTCGGCCCGAACCTGTAGAAAATCTGCTGTAATTTTGAAAAAAAAAAAAAAAAAAAACGCGAGCTCCTCCGAATATTGCAGAGTTTGCTCGATTTTGCTTTCATTTCTGCGATCGCAAAATCGCAGAATCCTGGAGGGACTGCTTTAGGAACTATACAATGGCCAAAGTGTTGCATGACACTGTCTTAACGACAGCCTCGTACACTCTTGGGATCCTCTCAGCCAGCACTACGAGTCGTAATGTATGAATTTGTTTTAACTTGTTTTCTTTCAAGTCATTATTGCGAAACAACCGAGTTTCACAAGCTCAGTGAAAGGTGATATACTTGAACCAGTGATGCATAAACATTCGCCTGGTACTGAACACCACACACTCCTCTGAATGCTCACACTTTGCGTAGGCCAGCTGCCAGCACCATGGCACTGTGATGGTTGAAGCGTTTAATGATGGCCGAGTTGCTATTCTCTTTTACCGTTTTACAGGAGTTGGATGTGGAGGGAACCGTTAAGGAGCCGTAGCCCTGAAGACAAAAGGAACAAAGTTAGCCAAATTCGAACATGGAAATTGTTACGGTTTTCATGTAGTGATACACTGTTTCTAGCATTACCTCATCTAATATTTTATCCTCCAGGGACTGCAGATCCACCATGGGATTCTTAACACCTTGAACAACCATGGACTTCAAACCTGCCCAATGGAACGTATGAGAAGTGAGGAAATCCACACATTTTCACATACTAAGTGTTTCATGTTTCCAAAACAATTTATAGACACGTTACCCTTCTCATCCTGTTTGGCACATTCCGAAAAAATATCCTGCTGCCCAGTGTTAATGCGATCTCTGTGGAAGTAGTGTGACTGGAAGAAGCGTGTCCAGAACTCTTTTTCCGTCATGCTGTGAGGCACATTTTCAGCATATTTCTGTTTGACTGCACAAAACCAAAAGGCTGGTCAGTACAGTACTGGTCATACTGGTCAGTCTTAATGCAATAGCTGGAATTATGAATTTAAAGGAGCCATGTTATTGCGGTTTATAGGAGTAAGAGTTTTTGCGTAAAATGCCATGGTCCTATCGGGTCCCTTAACTGTTGCCGTTTGAAGATGCTATCTCCTGTGGCGTTTAAGAGGGCCATTACAGTAGGAAAAAAATAGTCAACAATGTCAGAAAAGGACCATCATCAATTGTCCCAAGTCTAGTGGTTTAGAAATAATTCATGTACCATGATAACATCTCACCTGCAGGGTATGTTCTGAAGATTGATTCGATGATGTCAGAGGTCAGGTTGTATCTCAGGCCGTTACAGCCGTCAGTCTGTGGTCTAATGTCTGCCTGTAAACACAACAAAATCTCATCAGAATACTGATTCCCGAACTGTACACGGTGACAGTTCAGGGCTCATTTTGTACCAAACTAGTGACATTAATAGACAACAAAGTCCTGGCTGTGTGTATGAGCTTACCAGGAAAGCCGCCGATATTCCCACTTCCTGCTGCTTGTTGTTGGATATGGAGTGATCTACAGAGCTTAACTTCAGCCGATTGGCCCAAAATTCTTCTGCACTGATAACTTGACTCACTACCAGGTCTTTATAGAGCTGAAACAGTACTGGATCCTCCTGCAGCATCCTGAGGGAGAAGAAGGATTAAATTAATTGAGACAGCACTTCTAATACTCTCTAGAAAACTGTTATCATGGCCACACTGTGTTGTTCTTCCACTGGTTAACTTTTCTTTCTTCAGTGGCATGCTACTAAAATCAAAATCGGCAATACCTCTATAAAAATAAAAAACCAACAACTATAGAGAAGTCTCGAGGTGGGCAAAATAACGACATAATATAGATATAGTGAAAAATGATGTCACGATACACTTTTTGGAGATATCACAGGTATTGTGTTATCTTTTTTCTTCTTTAAGTAGACATAAACTCTTTTTGGAAGCAGCTGATTTAATGTTAATTTTGTATTGAATCTTTAAAATAGTCAAATGTATTTTTAGTTTATTATTATTAGAATCCATTAAAGTGAGATATAGATAGATTGATAGATAGATGGATTACCGTTTTGCTGGTAGCTGGTTATCAAATCTATATCGTGAATCATGTATCATACAAATGTCTTCAAGTACCACGATATGATATTACAAAAATATCACCCACCCCTATTGAGGGCACAAAGTCACACAGTGGTAATGTCATCCTGTGGATAAATATGCCTCGGTTCGATCGACTGCTTGGTTCCTAGAATACTAACCTTCTTTAAAGTCCTCGTCTATGCAAAACGTGTATGTACGATCTCGAACGATGGGCTTCAAATCGTATAACTGACGTGCGTTACTGCAATATTATGTCAAATTTTAATTCGACTGCGGGAACAAATTTAATGAGCAGCTTGTGAATCTCAGTTGTTTCGCAAAACAATAACGTGAAAGAAAACAAGCTAAAACAAATCCATACATTAAGACAAATAAACGTAGCCATTCATTTAGGAAGAAAGAAAACGAAATGCGCCGTATAAAAGGAAGAAGGAGGAGGAGTTACTCTGTGTTTGTAAAGCTGACGCGCTGCAATGGCTGAGCTGCATTACTTCAAGACTTTCTGCACGCTTAGGAGGTACTCTTTTGTATGGAAGCCCATTTCCACTGGTGGTGGAAAAAAATTAAAAAAAAGGTAATTGCGACTTTATAGCTCAGAATTGCACCTTTATTTCTCACAGTTGCGATTTTATATCTCGCAATTCTGCCTTTTTGTTCTCACAATTTAGACGTCCACTTGACATTTATTGAGTTATAAAGAATGTGACGACGAAGCAACAATCATTCTCTACAAACAGGCTGTATAAGAACAACACTCATCAACTAGTCAAGACAAGGAAAACACACTTGTTATATGAAGTTAGTCATATTTCTATTGGACGTCTAAATTACAAGAAATAAAGTCAAAATTGTGCGATGTAAACTCGTAATTCTGAGAAAAAAGTCAGAACTGCGAGATATAAACCGCAATTCTGAGGGGGGGAAAAAAAAGGTCAGAATTGAGAAATATAAACTCAAAAATCCAGTCGCAATTCTTAAATATAAAGTCACAATTACCCCTTGCATTTTTTCCCCCCTCTGTGTCAGAAACAGGCTTCCATACTTCCGCATTTTTTTAGTCTGCATTTTGTTGTTTTTAGCTCACCAGTAGCTTTGCTAAATGTAAATCAGGAATTAAGGGTGATTTCTCCATAGACATGCCCTCAGTTCGTGCTCAGGACCGTTCTTCACTCTCTTTAACCTGAGGTTAGAGAGACTCACCTGTTTTTCTCTTCTAGTTCTTTGTTCGCTTTCTTTTTAAACTTGGGCAGGAGCTGCTGCAGCAGGTCTTTGGCAGCTTCCCGGTCCTTTAGAGCCGTGCTTTCATTAGCAAAGTGGAAGGTGGTGCTCTCTCCTGTGTGTAACACCAACTGAAGTTGGATCTTTGCTTTGCCATCTGGACTGATCTTCTGACCTGTGTGTTCAAGGCAAAAGCTTTTTAAAACACTGTATATAACTACTAGCACATGCTATGCCTCTGAAGATGGGTAAAGTGGTAAATGTTGGTCAGCTTCAGGTGTCACTCACAACGGATGTCGGCATACGGGTGGCTGACGGTGAAGCGATCTTTTCCTTCCGGGCCCCAGGCTATGCGCTCGGTCATCAGGTAAAGTGTACCATCCTGTTTTCTCTGCCGGACCCTCTTCACCACCAGCAGCACCTCCTCCGACACCGCTGCCATGACTGCAATAAAAAAAAAAAAGTTAGGTTTTTTTTATTATTTAAAAAAATCAATTTAAGGTTTGTTGGGGTTTTTTTTGGCTATTTTACAGATAGTCTGGCACCTCCAAGATCTTGTTTTAAAGCAAATAATCAGAAATGAATCTAATTAATTTCAGCAAGCATAGGCTATGGCAAACAAAGGGAAAGTGTAAGTGCAGGCAGTGTATCAGTGATGTACAATAAGGCTGGGTGATATGACAAAAAGAAAATACTGGCAGGACTGACTCCCTGTTAAGTTCAGAATTTAAATTCTTATTGAATTATATAAACACTCATTTTGGTCTTGCTCCACAGTACCTTCCTACTGACCTTCTTCGCTCTTACTCTCCTACCAGAACACTAAGATCTCACAATCAACTTCTTCTACCTGTCCCTTGTCGTCATCGTACTAAGACAGGGCGATCGAACCTTTTCTGTGCTTGGTCCAAAACTCTGGATTAGTCTTTGCCTTATGATGTTATATAATGTGATGATATATGATGTTATGTACAGCACTTTGAATCGACCACTGTTGTCTCTTTAAATGTGCTTTATAAATTAATTTTGACTTAACTTTATTTATTTTTTTTTTTTAAATGCCTTTTCTCCCCTCTCTTTCAGGTTTGTGTGCGTGTGTGGTTTTTTGTGATGTAATTGGGGTTGTACGTTTTGCAGAGACCTGGCAACCCTGTAGGTATTATCTAGGAAATCTACCTAGCTAGTAGTGATGAGAAGTTCGGATCATTTTACTGACTCGGATCTTTGAATCTCGTTCACCAAAATGAACGAATCCCCCCCCCCCCAACCCAAGTCATTTCGTTCATTTCAGCAGAATATAATTAAGATCTCTCCCTCTCTCTCCCACACTCCCTCTCTTTCTCTCTGTCTGTCTGTCCCCACTCTCTCTGAGACAACTCGTTGTTCCCGAGTCAGAGTATAGATTCATTCAAAATAAACGAATCATTCATGAATGAACGACACATCACTACTAGCTAGCTCAAATACAGAAACAGAGTTCGGTTTCTGGTGGTTCTCTCTCTCTCTCTCTCTCTCTCTAGCTAATTCATCTCTTACACAGAATAAACAAACAAACAAACAAACAAACACGTTAAACATGTATCCACCATGCAGAGATAGCTGCTCCAGACAGTCACCTAAGCTAGCTGCGTAACTAGCTAACTCGAGCAGGGGCTAACTAACAAACAATGAGGAATGACTGGGAATGTAAATAACCCATGTGCTAGTATTCCTCCAGGTCACTTTTTTACTAAAACAAACACTGGTTTATAACCAAGTTAGCAACCTGACATCTAGCTAGCGCAGTGGAGACGGAGTGAAGTTAGCGGGCTAGCGGTGTAGGAGAGAAACAGTCGGGTGACACCGAATATACTTGCCTTTGGCTCCAACGTTAATACAGCTGTTAGCTCAATGTTTATACTGTGGGTACTGAAGTAAACTCAACTTAAATACTATTTACAGCGTTATTCACCGCGAACACCGGCGCTTCACGGGTCAGCCCCAGCACTCCACAACTTTTCCTCCATCTCCGAGACACCGTGGATGTCGAAGTAAGATACAGCGGTCCTGTACACGCTTCAAAATTAAAGTCCAGTTCACAAAACACCTCCAGCTGTTTTAATTTTATTTATTTATTACATCTGTCAATATTCTGAACACTAACAAATCAGTTAGAGATAAGATTATGAATTCATAGCTCATAGGTAAATGCTTAAAGTCATTTGCTGAGCTGACACATGGAACAGATTATATTAACAGATAATATAACCCTACTAATGAATATACAAATCTAAGTGCAATATCAAGTATATCCAAGGCAAGAAAGAAGAAACAACAACAACAACAACAAAAAAAGGGTACATTCTCATTATGGTGTTAAATATTGTGGTAGGGGCAGGGTGGTTTAGTGGTCAGCACGTTTGTCTCGCACCTCTGGGGTTGGGGGTTTGATTACCGCCTCTGCCCTGTGTGTGTGCAGAGTATACATGTGCTTCAGGGGTTTCCTCCGGGTACTCCGGTTTCCTCCTCCAGTCCAAAGACTTGTACTGTAGGCTGATTGTAGTCCGTAGTGTGTGTGTGTGTGTGTGTGTGTGATTGTGCCTTGCGATAGGTTGTCCAGCGTGTCCCCCGCCATGTGCTCCAAGTCCCATGGGATAGGCTCCAGACTCCCTGCGACCCTGTGTATGATAAGCGGTAGAGAAAATGTGAGGATGGATGGGTTTTATGAACATTTACACTCCAATTCTATAGAAGCCCTAAGAGGCCAGGCATTATTGTAATGTATGACAGCTGTTTAAGCTTGAGTGAGTCCCTCATAAAAATAAAAACGAATTTGTTCATTCATGATGCTACACGATTGCACTAAGCTTTCGCTGCCTCCAGAACAATAAAAAACACCATGTTGTTATGTTGAGTACACAAAAAAAATCAAGTTGCGATCACGAGAAAATGACTTTGTTATGTTAAGATCATGAGAAGATTAAGTCGTGAGCACGTGAAAACAAGAAAGAAAAAAAGAATGATAACTGACCTCTTAGGGCTTCTGTACAATTCAGTTTTATGTAGTGTTTTTAACAACGGGTATTGTCACAAAGCAGCTTTACAGATATCTGGATATTGATGAAGATTTAGACTTGTGAGCAAGCCTAAAGAGCAACCAGAGGCGACGGTGGCAAGAAAAAACTCCCTCAGACCACACGAGGAGGAAATCTCCAGAGGAACCAGATTCAAAAGGGAACTTATGGTATTATACATATTCTGGGGGACACCAGATAGTGAGAACATAAATCATTATTAGGTATTAGGTATGCTCTTATCCTGTAGTGCTTCAAGAGGAGTAAAGTTGTGTAAATGTTTGTGTAAGCCAAACCAAACTAAAAAAATGATGCTGGATTTACAGTACAAAGTTTCATAAACACTGATTTTCTCCGTATTCTCATGTGTATGTTGATAAATGGCAATCAGCCATAAATTACTGGGCACCTACATGCCACAGCTGATCTGATTTGCAGAGCGGAAAGTGCAAAATGGGCAAAAATAGACAAATTTCTCTGAGGCAGAAGTTGAAGTTCGTTTGACTCACAGCTACGAGAATTATTTTTAAAAACTTTAATTAGGAATGTATCCAGTGTCACAGCACCAGGAAAGGCCAAAATATGGAGAGAACTTACGGAGGTGAATATGGTGTCATCCATCCAGCACAATATAAGCAAGGCCAAAAGAAAATGGTTTTCTGATAGAGTCTCTCTGCTACTTGGAGGAGGCCAAACCATAACAATGCAGTGTGGATAAGATAGGAGTGATGTGGTCATATTTCCCGGTTTTACTCTTCTCACATGGCAATTGTTCACACAATTCACACAATCAGTTCACACTTTATATCCCAATTTATGGTCTACATTTCACAAAATCCCATCTAGGATGTATTCACGCCTCACATCCAGTATTCCCAGGATAGGCACTGGATCCAACATGACCCTGACCAGGATATAGCACTTACATGATGCATTAAGGTTCATTTATGATTGCTTTTAACCACATATTATTAGTAGGTTTGTATATCAGGATGTAAGAGATTAAGTTATCAAAGTTCAAAGTATTCAATCCAACAAATAGCACATCTTAATATCTTAATTTGTAGACAGGTGACAGTCAAAGATACAGCATATTTGGTAATGAATAATTTGGTTAAGGCTGCATTATTTAGTCTGTTTAACACAGTTGTTAAAAATGCTAACTGATGATGAATTCCTCAAATTCATGGCATCCTCTAATTGAATGCATATGAACATTTCACCTGTCAAAGTACCAGATAGACCACAAGCATATAGAGCTGATGCCAAAAGTTTACATACACCTAGGCTAAAGACATTCAAACTCAACTTTTATCAAAACTCAAACTCCACACATTTTATGTTCTAAACAATGCCCCATTATAAACCTGTGATTTGAATTACAGCCAGCACTTCTGGGAGAGCTGCTGTTATAGAACATTAATCAACACCTTCTGACCAATCAAAATTGAGCATTCAACAGCCAACACTACTGTCAATATGCTTTGAATTGCCTAAATCCAATTTAAGAAACCTTTGAAAATCAGTATTAGGTTTGCATGTGCAAAATGTGCAAACTTGTCAAATGTTAATTTGTCAAATATTAATTTGTGCAACTAAGTGAATATCTGACTTAGTGGACTAACGTTGAATCACACTACGAATACATAATTAATCTATTTGCACTGACACAGCCCTGCACTATTGGGTAGACAGTAGAAATCACATTTTCATTAAGACCAATGCACAAAATGACCAATGCATACAGTTGAGATCATATGAGTTTACATATGCCTGGCAGAATCTGCAAAATGTTCAGAATTAAAAATAAATAAATAAACAAATAAGATGGATCATAAAAATTGCATTTTGTTGTAGTAATACCTGAATTTACACAAATGAACCAGTTCAAAAGTTTACACACACTTGATTATTAATCCTGTGTGTCGTTACCTGGATGATCAGCGACTGTGTTTATGTTTTGTGAGAGTTGTTCATGAGTCCCTTGTTTGTCCTGAGCAGTTAAACCGCCCACTGTTCTTCAGAAAAATCCTCCAGGTCCTGCACATTCTTTACTTTTCCAGCATCTTCTGCATATTTGAGCCCTTTCCAACAGCGGCTATATGATGTTCAGATCCATCTTTTCACACCGAGGACGACTGAGGGACTCGTACACGACTATTACAAAAGGTGCAAACGTTCACTGATGCTCAAGAATGCAACACGATACAGTAAGAGTCAGGGGGGTGTAAACTTTTGAACAGGATGATCGATGTAAATTCTTATTATTTTGCCTTCTGGGAAACATGTGAATATTTATATATATATGTATCAGTATACATATAATATGTAAATTCTGAAGGGCAGTGCTAAATGAAAAAAAAAAAGATCTTTAAATATAGTAATAACAATTCACACCATCATTCTGTTACAGTCATTAGTATTCCTATTTTTGTAAAAAAATGGGAATACTATCAGGATTACAATTTTTTTTCATTTAAAACCAAAGAAATTAATCTTTTGACATAACACAATATAGACAGCTGCTTGATTATAGTTCTGGTTCTCTCTCGCCAGTCCTGGCTCACATGAGAAACCTCCTGGTGCATGCGCAAATAAATTGTGTAATAATAAAAAGTTAATAATAAGTTAATTTGGTAGAAATTAACATAAATTGTTCTCTGAAATGCTTTTGTAAGCAGGACCATATGTCCATACTGCAAACTGTAGAAGGGCAGCAATGTTCTTTTTGGAGAGCAGTGGTTTTCTCCATGCAACCCTACCATGCACACCATTGTTGTTCAGTGTCCTCCTGATGGCGGACTCATATAAATTAAAATTAGCCAATGTGAGAGCGGTTTGTAGTTGTTTAGAAGTTACCCTGGGTTGCTTTGTGACCTCGTGGACTATTACACGTCTTGCCCTTGGAGTGATCTTTGTTGGTTGATCACTCCTGGGGAGGGAAACGAATTTGTTCACAATCTGTCTGACTGTAGATTGGTGGAGTCCAAACTCTTTAGAGATGGTTTTGTGACCTTTTCCAGCTTGATGAGCATCAACAACTCTTTTTTGGAGAATCTCCTATCTTCACGCCATGATACATTTCCACAAACATGTGTTGAGAAGGTCAGACTTTGATAGATCCCTGTTCTTTAAATAAAACAGGGCGCTCACTCACACCTGACTGTCATCCCATGGATTGAAAACACCTGACTCTAATTTCACCTTCAAATTAAACTGCGAATCCTAGAGCTTCACATACTGTTGTCACTTAGAAATATGTAATATTAGATCATTTTCCTCAATAAATAAATGACCATGTATAATATTTTTGTCTCATTTGCTTAATTGGGTTGTCTTTGTCTACTTTTATGACTTGTGTGAAAATCTGATGATGTTTTAGGTCAAATGTATGCAGATATATAGAAAATTCTAACAAACTTTCAAGCACCACTGTATTTGGTAATACATGAAAATATATGAACCTTCATATAACAGACAAACCAGTAGACTTTTTGTTTGCTTGCAATAGGATTCATTTTTATTATCATTAATTAGCCTGTATAAAAGAGTATATGTAGGCATCAACACCAGAGAAATACAAAGCATGCAGGAAAAGAAAGTGTTTATGTCCTATGTATGTTTACCTGGATGGCAAAACACAGAACCCTGTTCTCATGCTAACAAAATCATACAGTATATTCACCACGAAACATATTTCTGGCATTACACAAAGGAATTAATTGATTATACCCTTTGATATATCATGCTCTATTTAAATTCTGTAAGCTGTAATGATGGAATGAAGCGTTTAATCAATTTTTTTTGAGTCTGTGCATTCTGTGATCTGGCAGCCACACTGTTCGATGTGAGTGTAAGTGTATGACTTCAGGTCATTGTTGGCACAGCGCAGCTGCACTTGCATGGAGCTGATTTTGAGCTCCTGACAGCAGGAGCAGTGGTGCATCATGGTGTGCGCTGCCAGTGAATATCTGCACAAGGAAGGGAGAATAGACCGTCAAAAGAATGGAGAGAGGAAGAATATTGCTGAAAAAGTGTGTTTTTGTGTATAATGATAATGAATCTTGGTCACAGTGAAATTCTTTGTGGTCATTGTGCAGGGTCAGCCATGATACAGCGCCCCAGGAGCAGAGAGGATTAAGGGCCTTGCTCAAAGGCCCAACAGTGGCAGCTTGGCAGACCTTCTGATCAGTAACCCAGAGCCTTAACCACTAAGCCACCACTGCCCCAGTCAATATGTGACTGTATGTGGTGTGATGTACTGTATGTGTGTGAGAGAACTCCATCATTCTTCACTTCTTGGCATACAGTGAATGTGAAGTCTCTACTTCTTGTATCTTCTCTTGATTTAACTCTAGTCTCTCGAATGTCTCTCTATTACTATATCTATATTTATAGTGCACGTTTATAAGTGAGCAAACTCACATTGAGCTGGTGTTACAGGATCCAGCGCAGGAGGTTATCTCCACAGGATTGATGGAGACACAGTTGTCAACCTCCAAAAAGGTGCTGTTCTTTAACACATGGCAGTTTTGCTGCTGGCCTGAATGTCAAATACAGAGAAATGTACTCATATTTAATAAAGGTTCATCAAATACATACTGTACATGCATATTAAGACACATATCAAACAAAAGACAGAAAGGTTTAGACAAAGTTGCAGTAAACGATTTCATTGTAAATATTGTATTATATTAGTGTATTTCTATATTAAAGTGTAGCTGATACTCTGAAACAGTGGCCTGAACAATGTTCTTTGTTTGATAAAACATTCAGAAAAATATTACATTGATAATTGTACTAATACAATTTCTACAGTTCTATAGTAACAACTCGTTCACTGGGACTTATACGGAGGACAATCTACATTATCTAAGGCTAATAATAAACGGATTAAGAAAACATGACAGTGTGTCAGTGCATTGTAAAATTCAGTATGTTTTCCACCATGGGAGAGTCTTCAGGACAGAGGACTTTGTGCTTTCTGGTTTCTCTGTAACATGACAAGTTGCATTTTTGTCTAATTAATTTCAAGAGAGAGAAAAATAAGAGTCTGGTGAAGGGACGACTGTTTATGTTATAATTTAAGGGATAACAAGAACTAACTTGTGTTATGGACATTCCACAACATAAGTGTAACTATAAATGGTTATAAAGTACGATGTGTCGTTCATTATTAAAGAAAAAAAGGCTACTGATGGCAATTCACTGTGGTATAAGAGAAATGTTTGTGTGATAAAGTAATATTGGTAAGAGACGAAAAATAGAGAGAAATTATGTTAATCATCTTACATGTTTTGCAACATCCATCTGCTGTGGTTTGCTCTGTGCCCTAAAAAAAGGACACAAAAAAATGTAAATCATTTTTAATTACTAATTCTAATAATTCTACTAATTCTTTAATAGTTCATATAGTTATGAAAAAATGTATTCAATTAACCATAACTAAGCATTGGTATATGATGTAAGGGCAATGTTAGCCACAGGTGCTAAACGTACAGGAATGCAGTCTTCTGGATTATGCTCAGGACATGAAGGGGGTATCTTCACCAAGACAAACGCATCGTTGACTTTTGTGCAATTGATGGTCACACACGGCTCATTTTGATCAGTCCAACTCTGTCCAACCTGATGAAAATATTCAGAGAGTATGGGACACAGACAAGGAGGAAACAATCCATAATCAAGAATCATACAACCCCAATTCTAAAAAGAGTCATTTGAAAATTGAGTTCACCCTGTACTGTATTGAAAACACATTGTTAACACATTATTTGATGTTTTACTTTGTGAATTGAATTTAGTTTTAAAAATATACACACATTTTAAATCTGATGACCGCAACACACACTGAACAAGTTGGGACAGTCGACTGTTTTCCCCTGTGTAACATCACCTTTTCTTTTAATAACACTTATTAAGCATTTGGGCACTGAGTGAAGACACCAATTGGTTAAGTTTAGCAAGTGGAATTTCCCCCATTCATCCATTATGCATTTCTTCAGCTGCACAACTGTATGGGGCTTTTGTTGCCTTATTTTGCGCTTCATAATGCACCACACATTCTCAATCAGAGACAGGTCAGGACTGCAGCAGGCCATGCTAGCACCTGCACTCTCTGCTTACGCAACCATGTGCTTGTAATCCAGGCAGAATGTGGTTTGGCGTTGTCCTGCTCTGGATGGCAGCATATGTTGCTCCAAAATGTGTACATATCTTTCTGTATTAATGATGCCCTTATAGATGTGCAAGTTACCCCCATGCCATGGGCACTGACATACACCCATACCATGACAGACACTGGCTTTTGGACCTGACACTGATAACAGCTTGGATGGTCCTTTTCTTCCTTGGCCCGGAGAACACGACGGCTTTTTTGTCCAAAATCTATTTGAAATGTCAACTCGTCGGACCACAAAACACGATTCCACTGTGCTACTGTCCATCTCAGATGTGACCGAGCCCAGAGAAGTCGGCAGTGCTTCTGGACAGTGTTGATGTATGGCTTCTGCTTTGCATAGTAAAGCCTTAACTTGCATCTGTGGATGCAGCGGCGAATGGTGTTGTCTGACAAAGGTTTACCAAAGTATTCCCGAGACCCATGTCAGGATATCCATTACAGACTCATGACGATTTTTAAGACAGTGACGTCTGAGCGATTGGATATCACATGCATTCAGAAGTGGTTTTCGGCCTTGCCCTTTACACTCCCAGATCTGACCGGATTCCTTGAATCTTTTAATTATATTGTGCACTGTAGAAGGTGAAATGCCCCAAATCCTACCGATTTGCATTTGGGGAATGTTGTTCTCAAAGTGTTGGATTATTCTCTGTCGCATCTGCTGGCAGATTGGCGAGTCTTGACCCATCCTTCCTCTTGAAGGACTAGACCTTTTTTGGAGGCTCCTTATATAGATATTTGCCTCACCTGTTTCACATCACCTTCTTATTTCAACTTGTCACATCGCTATTAGTCCTAAATTGCCCCTGTCCCAACTTTTTTGGAACGTGTTGCATGTGTCAATTTCAAAATAAACATTTATCTTCAAAAAACTATGCAGTTGATTAGCTAAAACATCAAATACCTTGTCTTTATATGTTTTCTGTTTAAGTCAAAGTACATTTACAAATCACTCCTCTTTGTTTTTATTATCATTTTCCATACTGTCCCAACTTTTTTGGAATTGGGGTTGTAATCGACTTTGTGTGTAAGAAAATTCAAATACTAATCACAACCTATTGGCCGTACCTCAATTGTGATTATGGTGTCGGGTGGACCTGCTTTGTCATATACACACTGTTTCTGTACACATATTCCACAGCACTGCCCTGGTACAGCTTCATAGGAAAAGCCCTGTAAAACATTAATAATAAAATTTAATCCATAATTTAATTATTAATTGCATGCAGGGCTATTTTCAGGTTAATATACATGTTGATTCTGTAGTAAAATAGTGAATACATATTTCTAGAATTTTTGACATGACTAACCAAACATCTTGGAATGCACCAATGTTTACATTATATCTGTAATAATAATAATAATAATACATGTTCCATGTCTAGTTAATAATAACCTGTAAATCTCTATAACATTATGTGCTGATTAAGAATATATTAACAATATTCACAATAAAATCAATATTTACATATATACTTAAATGTATCTTAAACGTAAGTTTAAGCCATTTGAACATGGCACTTGATGTTCTAGTGAGTTTGTGAAGCAGTATTTATTAAGCAGTATTTATTTGAAGGACATTACCATGGGGCAGGTTTTGTTGCAGGGCATAGGAGTGCATTCTGTATTAAGAAGATGAGTGCTGGGGTTCACAGTTGAACCACAAACACAGACTTCACAGGAGTCGGATGGAACTTTATCATCAGGCTGTGAAATAGAAACATAGTCTACAATATGTCCGCTATACAATCTCTTTACATTTATTAATCTTTAACTCCTGAATATACTTGACCGAGAAAGTGAAATACTTTCACTACCATGAAAGATTCTTAAAATAAAAGCATGGCTGATGGGATACTGTTTAATCCAGAGGTTTTTCCAAAGTTTGATCAATACTGGGGCACAGGCCCCAAAATAATTTTTACAAAATTCCCTCCCCCACCCCCTCCACCATCTCCAAAAACAAATTCATTAAGTTTTGTTTACACAAATACCAGACAATATACTGGAAGAAACCACTGAAACTGTTAAATTAGCTTCTAAACCAGGGACGGGCAATTCTGGTCCTGGAGGGCCACTGCGCTGTCCTGGAGAGTTTAGCTCCATCCCTAATCAAACAAACCTGAAAAATCTAACCAAAGTCTTCAGAATTGCTTGAAAATCATAGGCAGGTGTGTTTGATTAGCATTTTCATGAGTAACTAACTAGCCCCCTAAATGAACAAATCACTTCAAAAAGCTTTCACTGATGATGACTACTGTAAATCACATCGTTTGTGACAAAATGGCAAATTAGAAGAGATAAGCGAGAATTCTTTTATCAGGTAACAAGCTAACGTTATCGTATCATATCGTATCGTATCATATTGTAGCTAATGTTATCAAATCTGTGCCAGTAAATTAGATCTGGAAAAGGGGATGTCCTCTTTCAACTAATTACAAATTCACATACTACTCATTAAAACAGAGATAAACATTAGGACGGCGTTGTTGTTAGCTTTGGCTTCAGTGAATCACAAAAGTGAAATTCACACACACGCAATTTATTCCTGGGAATGCAGGGGTACTATTAATCCTACATTTATGCCTTATTATTGTTCCTTTTGAACCAAGAGCTTTTTATCCACCACCTTTTGCTTCAGCAGACCAGCAAAGGTTAAATGCATTATGTCCAATTCACGCTCTGTATATTTACACAGAAAGGATTGAAAAGTTTAGGAAAGGAGATCAGCTGTTCATATCTTGGGTGAAACCACGTACGGAAAAGTCAATCACCAAACTGTGCTTATCGCACTGGATAGTAGAAGCAATTTCTTTGCCATATTCCAGTAAGGGTCTCATGCCCCCAGCTGGTTTACGTGCACACTCAACAAGGGGAATGCCAGCTTCATGGGCTCTCTTTAAGGGAGTCACGTTACAGGATATTTGTGAAGCGGTGAGTTGGTCTTTACCGCACACATTTGCAACCACACACAGACGTTAGCACATGCTGTACTGAGTGTAGGATCCTGAAACAGACTATCTGACAATGCATTCCACAGTGAGACACCTCACTTAATGCTATCAGAGAATTGGGGATTTGTGTGTGCCTTATATTGAGACTTTCCAGACAGGCTCCAATTCACAAATTAGTGTTTTTTCAGATGTGAGTTTTCAATCCAGCCAATCATAATACACTTTGCTTAATGCTTTGACTCAGGAAGCATAACTTTGTATGTCTGCTGCGCAATGTGCCTTGATTAGTGCACAGAGAGGACGACGTTTCATCATTCCAAGATGGTGGCTGACTTCACGTGAAAGTGATGCAGAATATCTCACAGTTCTTTATAATTCAAAAGACATTATGAAGGTGTGGCTAGCATTCATTTCAATAGCTATGTAGCTCTGCAAATGCCACATTTCACATCAAAAACTACTACCCTGATAATGTGTGAAACGCCGTCCTCTCTGTGTATGCAAATACACATAATAATTCAAATGATGTAAATAATAATGTTCAACGAATAAGAAAGTCTATTTTCAGATGTATCTACTGTAATCTATCTCATCAGATAATGATTTGACACACAAGCCCCAGTAAAATTGTCCTAATAAATCATTGTTTGATGCGGATGATTACAGTAGAAGGGTAAAAGGGTCTAACGACATCCCATGCTATAATCCCTCCAAAAAAACACAGCAAAAATACTTCATATGCATAATAAATAGTACAATATAGTACAGTACTAATAACATTGTACACCACCATGTTGGTATGCAAAGTGAAAGTAACAAATCTCACCCAATACTCATTTTTATTGAAGACACACACATGCTTGGGTTCTGGTGGGAAGAAAAAAAACAGGAAGGTTGGAATTATTAGCAAACTGCTAGAAC
This sequence comes from Stegophilus panzeri, assembly GCA_024331685.1. Classification (NCBI taxonomy): domain Eukaryota; kingdom Metazoa; phylum Chordata; class Actinopteri; order Siluriformes; family Trichomycteridae; genus Stegophilus; species Stegophilus panzeri. The sequence goes on along the minus strand of JANDJT010000041.1, from coordinate 7,292,066 downwards.
ATTTTTGGACAGGCTAAGTCATTAAGTCAAATAATTATTTAAATAATGAAGTAAAAGCTGCGATATTGAAACTTACCACAAGAGAAAGTGGTGCAACAGTCACTATTTGTGTTGTTTTGTACTAGCTGAAATCCGACTGGGCATTTCACTATGGTTTTAGGGCACAAATTATGGTTGCACACTGAGAGAGAGAGAGAGAGAGAGAGAGAGAGAGAGAGAGAGAGAGTATGATCAGTTTAAGGGAATATTGACCGATCAGATTTAAGAATTTGTCAGGGCTGTGGTATGAAGCAAATTACTTTATGTTGTTGCCTCTAGATTTAAATATAAATTATAAAACTACTTAGACATTAGAATAAAAAAATGCTGCTGAAAACAAATAATGAAAAAATGGTGTACTGCTCACTCACCACACTCCTGACAGCAATCCACAGTCTGAAGCTCATAGCCTGCTTTGGTACAGCTCTCTGGCTTTGGACACAGAACTGGTTCACACACTGGACCCATGGATTCTTTACTGCACGTACAATCATTACATCGTGCGCGCCATTTTTCTCCCGGCTGCAGAAGAACCAGAAATATGAGAGAATGCAAAATCATACTTGTATTTCTAAAATGCTTTACTGACTGTATTTCTAATTGGAGGTGTGTGAACACTGCAAAAAATACATCTTAACAAGTGGAAATATCTTAAAAAGAAGGTTTTTTTTGTTGGTTTGGATTTTTTTTGTGTGTTGATGCCCATTTATTTGGGGAGTTTTTCATTGGATAATTGTTTGTTAGACTTTCAGTGGTTTTACTGCCTGATGAAAACCATCATGGTCGTAACCAGGCTTGGGGAGTAACGGAATACATGTAATGGCATTACATAATCAGGATATACAAAAAATGGTAACTGTAATCTGTTATAGTTACGTCAAAAAACAAAGTAATCAGATTACAGACACATTTTGTAAAAAATGGGAATACTATCAGGATTACAGTTTTCTTCATTTAAAACGAAAGAATTGAATCTTTTGACATAACACAGTATAGACAGCTGCTTGATTATAGTTCTGGTTCTCTCTCGCCAGTCGTGACTCACGTGAGCATCCTCCTGGTGCATGCAATAAATTTAGCATAAAGTTAATTTGGTACAACTTAAGACAAATTGTCCTCTGAAATGCTTCTGTTAGGGTGACCATATGTCCTCTTTTTCCCGGACATGTCCTCTATTTCAGACCTTAAAAAAGCGTCCGGATGGGATTTCTAAATTTGAGAAAATATCCAGGATTTGGCTTTAGTTTCATTATGATGTGCTTATGGTCTAATACTGTAGCATGTGTGCACATGTTCACATTGCTTTAAATCCCTCTCTGTAATTCCCGCCTTCTTGCATGCCAATTGGTCGATTATAAAAGGCTTGCAGCAACTACTGGCCAAATTTCTGCCTCTCAACCATTA
>JANDJT010000041.1:7240381-7254439 GCA_024331685.1 Stegophilus panzeri | reverse complement strand
GTGTGAATGGGTGAATGAGACACAGTGTAAAGCGCTTTGGATAAAAGCGCTATATAAGTGCAGACCATTTACCATTATCATCATAGCATTATAATGGCAACGGTTTAAAGTTAAACCGCCTTGATGGATTCGTGTGGATTATTGTGATATTTCTTTCATCAGCTTGAACTCTCATTCTAGTGATGTAATGCTACATTTCTCCAAATCTGTTCCCATGAAGAAACAAATTCCTCTATATCTTGGATGGCCTGTGGGTGAGTACATTTTCAGCAAATTTACATTTTTGGGTGAACTGTTGCTTTAAAATCAACATGATTCTCTGACAAATGCTTAGACTACTGTGTCCACAGGTGGCTCTTCAAATGTAAACGGGTGAAGAACAGATGCCCTTACTAAACTTGACTTAAAGAAAGCAGTCATCGTCTCCAAGCATGACAGGTAGTCCTCAAAGCACAAGGGTTCGGACCTCAGTTGGCTGGGCTGACTTTAGTGGAAAACATGAAATTCCATTAATGCCACAACCACTATGAATATGTTTGCAGCATTTTCATGAGAATATATGTAAATGCTGATTTAAATATCAGAACTCTAAAAGGTGTGCATCATAGCTGACACCTACATGAACACTGGACACTTGGTTTTGTGACTGTATATCTGTATATCATTCTCTAAATTATGGTATATTTTGTGTACGAATCCATATGGTATAAAAATATCACAATGTTTAGATATGATTTGACAATTTATTTTAATAAAATATCTATTTTATATTTAATATTTATTTTAATAAATATCAGAACTCTAACATTTGTTTACAGTTTGGTAAACAACTTTATAGTTGGTTTTGTGACTGTAAGTCATTCTCTTCAAATTCCATTGAATTTAGAACCGTGTATACCAATGTCGTATTTAACTTGAGAGACATTCCCTTAATTCGCAAATATTGACTGTTCAACGTCAAGCCAACTTTATACCAGTCAAATATACCCGAGTGCGTGACAAGTCTGAGTTCGTTCATAATTGGACTCGAATCCGAGTCCGGGATCGAGTACGCCAACTCTACATGTCAAATCCCTGACTGACGATTAAACCCACTCATATCAGTTCACAGTAAGGTACTCTATGTGCCGAATAAAAGTTTATTAATTTTATTCTAGAAAGTTAGCATATTTCAACTTCAAGTTTAAGAGATCAATGAATCGCAATGAGCCAAGAGAAGTTTAACCTACTACAGACTGTTCATTTCAAATTATAAATATAAAACCTTTTAGTCCGTATTCTCATCGAATACTGTGAATTGTTGTGTGTTTGTTTTGTTATTTACATACAATTTATGTGCGTTTAATAACCGTAGTTTCCGGAAGAGCGACTGATTTAACTGCAGTTAATGTTTCTGCAGTCCTTCCTGAGGGTTACACGTTTGGCTTCCTTAAATAGCACGAAACTCTCCATGCTCTTCAGCAAAAAACACTTTTATCCAGCACAACATATGAAGAAACAAGTAACTTCCGGGTCAAAGCCAACCAAAAAAAAATTAATGTTAAAATGAAACCTGACATTTGACCCATTTTCTAATTTCTTATTTTTAACGTGAGTATGAGATTGAAAGAACGGAAAACATTTACATTACATTTATGGCATTTGGCAGACGCCCTTATCCAGAGCGACTTACATTTTATACAGGGTTAAGGGCCTTGCTTAAGGACCCAGCAGTGACAGATTGATAGAGCTGGGATTTAAACTTATGACCTTCCGACCACTGTCCACTGTCTTAACTACTGATCTACCACTGCCAACTTAGCAGTACAACTTGTTATTCATTTTTTTTTTCATTTTGGATTTGTAAATAAATAATAAAACAACAAGCCATTTTTTTATTTCATGTTATTTGGTTCTTAACTGAATATGAAAAGAACGAATGATAGACGGATTCTCCAGCCCGTGACTGTGACAAAAAGTCTATGATAAATCAGCAGGATGTACAGTTTGAGGATTTAGAAGTTAGAAGTACACTCATTATGTTCTACACCATTGTCCTTGCGCTGTGTCCTTCACCGCTGAGACTCAGAGGATGTATCTATGGGAGCTACATTACCTTGTAAGCAGGATGTTGTGAGCAAATGAACAAGCCTTCACACAAAACATTTTTTGGTGGTATTCACATATTATTTGCAACACTGATCATGCAAGCCCGGCCGCATAGCTACTAATCATTTATACATGCAGGGAAATTAATGTTCTCACATAACCTTTGTAAACAATGGGAAAAACCCCTGAAGTACGTACTGTAAATACAGGGTAAAAGGATTTCTGGTAAGCCCTATAGCTGACTGAAACATTGACATTATTTTGTCAAGCCAACATACTGAAATGCTATTTAAACTTATTATTCTTACTGTTTTCTTCTGAGACTAACTAATTCCTTACGTTTATATAGCACTTTTCTAGACCCTCAAAGCGCTTTACATTGTATGGGGGAAATCTCCTCAACCTAAAATTTTAACTAAAATTTCCTGCTCTAACTAGTCCTGGAGCTTTAAATCTGACCACCAAACTCAGCACAGACCTTCAGACTGTTCTAACTGCAATGCTGCTGAGATTAAACTCTGAAGATGTATACAGAATTGCTGGACCTGAATAAAGATTCCTGTAAGGAAGTTATGTTTACAGGAAGAGCTGAAACCTATTCCAGGAACCCTGGGTGTGACGGCATGGATGGGATAACGATAGTCGATTGCATGGCAACAAGCACACACACATTCAAACATGCCTTCACACCTCGGGGCAATTTATTGCAGCCAACCCACCTACATGCATGTTTTTGGGAGGTGTGAGGAAACTAGAGGAAACTCACATAGACACAGAGAGAAAAGGCCAAACCCCACGCGGAGAGTAACTCAAACTCAGCATCGATCCATTATACTGGAGCTGTGAGGCGGCAATGCTACGCTGTATTACCACACCACCTAGATAAATATACAAAAATATTTGATAGCAGATAAGGATGTGGTTTAGTTGGAATCTACATTGGGTGTGTATGTGGATAATTAATGTGGTACACCTGACACTTATGTAATACCTATCTGCACTGTTTATATTCTCTCTCTCTCTCTCTCTCTCTCTCTCTCTCTCTCTCTCTCTCTCTCTCTCTCCAAGAGAACCAAGATAATTGTGCCAGCTCAAAAGCGTCAGAGCTTCAGTTGTTTGTCCTTTGCACAAGCTAAATGCTAAAGAAATAAGCTCACAAACACCCTCGGTCATCTGATTTCTGGTGGTGTGCCTTTGAAAAAACCTGCCACAGGTTTTAATGCTGATAGACTTTGGCATCCATCCATTCATTTTCCATAGCGCTTATCCTACACAGGGTTGCTGGCGAGCCTGGAGCCTATCCCATGGAACTCCGGGCACAAGGCGGGGGACACCCTGGACGGGGTTCCAACCCATCGCAGGGCACATAGACATTCACACACCCATTCACACACTACGGACAATTTGGAAATGCCAGGCAGCCTACAATACATGTCTTTGGACTGCGGGAGGAAACCGGAGTACCCGGAGGAAACCCCCAAAACACATGGAAAACATTTAAACTCACACAAGGCGGAGGTATTGTTCAAAACCAACAACCCCGGAGGTGCGAGGCAAACACTCCCCGTCACTCACTCTCTCTCTCTCTCTCTCTCTCTCAAACACACAAAACACACACACACACACACACACACACACATTCACACTTATGGGCAATTTAGTATAACCTGCCAGAACGTTTTTAGGAAGAGGGAGGAAAATCTAGAACCTATGAATCTCAATCCATACAGTAACCTGAGCTTGAAATCAGAACGGGGACCCTGGAGCTGTGAGACAGCAATGTTACCCTCCCTGCCCTTGTGCATGATTAGCTTTTTTGACGCTTGTATAAAGGGTTCTGTTTGTCTCATAGTGTGATGAAGGCAAAATGTGTTGAGTTTCTGAATGATGCGCTCACATGTTAAAAGGTTATTCTGTGGCAGAAGAAAATAAATGGTCATGTATTTATGGCTTATAATTGATTGATTGATTGATTGATTGATTAAACTTTTTTAATCCCCTGAGGGGAAAATTACAAAAGCATGTATGTCCACATGTATTTGTGAATTCAGAATTCGGTGCTATAGGAGTCTGCAGTTCATATGAAATAATGCAGTGTATACTGAAATAATGATATTATCACTCAGTAAACACATGAATTTTAAAAAGTGAAGTGATCACTGATATTAGCATATTGTTTACTTTAAGCCTGCTTTGTATGTGCTGGATTAAAACAGGGTCTCAGACAATAACCGTTTTGTATGCTATTTCTTTTTATTAAATAGTCTTATTGATCACAAGTGAGCAAACACAAATTACATTTAAATTGCACTTTGTTTAAACAGCTATATATATATATTTGAATTAAAAGCAAGGCAATCTGGTCCTTTAAAAGACGCCTTTGAAAATAATCATGATAAAGCTTTTTGAAATCTTTTCTAAATATCTGAGAGAAAAATGCAGTATAGGTCCTTTGTGACTGTTGTTTCTATGATATTGTTGTCACAGAACACATCCTTATGGGTGTCTGAAACTACGTCTCTTGCGAGTATCTCCTATGTGAGTTTGTGTGTCCTGGACACTTCTTAGACATTTAGTCTGGTCACAACTGCACACCTCCACATGGAAGTAGGTGTGGGTTACTGAATCTCCATTCTGGCAGTCCAGACTCACTGTACGGGTACTGGTGAGGCTCGCTTGGCAACAGCTACAAGTCGAAGAGCCCAAATCAGTGTACCTGAAACAAACAGACAAAAAAACAGATAGATATGAAATACAACAGCATGGTTGAATTGATCTAAAATCATTAGAATTTGTATTGGTTATAATGGGAATTGTATTGGTTTTAATGGAAACTGTAATGGTCCCTGTGGGACTCTACTGGTAGTTTGTTGTCTTCCATTGGTGGCATGTTATGTCTAGTGGATACCATTAAGGACAAATAATGGTAATGGTTTTAATGGTTTGTAATGGTATTTGTAGTGGAAACCATTAGAATTCCTTTTATGTTTTTTTTCAGCAGGGCTGATTGGTCAGAAGGTGTGCATTATCTGCATGGCTTGGACAGAGGTTCCCTCTGTAACATGAACGTCAGGTTTATTTTAATGCGTTCATTCTAATATGTTACTGTTTCTATAGCAACAGCTCAGGGACTTGTATGGGACTTGTATAGTTGATATGGTGAAGTTTTTTATTAGGAGTCACAGGTCTGAGCGTTATGTAACAGCCATAGCGCTTTGTAAAGTTTCCCAGTATGTGGATGTCTTAAAGATAGAAGAGATTATGCTTTGTGTGTGTGTGTGTGTGTGTGTGTGTGTGTGTGTGTGTGGGTTTTTTTTGTGGGGTTTTTTTGTAAAATGACAAGCTGACTGACTGGAATGTATAGCGTTTATAGCTGTTATAACATAAGTGATAACAGGAACTAAATCGTCTCATGGATGCGCCACAACATTAAATATAACTATAAACTGTCAAAATGCACAACATGTTCAATAATCAATTACAAATTGTAATCACTGGCAAATGACTCTGGTATAAGTGGAATAACACTTTTTTCGGATGTGCGGTTATAGAAAAATGTTTCACTTGGTACACCACCTCGACATGTATTATTTTCCTATAGTGTGATCCGATTCCTTATATTACAAGTTTATATGTGTACTGTACTTGCGTGTGTGTGTGTGAGAAAGAGAGAGAGAGAGAGAGAGAGAGAGAGAGAGAGCGAGCGAGCGAAAGCGTATACTCACTTGCTATAGCTGTTACAGTGTCCCTGACAGTGTGTTTGTTCCACCTTGGCCTTTGACCGGCAGTTGTTGTGAGTGATGTGATCAAAAGTGGTCTGAACTTTACATCCAGTGTCCTTCGGCACACCTGAAAATGCACACACACACACACACACACACACACACACACACGATACCATAATTTTCTTGAACCACCGTAGCTGTTGAATTATTGGGTGTTGTCTAATAATTGTATAGTGCTACTCACATTCTTGGCAGCAGCGGTTAGCAGAAAGCAGCACGGAACCCTGAAGATAAAGATCACACCAGAACATTTGTGTTGTTCTATGATCGTAAAACCAATTAACCATAAGCAGTCCTTATACAAAAACATATTTAACGTTCCAATTTTCTTTTCCTAATCTGTACTATAAATTCCAACAATGACCATTATGATACAACAATGTTCTATAATAGACAGTAAAAGTCCTTATTATTATTACTAACTTCAAACAGGTTATATTACCTATGGAATTTGTGAGAATTTATGAGAAACATTACATGCTCATTCTCAGGACAAATACACCCACAAATGAACATATACTGTACTATTTTGCCATTTTTATATTATGTGTTCATTTTATTCACGCATGCAATTTAAGCATGTACGTACGGTATGATTTGTCAAATCTCTTCGACAATCCAGCACTTAAAGTTAGTAGTCTTGTGTGTGTGAGACCCTTACAGGCTGGCAATCGTTGAGGTTGAATGGTGGGCAGTGGATATTGTTCTTAGTAACCAGATAGTCTCCATTAGTCATTGTGCAGGTGAACGTTTCACAGGGATCGTGTAATGGAGTCCATTCTTTTCCACTCTGCACACAGACCAGTACACATTAAAACTCACAGAGTACTCCTCGACAAAAGCAAAACTTAGAAGTCACATTTGTACTCGTTTTAGAGTATTGCTTTTACAGACCTAACAAACAGCCATAAATTGTACACTTGCACTTCCCAATGTTTGCATATGATTTATTTCCTACACCTCAACAGTTCTCTGAACATTACCGCCAAGACGTGTGTTGTGCCGTTGTAGTTAAGGACACATTTGTTCTTTACGCATTTTCCACAGCAGTCAGCAGTGTTTGATTCCGCATACTCATATCCCTGTGAGAGAGAAACATTCATTAGTTTGTGTCAGATACACTGTTTGAGCATTGTTTTTTTGTTTTTTTTTTTGTTACAGGTGGAATATGAATGTAATATGACATATTTGGCATTCACTTATATTTCTTTTTTCCCGCACAGACAAATTGGGAAATTGCATAATAGCAAACAAAAAAATTGAGTACAAATGACCAATTTACAACTAGTCAGTACTCTGTTTTTCATTAGAGGATAAAACCATCTTTTTTGCTCGCTAGAAAAAGCATTTCCTTTAGTCAGGAAGTTTGAGAAATAGGAATTTTTGATGAAGAAGTTACTGAACTCATGTAAAATATAAATCCGTTGATGCATTACTACATATGGGACATTAGTAATAGAATTAATAGACACAATGATTAATGATTAATTAATAGATTAATTAATAATAGATTAAAAATTATTCAGTAATAGAATTAATAGACACATAATGATGTGTCTAAAAGAAATAGTTCAATATTAGACTTGCCAAATTGATTGCCATCACAGAAATTAGACATTAATCGATATAAATACAATGCCCTGGAACGCACACAGATTTGAGTGAACCCTATTAACCTGCAAGAAAAGACACAACGTGAATTTGAGTTTTACAAAGTGTTTTAGGCAGATGATTTTTTGCAGTTGTGCTGATGGTCATGGTAATACTAAGAATTTATAACACTGTGACTTATTTCTCGCACATGATCATGAAAATATGGGCCATACTGTATGGGATGGAATACAACATTTACATCTATTCATTCTGCAGTTGCTTCTACACTGAGTGACCTTCAATAGAGGCATGATACAATCCTAGCAACTGAGTGTTAAGGCACTTGCCCAAGGGCCCCTCAATAGTTTGTTACAGGTCTTAAGATTCAAACTCAGAACCTTATGATCATTATCTCTGAGCATTAAACCCCCTGAATTAGCATTGTCCGCAATGCCTCAATGTATATTCGTACTCCTTTCATTGCTGAGCAGGCATGAATTCCCAAAACAGATATTGTTCTGCAGCTAGTTAAAGTTATAACATGTACACGTACAGTTTATCAATGAAGTAACACATTTGTTCAAATTGTTATATGGACTGTGGGAGAAAGTTAACCAAAACTCACTGGTTCACACTTCTTATTGCACGTCACTAGACCACAGTGGACCTTATGCAGTTGTGTATTCGGATCCAAATCCTTTGTGCAGCTACAATTCTGGCAGTCAACCACAGGGATTGTAGTACCAGGCTGGAATGGAGAGTTTTAATATGTAATTATTCATAGAGGACATGGTTGTTATAGCTACAATACATGCAACACATAGTTTGTGTGTGACATTTTAGCAATGCTGTAATCTTTCTCAGTTACCTCATACTCCAGTCCTTTATGGACACAGACATTCTTTGGATCTGCGTGAACAAACCATGTAATTGTAAATAGATATTAGAAAAAACATTTATGATATTATGGTGTGAGATGCTGAATGATATTCATATTTGTCATTAGTGTTAATACCGCATGTGAATTCAGGGCAGCATTTCCCTTCAGGCACTTTGGCTACAGGAGTGAAGCCGATTGGACACCAATTCCTTACACTGGGACAGCTGCTGCTCTCACAGCCTGAAATAAGTGCAAGAAAGTCATGGAGTAATGTAAGACATGGATTTACACCATACCATGTTGCTGGTTTCAGTGAATGACAACAGTAGAATTCAACAAAACAAGAAGAACTAACCTTTACATTATGACTCATGTCTACGTACAAACACTACATAATGAATTTCATTCTCCAAAAGCATTTAAGATTTCTGTGTTTGATAGAACAAACAATAATACAACAGAAGAATCGCAAGCAAACATTAAGCAACAACAACAAAAATAATGATGCTATCTTACGGCAGGTAAGAATAGTGCAACAGGCATCTGACGGATCTGTCACATTGACCACAATAAATCCTGGCTCGCTGCAAGTCACTTGGTTGTTTGAACACTGCTTTGGTGTACACTTGATGGATACAGATGCCTTATCACAGACACAGTCCTGGCAACCATACTGGAACTTTTCTCCAAACTGCCATTTAAAATCACAGACAACGTTATGGTATTATTTGGTTCTACAGATGTACAGTGCAGTCACTATCCTAAATCTTATATGTCCATATCTTCACGAGGTCATCCATTCATCCAGGCAGAATTACCCATATATATTAATTCTAGTAGTTGTCATGGCCTTCATGCCGTGCTTGGCTAATGACCTGGGCTAACAAGGAGAACACATTTTGATGATAGACACCAAGAGTACCAATAGGCCAGTTGATGATGACGACATGACAAGTAGGATAATATGTAAAAAATATATATATATATATATATAATAAAGCATGGTAAAGTATCAATCAGGTGTTACTGAATAGTTGTTAAAATTGTAAAGGGTTGTGGCTTTAACTAACTTCCTAAGCAAGAAGGACCTGAACTTACCTCTCGTCCTTTACCAGAGGGGTCCAAGCATCCTACAAAGACAGAGCGATATCAAACATTGGGGCAGATATTACTATATTACTATTACTACTACTACTACTACTACTACTACTGCTACAACTACTGCTACTACTACTACTACTACTAATAATAATAATAATAATAATAATAATAATAATAATAATTGACCATGGCATAACTTCACAATTAATTTAACATATTTACAGTCCAGATGGTAAAAGTGTGATATTTGTTTTATCCTTGAACGTGACCTTTAGGCAGCACGCTGTGTCTGGATTGTATTATTATGCTGTTTATCCAGTAGAAATAATAATTTCAGTTAAAGAAATATATCCATTATTCGTTTAAAAAGGTTTTTCAAGTTACAAAATTGATTATCAGATGTGGCCACCATAATACCAAGCTGTTTGAGAAGGTTGTACAGACAAAGCCCTTCCTCTGTGAAACCCACAAAATGAATATTAACTGAACTTGAAACTACAATTACAGTTTTATCTTAAGGTCAGATGAGACCAAAATCTAAATATTTGGTCATGAACAGCATCCGAATGAAAAATGGACACTGCATACATGGAACAGCAGCCAAACCCACTGTACAATACAGTGTAGCCTCTGCCAGGAAATTTAGACTTGGTTTTTTTTAACAGTACAATTAAACCTACTGAAACCTGTGCTCTGGAAAAGGGCATCAACATGTAATTTTATCTTCTAATGAAAATTGTCTGTCTTCTCTGAAGGTGAATCTATACTTATCTCATGCGATCAGGTTATAGAGACAGACTAATTACTTACCACATTTGTCAACACACACATCTGACTCCTTACTGAAGAGCTGCGTGCCATCAGGACAGAAACAACCCTCAGTAGTAATGTTCACAATATTGTCTCCAGGCCTTATAATAAAAATAATTAAAGACACTTAACCGTCATAAATTCCATCATTATCTGAATACATCTTAATAGTTGTGTTCCCATTGACATTAGAAATATAAATGCAGACTGAATTCACATATCAGCCACCTTTATCACTAGTCCTTACTGACATACACAGCCACTTCAGATACAATGAGATAGATGATATATGTATATTGGTTAGTACTGTATATTGTGGTAAAACACACATTTATTAGTGATTAGTAATGAAAAATGAATTAGATATAAATGCACACGTGTCTTTGCAGGTTGGAGGGTCAAGAGGTCCACAGGCTTTGTACACTTTGTCTGCTGGACAATCCCGATTGAGTAATTGAGCTGAGGAATTAACATTCAACATATAATTTTGCTATGGACAAACAAGCTCCTCTTGAGCACATCAATACATTATCTTACGATACAAATTTTATACTTGTTATTTTTTCACTTGCATTTTGTGTTCTGTCACTATGTTTTCATGAGATTGGGCTGATGTATGTTCATAAAATGGCCTGCTGCATATGGTCAGTTGGCTTACCGCATAGATCAGTGTGGTTCCTCCAGTTTATGCAGATACCATACTCTGAGCAAGCTCTTGCATAAGTCCAAAGACTGGTGCAGACTACAGCTGGGTTGGTCACATGACAACTGTCAAACTGGCAGCCAGTTAAGAAGTTTTCAGGGTTGATGAGGGGATGACACTCGCTAAACACTCTGGAAGAAAGTGAGTCAAACTTGTAAAAAAGTTTCATATGCTATGTGAAAGACTGCAGTTTTGGTGCAAGCAAAATGAGCAGTATGATATATCAGTTGATAACGGTCCTGGATTTGTCCAGCGCCGGGTATTAGACTCTTGCGGTAAGTTGCAAACAGGTATCAATGCGAACAGAATTGAATTGATCAGAAATGAGATGATTTTTACTTCTGTACTTAGTTGTACTTAGTTTACAAAGAAAAAAGTGTGTTCATTTTTTAAAGTGAAACCTAGCAAAGTGAACAATGGATATAATACTCACTCGCTCTTCATAAGCTCACACACTGTGTTGATTGGACATGGCTTTTCTGGCTTCTCTGTTGGTGACATTTTGCATTCTGTGTTTATGTTCAGGTCTTTAGCTTGCCAGTAGTCTGCCATTACTGCACAGCTATCTACAAGTTTCCCCCCTGGTAGCATGCAGTCATCGTCCTTGTTGTTGTTGCAGGTACCTGAGAGAATTAAAAGTACAAGATTTGGACATTGCCATAATGCATATACTGTGCAATTATGCAATAATTTGACATGATGTTTAACAATATAATAAAATAATCATGAATGGCTATTAATGCCAGGCTTAATGTAAATAGATAAGTATATATCTCTTGATATAAGTTTTTCATTTAGTTAAATTTTTTAAATGTTTTATTATAATATAGTTGCAATTATATTTCCATACCACAGTGTCCTTGAGTGTTGTTCCCAAAATGCTGGAATGGCAATTCGACACTGAAACCAGTGACTCCAAACATCACAACAACCCCCAGACTTGGAATCCTTAGGATTAAGTTCAACCCTGAGGTCACCACGTTCACACCATTTTTAGTAAATGGTAATGTCAGAGCAGACTGGTCTAATAAAGCCTGCATTGATAAAAGTAGGATAAATGAACCGCAATTAAGCAATTACCTTGCTTAGCATAACCAATTCAATTCCAAACTCCAGAAAATAATTTCATTATTTTTGACTGTAAGAAAATCAATAATATACTTTTGTGTAGATGTTCTGGTGTTAAATCTCACCTCCAGCTTGGCAGCTCCTATAAGGTTGTGGTTTTTCAGTGTGATCATTAGATTGTTGTAGGACACAATGAGAGATCTTGGGCAGGACACAGGCTCTCTGGGGTCACAATAGACATTATCAATGTAAATTGTCAAGTGGTGTTTAGGCCTGATTTCCTCCATTAAAACATACGTGCATGATCCTTGATAACTATAGAACAGTCCATCAAATGTTATATAGTGAGGATCACCCCAGCCTTCACAAAAGCCTGAAATAGAGAAAATGATTTTATTGCTTGTATTTCCTGCAGTATATTTAAATTTCAAATACTACATTTTAATTTATTTGATTTCATTTTTTTTTTTTATTGGATGCAAGGGGTTTGGCACTGGCCTTATTTAGTCAACATTCAGATAATGATCTAAATTTGGAAGCAAAGTGTATGAATAAATTTGAAATATTTCACTAATATGTGTATTATTCATGTGTTTGGACTTTAGATGGGCGCATGCAATTCACTCACAGTCACAAGCATGTTCTTTACAGCAGTAGTACTCATCATACACCTCCACAGGCTTTTTGCCATTTGAACAAGTGATGTTTTGAAGAGGGTGACATTCATATGGGACGATCTCAATCTTATTGTCTTCAATGCACCTGGCCAATGTGCAGTTACAGATCTCAAATATCTCGTTTTCCTATCATCAGAAAATATAGCATATTTTAACAGTGGTCTATGCATCATCAAACAACATATTAGTTTAGTTACATTGATATGTAAATATTCACAAAATATTATAAATGTAATTGCCATTCTCAGTAGAATGAATGTTTCATTATAATTTAGTCTAAATTAAAAAAAAACAAAACTAAAAAAACTTATACTTTCCATCCAGACCTTTGTAAAATCTAATGATCTCAAAATACATTACTACAGTCGTTATAATTTAACCTTTTCTGTGTTATTTTACAACCTGTTTTTTTTTTTTTTACCCAAATATCCAGTGCCATTACACTTGGTTAAAGATACAAACCAAGTCTAACATTTATCTATTGTTGAAATGTCTGGCAAGTTTTCTTCTTTTTGGGTGTGAGGGTACAAATCGTACTTGCCATTTTAATCTGACCTTTAAACACCATTAAAAACATACTGCCAAATTCAGCCAAATAGGCTCAGTTACTGTATGCAATTAAAAACATTCAATGAAATAAATCTGTGAGAGGTATCCAAACAGTGTGAATGAAAAAGGCTTTATCATGCACTACATTATTTACAGTATGTATGTCACTGTGTTACACTTACAGTTACTCCCCATTCTGTGCAATTTTTCCCTGGAGGTTTTGTTGTTGGTGTCACTGGCGGTTTTGTTGTTGGACATACTCCTGTTGTGTTGTGTATTACACAACTATCATTACAGATCATGGTCAAACATATACCTGAGCCAATGTGCTTATCTTCAAATATTGTCGCTCCTATAAAAATGAACATTAAAAGAGAAAAAGAGGTAAATGTCATAAAATAATCATGTAAGGCTCATTTTAAAAAGAAAACAAAAGTGATTAATACAAACATTGCTTTACATGATAAGCTACATTCTGATACTTTATAAGCTTTTAAACGGTAAAAATAAATAGTAGAAATCTCTAACCTGGTCTATAATATGTTCCATTTATTATGCAGAAACACTCTGTGGTTGGGGTAAGGACAACTGATGTAGTAGTTGATTCAGTTGTAACTACTGCTATAGTTGTTGGTTGGGTAGTTGTTCCAGTGGTAGATGTTGTCTCAGTTTGAATTGTTGTGCTTCCTTCAGCTGTTGTACTTGATACTGGACTTGTAGATGTTTTCCCCACTGGAGTAGTTGTTGGTTGGGTAGTTGTTCCAGTGGTAGATGTTGTCTCAGTTTGAATTGTTGTGCTTCCTT
>JANDJT010000041.1:7223887-7235728 GCA_024331685.1 Stegophilus panzeri | reverse complement strand
GGGTAGTTGTTCCAGTGGTAGATGTTGTCTCAGTTTGAATTGTTGTGCTTCCTTCAGCTGTTGTACTTGATACTGGAGTTGTAGATGTTGGCCCCACTGGAGTAGTTGTTGGTTGGGTAGTTGTTTTAGTAGTTGCTGATTCAGTTGTACTTTCACTGTTTTGAGGGGCAGTAATTACACTAGACGTTGTCCCTGTATTATTTGTTATTACCACGTGAGATGTGGTTGATACAGTTGTAAATACTGTA
Source organism: Stegophilus panzeri (assembly GCA_024331685.1). Taxonomy (NCBI): domain Eukaryota; kingdom Metazoa; phylum Chordata; class Actinopteri; order Siluriformes; family Trichomycteridae; genus Stegophilus; species Stegophilus panzeri. Next base: position 7,235,480 of record JANDJT010000041.1, on the reverse strand, counting down.
GTTGTTGGTTTGGTAGTTGTTCCATACGTAGATGTTGACTCAGTTTGAATTGTTGTGCTTCCTCCAGTTGTTGTACTTGATACATGAGTTGTTGTTGGTGTTGTTGTTGGTGTAGAAATACATTTACAACATAATACTCTAATTTCATAATCAAAACATTTATATGGCCTTGCTGTCTGTTTCCCTTTTTCACATTTTAAACCAAATGAAACATCACATTGAACAACCTGACCTGTACTTTGTACAAATTCTTCCAGAGACATATCAGGATCTTGTAAACATCTGCACTGTATGTCTTCTGGATGTTCACATATCTCATTCCCACTCTTTGTGATATTTTCATATGTTTCAAAATCATTTCCCCCTCCTGTATTTGGGTCATCCACGTTAATCCAGTCAGACCATTCACATTCAGGAATGCATGGTGTAGTTGTTGGTTGGGTAGTTGTTCCAGTGGTAGATGTTGTCTCAGTTTTAGTTGTTGTGCTTCCTTCAGCTGTTGTACTTGATACTGGAGTTGTAGATGTTGGCCCCACTGGACTAGTTGTTGGTTGGGTAGTTGTTCCAGTGCTAGGTGTTAAAGTTGAAGTTTGCATTGATGTGGAGGTTTCTGTAGGGGCTGTGGTTGATATATAGATAGTGTGTGTAGTCGTAGAGGGCCCTGTTGTGCTCTGGGTGGTGCTTTTGGTTGTCGTTGATGGTAGTGGTGTGGGGCAGGGATAACTGCCATTGATAACAGTGCTATTTTTGCATATAGCATAGTAACATGTTCCCATGTTGTCTGTTACATTGTATATGACATCAGACTCATTATATTGTGTTCCATTGTAACTGCAGCACCCTTTAAGAGACAAAGTGCATTTATTAAGTATTATCACTGATGATATAAGAATAAACTTAATAAACTAATTTTATATTCATTCAGTTAGGGCATTGAATAATATGTGTCCTATTTTCTTGGGTGCACCCGATACTTTTGCATGCAGCATTTCAAGAAATTTTTCATGACTTTGGTGCATGCATTTAGCTACTCTACACAACTCAAATTGCACAAGAATTAGACAATTGGTACAACAAAATAGAAATTACATTCAGTAAATAATAGAAACCTACGGACAATATCTAAAGTTAGCTGTTAGATGTCAGTTCTGAGAGCTTTGAGATGCATGTTGACTCAGTTATTTAGTATGCTAATCGTAAGTGACTTAAAGTAGCATAAATCAGGCAGTGGTGACTCAGGGGGAAGTAGAAGTCATATCATGGCTGACACTATGCTCTAGCCCTAGCTCTCTAACAAGCTAGGATATGTGGGGGAAAAAATATAATTTCACTGTAGTGAACATATTCATTTCTTTCAATAGATAATAACATTTTATTTACAAAATAATGTATTTTTTTAAACAGACAACTCGGAGCGAAATATTCCGAAAAGCAGTCGATAAGAGTCCAGCGTCGGTGTGAACTCCTTTAATACTGTTTAAAAAGCATCTCAGGGAAATTCCTCAAGAATTCAGTCGAGAAAATGACAAGAATACATTTCTGAAATTCTAGGCAAAAATATTGTCTACATTGAAGATGCTAAAATATTAAATTATTTTGATTTATTTTGGATTTTTATCACAACATAATTCCCATAGATCCATGTACATTATTCCAGAGTTTTGATGACTTTATTATTATTCTAAAATCGGGAAAAATAAAATAAAAATAAAGAATGTGTGTGTCTAAACTTTTGACCAATGGTGTATATTTTATTATATGTGCTTACCAGTTATGGGAACATATCTTTCCTCTCCATTATCATCACAGTAACTGGAAAAAAAATACAAGGATATACAATTTATATAGATTCAGTCATGGATGTATTTTTATACAAAGTTAAATGTATATATAGAAGTTAAATGTATATATAGAAGCAGTGCTTGATCATACTGTAAATAGCATGGTATTTCAGATGGTATTTGCTCCCCAGGATGATAATACGTTCCATTGATGATGCATCCAACACATATATCAATACAAATCTGATTCTTCTCATCAAAGTAAGGTTTGTCCTCAGGACATTTGGGATAACATCCTATATAAAAGAACAACTTTCAGCATAGTGTATACTGCTTTCTCCTTGCTTAATACAAACTATTTTGCTCATAATCGTGCCATTTGTGTGATATGGCCTTGATCTTTTTGAGTCAGGTTAGAGCAGGGGAAAAACACAAGTATGCAGGAGCTTAGGATTTACGTTGGAATTGGTACAGAGCATTACTGTTTTAAAAGCAAATCATACAGACAGAGTACAGCTAATCAATCAGGACTGTATCTCGACTCACCCTCCATGTTCGTTAAAGGGCTGGTGCAGATGCCGTCAGGGTTGTCGCAGGTTTTGTAGCATGTGTGACAGGGACTGTAGTGCCATACGCATTCATTATAGTGATTGTAGTAGTCACAGTACACAGCTTTTTTGGGGAAAGTTACACACACAAATCAATTTAGCATCCCAATAAGGATTTTGTAAAGCTTAATCTGTGTAAAACTTAACTATGTTGTGTAGTGCCATGGATTTATGGTATACCTCTCTTGATTCTGATTGACACATTTATAAAATATAACTGTCTCAGTTATATTCCATTGTGTGATATACAGTAATTAAGAGTTTTAGGTTTATGTTTAGGATTATGTTTCGAAACACTGCAAAGTATTATTTCTTTATCTCTATCGTTATTCTTTTCTTTAATTTTTTTTTTTTAATTATGTGCAGAGTAAATACTTTTTGTATTAAAGTAAATACAATTGTATGAACACTACTTAAAATGTACCTTTCAGTATATGGTATTAAATCACTAATAACAGTCAATTATAAATATGACATCCATTGCTGGATACCTAGGCATTGGATATTATAGAAGAGAGGAGGCTTACGACAGATCTGTGGGGTTCTCCAGTCCACACAGACTCCTGCTTCATTACAGGCATATGCATAAGATGCCACAGCAGTGCAGAAACACTCGCAGTCCCCACCAGTGTCACATGCACATGAGTCTTTTACACAGCTTTCAAAATATGGGGTCAACTCCACCTGCACATACATATATTCAACCAAATGTCTACATGATATCTATGTCTCCACAACTTGTCCCATTTAAAATGATGTGATTTAAATAATGGCTTTACAAAGATAAGCTTCGCTTGACTGTACCTTACTGTGGCACTCTTTGAAAGTGTCAGATTTAATGATGCTGCACTGCATTTCTGCCCAAGTGTGGCGGTTAGGAGTTTTCAAACATGGATCAAAGTCTGGTTTAGCATCTGGGCACTCGCTTCGTACTTTCCAGCTGTTTACAAACTCTAGAACATCAGAAACATGCAGCAAGCCTTGAGTGGTGAAGTCATCCATGCCATTTCCATTGTAGTTTCCGCACAATCCGCAAACCTCTCCCTGGAAAGCAATTAGGTATATCCAGCCTTATAGTGATAAGCCTTATAGTGATAAGAATAACATGGGTCGATACGTGATATGTGAATTAAAAGCAAACAATTCAGTTTGGTTCAGTACTTTTGACTCACCATATGCTGGGGTTGAAGAATGATGTGGACTGTCATTTTCTTGTCCCACAACACTGTTAGGCCAATGTCAGTCTGTATGACCAGGTAAAGACCCACATTTTTCACGTTCAAATTACCAGTTGTAGTCCCGTAATCTGTCATTTTACCATCTCTCAACTCCAGCTTTGTTTCCTGTTGAGATGGACAACAAAACAAAGAATAGTGTAAGTACAGCACATATAACACTGTTCAATCTTCTATTATTTTGTTTTATTTCTTCTTTTATTTTTCATTTCATCTTCTGTATTTTTTCCTTCTATTTCAAAGAAATACTGTAAAGCAAAGATGCCTTCAGAAATGATAAAATTAAACATTTCTGCATAGTACTTAATACTATACAAAGTAAAAATACGTGGTCAGTATTTGTAGTCTCAGGCACAGTTTGTGCAGTTTTAGAATGAATTTATCTGGGGTGGTTTTTTGAGCATCTTGCAGAATTTTTTTTCATTATTTTTTTTGTCTGAAAAGTGTTTTTAAAATATATATATCTTGCTTTCTTTACTTACATACAAACATCCTTCGGCAACATTGAATTGTATTGCGCAATGGGCAATAATGCACAGATCATAAAATTAACATTTAGAGGAAAATGTGTTTTAAAAACATGGGTGCCTAAGATTTTTGCACAGTACTGTATAAACTATAATTGATTAATAAGATGTTCTTACGCCCAATGCAATCCGAACAGCTTTGGAACAAATGGTCCCTGTTGTCCCACATGGTACGTTCTCTGTGATCACATGAAATGTCCCCGTCTTATTTCCACACTTGTCCTTTAAAGCAGTGGAAATGAGTATTATTAGAAAACAAAAGAGTCCATATGGTTTCCATATGACCTCAGGGTATTCATGCATGCTGAATAGATTATATGGCTATGACACAGTAGGGATATTCCCCTATGATTAGCATTTCTAATCAATGTATCAGACTGTTAACAAAATCCTGAAAGTAGTAAAAGAAATTTGGCAAACAAAGTGAAACAATAGATACCTGGACAGCTATGTAACTACACTCTCCACTAAAACCAAATCTTGTCTTATCGAAAGTGTTGTAATGTCCACTGCCATAGAAGGTGCAAGTTCCAGGGCATTTATTCTTGGTGCAATCCCACTTGCCATATTTACATGTGCTAGGAAATAATGAAATAGACAATTTAGACATATTATTATTATCATAATAATTCATCACTAACTATTACTGAAACATTTATTACAATTGACAAAACTTTACAATTTACAATAATACAAATAAAAGTACTATAAAGCAGACTCATGCTGGGGTTGTACATTCACACAATACAGACATTTGCTGTAGCTTATTTGCACTCGTATTAATACTGAAATAGTATACCCAATATTTTAACACCTGGAGAATAAAGCATTACAAACGTACCATTTGTTACACCCGTTTATGATTTCATAACCTGAAGCATAAAAGTGATTGTCATATTTGCAAGGGCACTGATGCTCCATAACGCAGTGACCACGACCATCATCAAGCAGGCCTTCAGGACACTGACATCCTGACTCACAGTCTGCGAGATACTGAAATGAGACACAAAATTAAAAAATAAAACCACACTTTTAAGAAAAAGAACAAGTGTAAGTGATTCTTCAGATTTTAGTCTGCTGACAACGGTTAATTGTTTGTGTTATGTGAATACAATTGCTACCATCTCAATAAAATCATGAGATGTTTGAAAAGTAAAGCAAATAGTGTGCAAGCTAAGCACACTTAAGTGCATAAATAGTATATTCAAGTATGTAAAGAATTTTTCATTGGGTCAGTCCATCTCAAGTGGTCCAATAATTATAAAGTTGGCTGCTTGGCAAAAATGTTCTTTTTTTTTTTTTTTTTGAGTGATTACTGCATGTATTTGGCACCAGCTGTTTTTTTTTTTTGTTTGTTTGTTTGTTTTGTTTTATTTTACTTATTTTTTAAATTGGTTTTTCTGGGGAAAAGCCTACTTTATTCATGCATTTTGAGAAATTAGCAGATATAATATAAGCATAAGAAATAAGAAAAACGAACAGTATTGTACAGTAATTGTGTTTATGATTGACAAACAATTGCTTATACTTGTCAGTGAGGTCTAAAATGTTAATACATTTGATATTGAAAACAGTGAAGTTTAGCTCCAACCTCCAAACTTACCTGCCTGTAATATTCTACTAATCTTGAAGACCTTGGTTAGCTTGTTCAGGTGTGTTTGATTAGGGTTGGAGATAAACTCTGCATGGCAGTGAACCTCGAGGGCCAGATAGGAAGAATCCCTTAACCCTCAGTTATATAAATTAGATAATTGTACGTAGCTCTGGATAAGGGTATCTGCTAAATGCCCTAAATGTTGGTACAGATGTACAGTTGGTATGCATGAATAGATTTGATCCAAAATATGGAATTACAGTGTTCAGTTGGGTGTTTTACAAATGAACAGTGTCATAAACGGAGTTGTGGTGTTGTTTCTCCTGTGATAAAAGCAGTAAGTGACTACAGTTTGGAAGTCAGCGGACTTTCCTGTAGATTAAAAGAAAATACAAGCACAATATGTGTAGGATACTCACACAATCCACGTTCCTTTGTGCACATGTTTGTGCACACTCTAACCCATGCTCATCTGGCCCTGCTGTACTGCAGTTAAAAAAGACCTTTGGAGCATGACAATCTGTGGGATACAGAGAGGTTTAAGAAGTGTGCAAAATTTATATATACTCTTAAAGCATTTTATTAGCTCTGTTAAAACTGACGGGGGGGAAAAAGAACTCTGTAGGAATGTGTTCATTTCATTTCTGTCAACTTATTGTTGCGTAAAGGTAAATTTACTAACCGGTACTGCGAGGCCTCCAGGACTGGCACTGAAGCTTTCCATTTGTACAAATACTAAGAGAACACATACATTACAGTGTTAAATATTTGCTTTAATTGCAATGTATTTAACACACGTCATGTTTCTGACTGAATGTTAACCACTTACCAGTGCTCGTTGTTGATGTTGATTGACTTGCCAGGTTTAATGTGCTCTCCGTTGTAATAGCAAGGGCATTTGTTCATGGGCACACAGACACCATTCTCATGCTCATAGAGCCCCTCTGGACAGGTGCAACCATCCACGGGCACGTAGTCAGTGCTGCAGCCCTGACGTTCCAAGCTAAGGGACTCACATGTGTGCTGGCATTGCTGAAGCTTGTAGGTAAAAGTCTGGGAATCTAGGCAGCTTTTGGTGTATTTCTCTGTATTTGTAAGAGACACAAGGAAAATAAGGCAAATATTTGCGAACACTTCATACCTCTCCCTGATGTAATCATAGAGCACACCTGTCCTTCATCAGCTCACCAATCAGTGGAGTATATAACCCCAGTTCTCCAGCCACTCACAGCCAGATCGTTCCGGCTTCGAGTGCAGTCCTAACCTCTACTGACACAATTACCACACTTCTTTCCCACACACTCCTACAGTACCTCCTCAATAAAAACTGTTAACCTTCAGGCATTGAGTCTCTGTTCTGCTTCTGGGTCCCCTCGTTCCTGTGATCATAACTTCATTAATCTTTTATGTATCTCCATCCATCCATTTCCCGTACCACTTATCCTACACAGGGTCGTGGGGGAGCCTTGAGTCGAACTCGGGTCACAACAAGGAGGACACCCTGGATGGGGTGCCAACCCACTGCATGGCACAATCACACACTTCCTACAATTTGAAAATGCCAATCAGCCTACAATGCATGTCTATGGACACAGAGGAAACCCCCGAAGCACGCGGAGGCACACACAGGGTGGAGGTGGGATTAAAACCCCCAACATCGGAGATGCAAGCCAAATGTGCTAACCACTAAAATATACAAGACATGTAATTATTGCCTAGTTCATTACAAACTACCAAACCATTATGTGATTATTACTTTCTGAGTAATTACCCAGTATTCTTTAGCAGTTAATAGTAGTTTCTTTGGGGTTAATACAGTACTACTTTTCTGTTCCTGCTTCATCTCTTATTGAACAATATTCAAAAGCATTACCATATATTTTGTCATGCTAGCACACACTGATAAAAGAGGTTGATTCCTACCACACACTGTGTCTCTCCAGCTTTGCAGGAACACCCCCTTTGCTGTGCATGCCCGAACGTAGGAGGAGAAAACAGCACACAAGCAGTCTTCGCTCTTCTCACAAATGCAGCTTGAGTATTTACACCTCTGTATATGGTCAAAGACAATGTTTTGCACTGAAATGTTTTTTTAAAAATGTTTTTTTGTGTGTTCCAAAATGCTCAGGTTACCTTGTAGTAGTTTTCTGGGTTAACAGTAGAATGGCATTTGGCAAAAACACCTTCCTTCTCCTTCAGTTTGGAGCACCAGTGCTCTGCATAGCTCTCTAAAGATCATTAAATCTTCATTAGTAATACCACAATCAGGTTCATAAAGGGTTATTTTGTCTATCATTACTGTAACTTAATTTCTGAGAGAAAAGCATGAGAAAAGAATGTTGAAGTTTGAGTAAAGGTCTTCTCACCACTGTCAATGTTGTAGCTGCAGGGGTCATCAAGCCGCTCTGAACGGTCAGGACAGTTGGACTGAGCCTTCCAGGAATTCCCAAAGGATGTGGCTGTCCCTTCAACAACACCTTGTGGGCTTGTCAGTTCATCAGACAGCACCAAGTTGAAGTTTCCACACAGACCTGTGCCAAAACACAGCATTGAGAGAAGGGAAGCGTTTACGAGCGCGCAAAACATTTCAAGACAAGGTTAATTTCCCTCCCAGTGATATCAGCGTGTTCAACCTGAAACTGGAGTTGGTCTTACATACATTAGACAATTAGACAATCACGCCGTCATGTTGTCTTATACCTACTTGTTTGCCAATTTCTTGTTTACTCATCTAATAATTAAACGACAAATGAGCACTTACCACAGGTTTTGGTGTGGAAGCTCTTATCCAGGGTGATGTAGATCTGCATGAGTGGAACCAGCTGCACCTGGATATGGAGCCCAAAAGTGGTCTGCAACATGATGTGGAAGGACGATGGTCTGAATACGGTGAATTCAGCTGGGAAACAAAGAACCAAAAGTCTTACAAAGGTATGGGTTGGAGTTTCGCGTCAAACACAACAAAAATCCAGCCGCTCTACAATGATGCTATGTATCATATTTCAAGCTTCAAGCATGAAATATTCAGTATATAGAAATATGAACACAATATGGGTACTGTGTTGGGATATGTATTAAGTGAATTATTAGTTATAAGGGCCCTATTAACACCAGTAGTGAACACAACAGTTACTATAGAAACCAATATCACTATTTTACTCTGTGAGTATTACATTTACACAAAGCATTATACTGCATGTTGAATATACTCTTTTATTTAACACTGCTCATATTGTACAGACTTAAAATGCTGTAATAAAATCATTCTTACCAGTGGTGTAAGGGAGTACTACATCTCCGTTGTGCCTTACTATGCCATCATCTTTGATGACTAAGGCCTGAGGAAGACAAATCCATCATCAAGTGAGTCAGCATCACCTTTTATTTGGCTTTTTGACAGGACTTAGCATGTCCCGTAACAGTATGGTTTATACATTTTGTGGATTTTTATGTTATTATCATAATTTCAATTATAGTGTGATGACATGCATCAGTGGTTGCCAGATTGGAAAATTGATGCTCACATTGCTCTTGTCACTGTTGAGTAGTAATGCAATTGACTTCAGGCATGTATGCTGGGCGACACAAGGAATAAGCTGTCCCAAAATAGTGAACTTTGAGCCCACACAGTCCTACAGAAAAGAGAGAGGAACATAGAAAACATTGCAATTTAAACGTTAATGCTAAATTAAGTGGCTCACGGAGTAAACAAGATCTGTGTGAGATTTACAAAGTTGAGATGGTATATACTATATGTAGTTAAAGAATGAATATAAAAATGTTTCTGGATAAAGCCTAAATGATTACAGCCTATAAGCCTACATGCATTGTGGATTTCATTCAACAATCTGAGAGTCGTATCAACAACCCTGGTTACATCTTTTGCATGTTTATTCGTGGTAATTCACTTACCTTTGAAAGAACATAATAGCAGTTTCCATGGAAGGTAAATTCTTTCCCATCAAAAGTAGTGAAATGGGAACCCTCCTCCATAGCACACACACCTGGGACAGACAGACTCTCGCAGATCCACCTTCCCTGTTGACACAAACTAAGACACACAGCGCTATCAGTCTGCAGCACCTCAACAAACCAGTACACTTTCAGGATGAATAACGTTACTGTAATGACTTGGTATGGTGCGTTTATAGATTAAAATGTGAATGTGATGTTGATTGCATTAGAATAGAATTGAAATGATTTTATATATGCCAGTCAAAATTGCACTTACCATTCTTCATCATCCTTGACTAGAACCTCTCCAGGGTTGAACGCGTCCTTGTGGTACTGACACTGGCACTGTTCCTGAGGGATACAGCCTCTCTCAGAGATATCATCAAACACAGTACCTGCAGCAGCCAAAATCATAATCACGTTTTAGAATAAGATAAATGGTAGAAGACTTCATTTTTGGTCATGTGACTACTTGTCTGTATACTTGGGTGTATACTTGTGACTGACCAGATGGGCAGAAGCAGCCATCCATCTTGTGTTCCTCACACAGTGAGCTGGTGTCTGTGTGTGTGCACGTGTCCAGACAGGGCGAACCGTTCTCAGAGTACTCCATGTTAAAGGGGCAAATTACAGCTAAGCGAGTAAAAAAAAACAACACAGCATCAGATCAAAGCAGCTCGGGTCAGGACTGTATTTAAACTAGCTGAGCAATGATAACTGGACACAGGACTGCATTCTCTCAGGTCAGTATGTTGCGACTAACCAGGTTAGTTATTTCAGAGGATTTAAAGGTAGTAATAGTAGCAGTATTAAAGTCTTTACCACAAAAGGTTGGTGTTCTCCAGTTGGGTGGGCTTCCCCCTGCATGGGAGCACTGGCGCGAGTACTCGGACAGGGTGCTGCAGAGAGTAGTGTCCTCAGTGTCCCCTGGGCGACTCCTGCACTTGTCCATCATGCAAGCTTGAATATAAGGTTCTGGACTCAAAACATTCCTACACAACGACCAGGTTTCATCCACCAGCAGCTCGGAACAGTCTTCTCTCTGCACATATGGCAAGCACAAACATCACTTTCCTCAAGTGGTTTGTGTAAAACTACTGACAACCCAATTAAACCAGTATTTTGTGAACAAATTAATGTAAATTATGAGCTTTTTCCTAAACTAACGTGAATCTTACAGAAGATAAATTAGTAGGGCAGTAGGACACATTACAAACTAGGTAAACACAATTCAATAACATAATCGATATTTGACACATTTTCATTTTGCAACATGTAATTTCAAAGTAATAAATGCCACTGGAAGAATTTTCTACGTCTTACAAACGATTGGCACTTGTCGACCATGCTTTCTTCACTGTAAAATTCTTCATAAGGGTCTTCACAGAAGTTAGTGGGGTTGTGGATCCTGTGCTTGTTGCCAAACTCAATGAAGCCAGTTACACGACCTGTGTGAGACAATATGATATAAGCATCTATTCAACTATTCAACTATTCCAGCACACTTGCTGAGAGAAGACTTCTTCCTCCTTGGCTCCCATTGTATACTGTAATATATTGTACGTTTGTGTTAACAGAATTTTTAATAAAGCCACTTTGGTGCAACTCACCATCACTTAGGAACTCGTTTAAAACAGGAACCCCGTTGAAATCTCCACAGAGTCCGCAGGTATGGTTAGAATATTTGGTGTCCAGTTCCAGCTGGTTTAGAAAGGCAAGGAAAGGTATTTGGTTTATATAGTAGTTTTTACAACGTAAACTTTTCACATGGCTTCTTTACACACATTTGTCTTAATATCTGTATGAGGACCTTTCATTAACATAATCATTAATGAAGCTAGTTAATACTACCCATATCCCTAAACCTTACCTTAGTAAGCTCTTATAGTTTTAT
>JANDJT010000041.1:7177746-7190847 GCA_024331685.1 Stegophilus panzeri | reverse complement strand
ATACACACACTGTCTTCCACCCATCCATCCACCCATCGGAGTTATTTAATACACACACTGTCTTCCACCCATCCATCCACCCATCGGAGTTATTTAATACACACACTGTCTTCCACCCATCCATCAACACATCCATCCATCCATCCATCCACCCACCCATCCATCCATCCATCGGAGTTATTTAATACACATACTGTCTTCCATCCATCCAACCACCCATCCATCCATCCGTCCACCCATCCATCCATCCACCTATCCATCCACCCATCGGAGTTATTTAATACACATACTGTCTTCCACCCATCTATCAACACATCCATCCATCCATCCATCCATCCATCCATTGAAGTTATTTAATACACATACTGTCTTCCATCCATCCACCCACCCTCCATCCATCCCATCCCTCCCTCAGAGTTTTTTAATACACATACTGTCTTTCTCTATGCACAGGTGCTCTGCTTCATTTCCACACTGACCGAGGTGGAGCCTAAACTAGCAGACGTTATAAAGAAGGAGTGTTCCATCACATCAGACTTAAACGAGCCTAAACCAGAGCCAACATAAACTGCACCGTTTTGGATTAGACATGCCGGTTCGATCCTTGTATATAAAGAGAGCCAGGGAGCCTGTTGGAGCTCTTTGTGGCGAAGGAAGATCCTCTCGTGCACATTTTTTCATCTTTTAACCTTACAGCACAGAACTGGACTCTTAAATATGGTGTTTTGTTATGGACTGAAACAAATATTTGACTCTCAGATGCTGAACGTGTTGCGTTCATATCGTCTTTTGTGTGTGTGCATTGTTGTGACAGTCAGCCTATTTAATAAAGAAATGTTTCTAAAATTACTGTGTTACAGACTTGATGTATGATAAGATAGCCACTTGCTTATTCTTGGAGATAGAGCTTCAAAATTATACCTTGGAAATGTATAGTCTTAATCCACCTTATTACAAATACTTTTACAGCTGTCATGCAACTATCCACTCAGTCGTTCAGTCGTGGCAGCAGCCCAATGTATAAAATTATGTAGATACAGGTCAAGAGCATCTGATGTTCCTGATGCAGGAATCTGAGGTTACAGTGCTCAAAGATTTATCTAAACTTGGCTGTTAAAGATGAGGGGAAAACGCCACCTGGCTGACAGAAGTGGAACATTTTGTGGTTTACAGCTCTTGGAGGTAAACATAAATCCATAAAACCATAAACATAAAAACCAGGAAGATGGCTTAGGACTACAATTGTTTTGATAGATTTAGGACCGGAGATGCCACAAACAGTTTTGCACTCAAGTCTCCATCAGTGAACACTGGATAAGTTCAACAAAACAGACTTCATGTGGGAACTATGAATTTCCTGGTTACACACTTGCATTTTTTGACCATGTAGTACACCGTTATAGAAGGGGATTATTTATAATCGCACTATCTGGTGTTACCCAGATGAGGACGGGTTCCCTTTTGAGTCTGGTTCCTCTCAAGGTTTCTTCTTCATGTCGTCTCAGGGAGTTTTTCCTTGCTACAGTCTCCTCTGGCTTGCTCATTAGGGATACATTTATCCATTTAAAATTTATATATTTCTGTAAAGCTGTTTTCTGACAATGTCCGTTGTTAAAAGTGGAATTGAATTGAATAGTTCGTCTGCCTCAAGGTTCGACATGCTGTGCGGTCTGAGATGCTTTTCTGCTCACCATGGTTGTAAAGAGTGCTTATTGTACAGAGAGTTACTATAGTCCTCCTATAGGACCAGTATGGCCATTCTCTTCTGACCTTTCTCATCAACAAAGCGTTTGCTCCCATAAAATCTCTGCTTGCTGGATGTTTTTTGTTTTTCGCACCATTCTGTGTTTTCTGAATTACTCAAACCAGGTTTTAACATTCACTGAGCTCATATTTCCCCCATTCTGATGTCTGATGTGAGCATTAACTGAAGCTCTTAAGCTGTATCTGTATGATTTTATGCATCATGCTTCTTTTTATAGCAAAATAAATCCATAATTGTTCAATATTCCAACTATTTTATATGCAGATGCATTCATTATTCGACCAGTCCTTCCGTTTAATAGTATTTTTGTGACCCAACATGAAAAGTAATTGAGAATTGGTCACTTGCTTTTTGATTGGCTTGGTCTTTGAGTCCATTCTATTTCTGATTTTCAAGTTGTCTCGCGTACAGGATGTAGCCCACCCGGAATGCCATCTAAGCAAAGCAAAACCAAATTTAAATAAGTAATGTACATTTTGACATCATTCACCACCCCCCCGCCCCTCTCCATGGGAAACCATTGCGCACAAGATCTAGGCAGTGACGCCAGCAAGAATATAACAGCTTTTTAATTAACGCTTGGGATTGATATGCAGAGCAGCAAACGGCTCGATTATCATGGAAATACAGAGTGTAGGAGGAAGACCTGGCGGATGCGTGCAGCAAAGACTCAATCTGAGCAAAACCACGGTCATGATGCTTGCCTGCTGATATTATTAGTATTAAAGCCGATCTAGCCTGCATGATTTTTAAGTTTTGAGTTGGCCCAAAAGGTCAGAGAGTGACCGTCGTTTCATGGCTTACTTGGCTCGAGTTGATTAAGTGTGAAGGTGCCCATGTCTGCTGGAGATTCTGAGAGGTTTGGAGGTGCATGTGTGCTTCCTGAGCTTGTAGACTGATGAGAAGTGACTAGTGTCTGGACATCTAATTAAAAAAATAACCCTAGCAAAGAACGGAGAGACAGAACAAAAGATAATTAAAGGCTGATGGATGTTCCTAAGCTGAAATTGTTCATGGGTAGGGTCCACAACAACAGATTAAAGCTAAACAGAACACCACATATAGCATAAATCATATAAAATAAATCTAAGGATTTGGATTATTTTTATTATTATTATTGTGTTGATTGTTCCATTTGAAAAGTAATAGAGGCACAATCATCAGACCCAAAAATAAAAGAATTTTACTAAGGATTTTATTTATTTTTGGAAGAAAAAAGAATACATGATCATATAAATGTGCAACACATGAACTTACACACATTTTGTAGCACTCTTCTGGCCGCTCCCTGGAACTCATTGAAATGAACAGACCTAAACATACAGGTCTACCTGGGAACTGTTTCAAAAGACTAACAATACAGTGATTAAAAATACATGAGCGTCAACAATACGAAGCGGTTGAAGAGGCATATGTGTGTACAAATATATGTTGCCTGGCACGTACACTGTTCCATTCATTCCTCTCTCTCCCTTGCTCACTCGCACACTCTCTTATCGTGTCTTTCCCAATCTCTCCTCTTCTCCCTTTTCACCTGTCTCATTAAAGCGTTAGTAACTCCGTATAATCAGAGTCGCTTTGTCATTTCCTGCAGCCGGTGCTTCTCTAGCTCCTGTCAACAGTATGACAATGAAAGTTTCCCCTCCGCCGTCACCGTCATGAATCCTTCTGTTCCTGTTGGCCCAGAATAGACTGCTGACGCCATCACACCTTTGATTGCTCCTGTCTGTGTTTTATTTTTTTTTTTTTTTTCGTTTTTTTTGTTGTTGTTGTTGTCCTCTTTGAGGATTAGATTGTTACTTAGATTTCTTCTTACATTTCTTACATCGAGTGTAAGTGGTTTGATAAAACACTGAAAGTTCACTGAGACATATCTCCAGGACTGACATGAGTGATCAGCTTCATTTAAAGGAAGCTCTTGTCATGCTCATTGGGTTGTTCGGTAGCAAACTACAATCCCATCAGAGAAGATACATCTGTTTCTTTTGTGTTTAAGCAATCCTTCGTTAAATATCTGACTTGTGTAATGGAAAGTAATAAGGGAAATAAGTTCATGTACAATGAAGATTGTGGACACGTGTGTGTGTGTGTGTGTGTGTGTGTGTGTGTGTAGGTGTAGATATAGGTGTGTGTGTGTCGGTAGTTGTCTGGGATAACAGACCCACCTGTATTAGCGGCCATATTAGGCATGCAAAGAAATTGCAAATGTAGATGCACTGGTATTGACCTCCCACTTAGTCGGAGTCTGTTTCAGGAGAATAATTTAAAAATCAGCTGATCAAATTTCTTTTGTGCATACTGCTCTCCTTTGCTATGTAAAGTAAGGAATAAAACATGCTGGCATGCTATAATAGAAAAATAATCAATGACAGGATGTTGTGTTGCGCCACAAAGCGGAGGTTGATTATTTTCCAATAGCAGCGTGTTTTTTTGTTTTTTTATTCCTCTAATACCACAGTGATTTGTGAATGCTTACAATTTTCAAAGTCTTAATGAATGACAGTTGCTTAGTGGTTAGCACGTTTGTCTCACACGTCCGGGGTTGGGGGTTTGAGTCCTGCCTCCGCCCTGTGTCGTGGAGTTTGCATGTTCTCCACGTGCTTCGGGAGATTTCTCTAGGTACTCTGGTTTCCTCCCCCAGTCCAAAGACAAGCATTGTAGGCTGATTGGCATTTCCAAATCATCCTTTGTGTGTGCGATTGTACCCCGCGATGTGTTGGCACCCTGTCCAGGATATCCCCCACCTTGTACCCTGAGTTCCCTGGGATAGGCTCCAGGTTCCACGCAACCCTGTGTAGGATAAGCAGTACAGAAAATGGATGGATGAATGACATACTTTTAAACCGTTTGGTTACTTTTAATGCTGTGAGACGTCCACAAGACAAGTTAGTTCCTGTCAGCACTTTATACATTATAGGTGCTATACACAGTTATTCCCTCACCAGCCTCTCTTTTTTCTCTCTCTTGTTAAGTTTTTGAAGACATCTAGTCCACCCCTAGATTCTCCCATGACAGAAATCTTATTGAGTGTTACAAAGCGCTTACACCCAAGACTCCTTCCATAATGTTTTGTCTCTTATGTCTCCTTACAAGAAAGTTCACCAAAAATAAGAAATTATATATATATATATATATATATATATTTTTTTTTCTTAAAGAACATGATGATGTTTTTTTTTTTTGTTTTTTTTAGCAGTGTCAGAGATGCTATTAGAGTTAATGAATCCTTTGAAAATTGAAACAATGCTCAGGTATAAATATACAGTACATATTGTATACAGTCGGCCCTCAACATTTGCGGGTTTAACGTTTGCAGATTTGATTATTCACGAGTTTGCCATTAATAATTACATGGGAATTTTGTTGGAGTTTTGCAAAGTTTAGTAAGTACTATATGCATCAAATATATATATATTACTTAATCAATTTATCATTTACTACCATAAGTATATACACAAATGTATTATAAAAAGTTTCAGTGCGCTAAAGTACTGCGGACTAAGCACTCTGTTTGTGGATGCCACCCTCTGAGTCTCGGTAGTAGCCAACCTCACTCAGCTGTTTTGTGTCTCAGTGCGCATTGTATCTCACTTCTCTCTCAACTATTGGCTTCTTTAAAGTGCAATATAACATCGACTGTAATCTTGTGTCCAAGCGGAGTGCCTCTAGTGCCTCTGAAAGTGCTCCCAAGAGGCAAAATTAAGTGAAGACCATACAAGAAAAGGTCGAATTATTAGATATACTTCATACAGCGAAGTAAGCTACTGCGGTTGCTCGCCATTATGGCATCTGTTGTAGTACAGAATAGGCTACTGTTGTACTTTTTGTGTGTTAAATTTGGGGCCTAGAGACATACATGTTTTTTTCCACCTCGGTAGGGGTTAGGGGAGCAGGACCCCTGACAATGTGGAAAAAAGGTGAATATCTTTAGGGCTGACTGTATATTCAAAATCTTTCCAAATCCTTGACACTGTGTGTATATGTGAAGCTTTGTTTAGCCTCGGGCATTATAGATGGATATAGCTAGTTTGTGTGTGTCCCTGTATTTACTGTCACATTGGGGTATTTGGTGAGATTAGCAGGATCTCCAAGTGTGCGTGCGTGCGTGCAGGCACATGTCTAAATTCTCTGAATAATATGAACAGAAACAAGACAGATGTTATGTCTGGTTGACGTTGTTTCTTTGCCACCTGTACACACATACAGTACATGAATGACTAGCTTCTGAAGACTCTGTATGGTTTCTGTATTATCATGCCTTTGTCATTAAATAGGTGAATAGTAAGCATTTATACTGCATTCAACTTACCTTGGAAGTGGAAAGTCAGAACATAGAAGTACGTCATTTTCAACCTCCATACACTCGTTGTTTCCATTTTGTTAGCACCTAGCCAGCTAACTGTGATGAGGGATGTACTGTATATTTATCTCCTTAAAACAGCAAACTACAGTACAGGTGCATCAAAAAAAAATTATATCGTGGAGGCTTACAGCTCAGGGAAATCAAAAATCCAGTATCTCAAAATATTTGAATAAAGAATTTATAATCCAGAAATGTCGACCTGAGAAGATCTCTAATCAGCTAATTAACTCAAAACACCTGCAAAGGTTTCCTGAGGCTTTAAAAAAAAAACTGAACCATTGCTCAGTGGTCTAAAGTCCTCTTTCTAGATAAAAGTAAATGTTGCATTTCATTTGGAAATCAAGGTCCCAGAGTCTGGAGGAAGAGTGGAGAGGCACAGAATCCGAGTTGCTTGAAGTCCAGTGTGAAGTTTCCACAGTCAGTGATGATTTGGGGTGCCATGTCATCAGCTGGTGTTGGTCCACTGTGTTTTCTCAAGTCGAGAGTCGATGCAGCTTCTACCAGGAGATTTTAGAGAATTTCACGCTTCCATCTGCTAACGAGCTTTATGGAGATGCTGATTTCCTTTTCCAGCAGGACTTGGCACCTGCCCACAGTGTAAAACTACTAGTAACTGGTTTACTGACCATGGTATTACTGTGCTTGATTGTCCAGCTGACTCGCCTGACCTGAACCCCATAGAGAATCTACGAGAGACACCAGACCCAACAATACAGACGAGCTGAAGGCCGCTATCAAAGCAACCTGGGCTTCCATAACAAACACCTCAGCAGTGCCACAGGCTGATTGCCTCCATGCCACGCCGTATTGATGCAGTAATTCATGCAAAAGAATTAAAGCCCCGATCAAGTACTTAGTGCCTAAATTAACATACTTTCCAGAAGGTCGACATTTATGTATTATAAATTCTTTATTCGTATATTTTGAGATACTGGATTTTTGATTTCTGTGATTTGTAAGCCGTAATCATCGAGATTAAAACAAAAAAAGGCTTGAAATATTTCATTTTATGTGTAACGAATCTAGAATATATGAAAGTTCCACTTTTTTAATTAAATTACGGAACAAAATTTCCTTTTCCACGATACCCTTGTATACCTACCGAGTTGAACAAGCATTTTCTTTGGTTTTTCCGAGTCATGTTTTCGTCGAATGCACAGACATCGTATACATATAATGACTCTCTTATGTGGACATACAGTTGTCTAGATGTTACATAATGTGGAATTGTATTCAATTACGCTGATCATAACATTAAAACCACAGACAGGTGACGTGAATAACATTGAGTATCTCATTTCAGTGGCACCTGTCAAGGAGTGAGATATATTAGGCAGCAAGTGAACGGTCAATTCTCGATGTTGACGTGTTAGAAGCAGGAAAAATGGGCAAGCGTAAGGATCTGAGCGACTTTAACAAGGGATAAATTGTGATGGTTAGACGTCTGGGTCAGAGCATCTTCAAAACGGCAGGTCTTGTGGGGAGTTCCCGATATGCAGTGGTTAGTACCTACCAAAAGCGGTCCAAGGAAGGACAACCAATGAACCGGTGACAGGGTCATGGGCGCCCAAGACTCATTGATGCACAAGGGGAGTGAAGGCTAGCCCGTCTGGTCCAATCCCACAGAAGAGCTACTGTAGCACAAATTACTGAAAAAGTTAATGCTGGCTCTGATAGAAAGGTGTCAGAACACACAGTGCATCGCAGTTTGCTATGTATGGGGTTATAAGTACACCCCTTCATGGCAAAGTTATTCCCTAATGGCAGTGGCCTCTTTCAGCAGGATAATGCTCCCTGCCACACTGCACTAATTGTTCAGGAATGCTTTGAGGAACACGACAAAGAGTTGGCCTCCATATTCCCCAGATCTCAATCCAATCGAGCGTCTTGTGAAGTCCATGCCTCGACGGGTCAGAGCTTGTTTTGGTGGCACAAGGGGGGTTTCAATGTTATGGCTGATCAGTATAATTCAGTAATGTTGGTCTAACTTTGGGCAGTTTGCTGACTTTTCATCCAGGCTGCAGGTTAAACTGTAGGTTTGCAAATGACTCAGATTCACAGTTATAATCTTCAAAATGTATTCCTTAAATTGTCTGGAATCATGAGATAGAAGGCGAATTGCTTCAAGGACTGCTACCTAAAGCTGGATCCAGTATTAGGGTTGATCACCGATGAATCGAGCTTTGTTGTGTCTTTTACTGGTTGTCTGCCAAATGAGCCTGTGTAATGAGGTGAGTCTGTAATGAGATGAGTGGGCACCGTTGAGCTCACAATAACACGGCGCTTTCTCTACAGCAGGAGAGAGCCTCTTCAGTACAAAGGGCTAGAAGCTGCATAATGTCAGCCTGCCCTGTCTTTAATTAACACTGAGCTCCTTTTGTGCGAAGAGAAAAAGGGGAGGGCGAGAAATAAGCCCGGGCTAATATGTCTAATAAATTATTTTACTTTACTTTAGTTTATTGCTATTACGGCTCAAGTACTGCGTGTGTACTGCAGGATCGATGGCTTCATATTTAAATCCTTCATATCCAGAATTGAAATATGAATTGATATTTCCAGGTCCAGCAGCACTGAAATGTCGGTAATCAGAAATGTATTTGAGACCAATTGTCATACACCAAGTGGTGTATGAATCCTATACCTAAACACCCAAAGGCGTCAGATGACATGACATTTCTAATTCTCACACACCATGTAATGGCTAGCAGCATCTTAACCTAATTACCATTGTTCGGATACCAGAAAGAGCATTCCATGCCATCACTGAGTGCTTATGATAACAAGCTATGACACTTACACCTCCCTAATGATCAACAATACAGTATGTGTGTGAATCAGTGCAACACAAAAGCAATGGTTTGAGTCAGTGTCTTTCATTTCTTCTCTGTACATGTCAGGCGATTAAAGGCAGCTACATTGACACTGATGGTGCTCATAAAGCATAATTGCTCCTTTACACTAAGAGATCCCTAATTAAAGACAAGAACACAGAGCAGGCTCTGTACCTGTAGATGTGGCCTGTTGCTTATCAGGTCCATCACCAAAGTACATCCTGTCTCTCCAGATCCCAGAGGACAGCGCTTTGATCCTCTTTTCCTCCCCAATCCAGACCCCTCAATAGCTCTCTGATGTTGATGCGAGTTTGTTTGCCTTCCGCCAGGTGAGTCTTATCAGGGTTTACACACTGCCCATGACAGCATACACACCGTAAACATACACACCGGTAGCACTGTGCCTTAACATCACACACTATTTTCGGAACACTGCGTAATGTTAAGTCAAGCACTTTTTATCGTTTTTATCTTATATACACTATATGGCCAAAGGTTTGTGGACACCTGACTATCACACCCCTATCTGCTTTTTCAGTTCAGATTTAGTCCCTCTTTGCAGTTATAATAAGCTCCACTCTTCTTGGAAGGCTTTCCATTAGATTTTAGAACATGGCTTTGGGGGATTTGCGCATTCAGCTACAAGAGCATTAGTGAAGTCCGGCACGTAGTCGGCGTAGTCGGCATGTATGAGACATTCAGCTACAAATTCCTGGGAATCCTCCAATCAAATGTTAGATTTTCTTCATATATACTGTACACTACGTATATAGCCAAAAGTATGTAGACACCTGATCATCACATCCATATGTGCTTGTTGAACATCCCGTTCCAGATTCAGTCCCCACTTTGCTGTTATAATAACCTCCACGATTCTAGGAAGGCTTTCCATTAGATTTTGGAGCGTGGATGTGGGGATTTGTGTTCATTCAGGTACAAGAGCATTAGTGAGATCAGGTACTGATGTTGGGGTGAGGAGGTCTGGAGTGCAGTCGGTGTTACAGTTCATCCCAAAGGTGTTCAGTGGGGTTGAGGTCAGGGCTCAGTCGAGTTCTTCATCTCCATCCTTGGCACATCATGTCTTCATTGAGCTCGCTTTGTGCACAGGAATATTGTCATGCTGGAACAACTTTGGGCCTCTAAGTTCTGAATTGTAAAGCTACAGCATACAAAGACATTCTATACAATTGTGTGTTTCCAACTTTGTGGTAACAGTTCGGTGAAAACTCACATATGGCTGTGATGTCCACATACTTTTGGCCGTACAGCGGAATGGGATACTGTGTTATCATGGTCAGAGTGCAACATTCAAAACAATATAAAACCTGTGTACACAGGACAACTGGTGTAAGATAAGATTCAATGTTCAAAACCAGAATTCCAGTAAAACTGGCACACACATGCAGCATAATACTATTAATCCACCAGATATGCAGGTTTTTTATCATGAGTAGCACATCAGATCCAGTGTACAAGAGTGATAAAACACTTACCGAAGGACAGTGAATGAAATGCAGTGGTGCTTGAAAGTTTGTGCACCCCAGAATTTTCTATATATCGGCATTCATAAATAAATGACCAGGTATAATATTTTTGTCTCATTTGTTTAACTAGGTTCTCTTTGTCTGCTTTTAGGACTTGTGGGAAAATCTGATGATGTTTTAGGTCATATTTATGCAGATTTCAAGCACCATTGTATCTAAGTATTTACTTTAGTTGTGGACTGACTGATAATATGATCATTCATTCACTCACTCACTCACTCACTCACTCACATTCAGTAACTGCTTTATCCTGGTCAGGGTAGCAGTAGATCTGGAGCTTATCCCAGGATCACTGGCAGGAATACACCCTAGATGGTGTTAACATCACTGATAACATCATTTGTAATGTAATCATAAATTTGTAATTATTAGATTTAAAAAAAACAAACAAAAAGGATTATAAAATTACCAAACAGCCTGTAAAATACAATTCATGCTAAATATTAGTCAATATCTTTACTGGAAAAAAAAAAAGATAAGATTCATAATGTAAATGTATGGTCTAATATTTAACATGATTTGTATTTTTATAGGTTTGGTATATTTTATATCCTTACCTCAATGCCACGCCCCACCGGACGAAAACCCCTGTGTTTGCCCATAAATGCTATTTCACAGTTTCATTATACAGCTCAGGTTTGTTTGCTGATATGTGTTTCCAGTTATCAGATATATTAATCACTAACGCACTGTGTGAGTGTGTTATTTGCTCACGACGATGGATCTCTGTGTAAAGGAAAATTAAGTGCTTAATAAATGAAGCAAATATACCAGCACACACTGTCGTGGGTTAATGCCCCAATCATATTTAACACCACTGATAGTGAACAATTGGTGCACATTTAGACTGGCTGACATGTGGGACAATTTTGTCAACTGCCATTTATGTGAAGTATATTACTATATTATATAAGAAAATGTTTTCCTAGTAACTAAATTGTGTTTTCATCAAGGTAGAACTTTGGGATTTACAGCTGAACCTCAGTGCAAACTCATGCATTTGACAATACACTTGATAAATATTAGGATAAATGCGGCAGTTAAAATCTCAGTGTATATGCAGATGGTGGTTTTAATAAAAAAAATAATAATAATAAATAGTAATACCAGTCTCTGTTAATCTCCATTCATAGTTAACTGACTGAAATATGTATTTATTTTGTATGATACCCATGAGAAAGAGTTTTTCATGGTCAAGCTTTTTTTTTTTTTTTTTTTTTGGAGATACATGTTTTTCATTGGACAAGGACGACATCTAAAATGCAAAGTTTATGTGGTCCTTCAATTGATGAGTATAATTTTGTCATTCTGATGATTTTTTTTTTTCAATCATTATGATTGATTCTGACCTGACGGTATATACCGATGACTCTAACATCAGTGAAGAGGAAAATGAATGGAAAATCCCAACTAGGCTATAATCACGCTCTCTGGTTTTTACGCTGTTATTTCCAATAGATTGTTTCTTCCCCTTCCTCTGTATGAGGAGGTGCTCTTGACTGCCTCTCGCTCTCGCTCTCGCTCTCTTTATCTCATTTGTGTAATTCTAATATCCTGTCAGCAGTTTTGCCATATGGATTTCCTTTTAGAGGCTACTTATGGCTGCCTGAACAAACATGCTATAGAAGCTTGACAGCATCACTCTGATCCTAGCTCCTTGAGAAACAACCCACCATTAAATCTGAACATGAACAAAAAAGTCCATCTGCTATAAAGTACTTTGCGAGGGAAAGAGAGATCATGATTTCTGAGCACTCTTTATTGTAGTTCATCTTACTGAGACCAAGCATCTTTGTAATGTGTGTCACCACGTTAGACATGAAACCTTGGGGAGCTGTGGCCACAAAGGTACAGTGAAGACGAGACATAATCCTCTTAGCCTTTTATATGTGCATCACATCTGAAAAATTACTGCCCCACATTTGCATGGTGCATCAGAGTGTCTGGATCAAATGGGTCACACTGACTGTCCTGTACCACACTTTTACCCTGTCAGATATTTTATTTTAATGCTCTTTATACTACACTTTACATGAGCAAAGGACATTTGCAATACTGTTCTTTTCAAGAGATGCGTAAATATACAGTATTATGGTCAAACGTACAGTATCTGTAATATCAAAACTGAATGTTACATTTCTGATATGTAGGAAAAAATATGCATTGTAGACTGACTGGCATCTCTAAATTGTGCGTAGTGTGTGAATGGGTGTGTGAGTGTGTATGCGATTGTGCCCACCCGTCCAGGGTGTCCCCCGCCCTGTGGCCCGAGTTCCCTGGGATAGGCTCCAGGTGTAGGATAAGTGGTACGGAATATAGATGGATGTAGATGCGTAAATGTACCATTGCAAAACACATGAACAAGAACTTACCGTACCTATGGAATAATTGTGTACAGTGGTGCTTGAACGTTTGTGAACTCTTTAGAATTTTCTATATATCTGCATAAAAAGCCTGTTCGGTGAGGTAGGGTCTGATTTCTTGATGTTGTACAGGATGAACCTACAGGACCGTGCAGTTGTACAGACCACATCTCAACAACTGCACGGTCCTGTAGGTTCATCCTGTACAACATCAAGAAAATCAGACCCTACCTCA
>JANDJT010000041.1:7163887-7177230 GCA_024331685.1 Stegophilus panzeri | reverse complement strand
TTACACCTCTACTCTGCGCACTTTGCTTCTTCTGGAACTCAATTAACGGATCTTGTATGGTAGCACTACTTGTATTGGTCTCTGCTTGATATATCGCTTTGCTTGTATTTTTTAAGTCGCTTTGGATAAAAGCATCTGCTAAATGAATAAATGTAAATAAATATGACCTCAGACAACATCAGATTTTCACACAAGTCCTAAAAGTAGATAAAGAGAACCCAATTCAACAAATGAGACACAAATATTATACTTGGTGATTTATTTATTTTATTTATTGAGGAAAATTTATTGATCCAATATTACATATCTGTGAGTGGGAAAAGTATGTGAACCTCTAGGATTGTCAGTTTAATTTGAAGGTGAAATTAGAGTCTGGTGTTTTTAATCAATAAGATGACGATCAGGTGTGAGTGAGCGCCCTGTTTTATTTAAAGAACAGGGGTCTATCAAAGTCTGATCTTCACAACACATGTTTGTGGAAGTGTATCATGGCACGAGCAAAGGAGATTTCTGAGGACCTGAGAAATGGTCTACTTTTAGGACTTGTGTGAAAATCTGATTTATGCAGATATACAGAAAATTCTAAAGGGTTCACAGTCTTTCAAGCACCACTATAGGTCAGGATGGAAAACAGAACCCCCGCCAATGTAGTTCAACTATGTTGAACACGTCATCACTTTCAAATGAACTCGGACATCCAACTGCTTTAAAGCCAAGTTACACCTCATGACATACAGCAGGCTATAAACATGCTCTTAACAAAGTTCTCCTCATAATGATTGAAGAGGATGTAAAGAGGATGCAAATACAAACAACCATTCCAGACCAGAAGACAGGTTTCCAAACGGCACCCTCCCCCCTTCCCCAGCTTTGTAATACAACTTTTTCTGTGAAAATAGCTTAAACTTTTATTATTATTATTTAAAAATCATTTCTACTGTACATAATTGTCTCCATTGCTTATCCTAGTCAGAAATGACAAATATTGACTATTGCACCTTTATGGAGCAGGACACAAATTTTTCTTTAAACGGATAAAGGACTTGTATGGTCTTTTTTTTATAGTCACACAGGATGCATTCAGAGAATATATGAGGGTTTTGACTATTATGGCAATTTTCTATAGCCTGTCCTCGTGACTTTATTGTTGTTGTTGTTGTTTGTTTGTTTGTTTCTTGATGTGACTCATTGCTCATTTGGTGACGAAATCCTCTGCGTTTACACTACGCATTATGTGTATGAAGAGAAAATTAAAAATGCACACACACACACACACACACACAAAGGCGTGGGTCTTGTGGCCCATGACGTGAAGCGTGCTGCTGTTTTTCCATTTGCTATGCGGGGGAAGATTATCATCCATCCTCCTGTCCCTCCTCACTGGCGTCCATAAGTAGCATCGTTCACTCCTCCACTGCATCACTCCATCCTGCAGAATAACACACTGACCCAGGGGTCCGAATAAAAAGCGCGCGTCCAAGCCAACTCACTATGTACTCGAGCAGAAGCGAGGGGCCACGCAGAGGAAGGTCATTCGACTCCATGAACCTCGGCTTGTGTTTGGAAGAAAAGCAACTTAACAATGAGGTGAGACTCCGCCGCAGTCCGACTTGTGCACGGGTTTGTGTTTCCTAGATTGGTCTGTGTGCACTGGAGCAATTTGGGAACGTTAAGAGATCCTAGTATCCTGAGCTTTCTGGGTTTTTTTTTTTTTTTTACGCACCGTGAAAGTCAACTCAACTTTATTCTTAAGCAGTATCTTTACGTTTCAAGTCGATGTGTAGGTCCTGCGATGTCTCACGCATGCACTGGTGTGTGTGTGCGTGTGTGATCGATTTATTAACCAGACAGCTTTAATAAAGTCGTTAAGCCGAGCCACTGGGGCCAGACTGCTCGTGCGTCAGGCTTTAAGAAGGTCGACGCATTGAGAAACAAAACAGCAGTGACGACTCATCACATTTCACTCGAGATGTCGAATTAACCTACTTTGGGGGTAATTAGGCTATAGTCCAGTGGTCACCAACCCTATTCCTGGAGATCTACCTTCCTGAAGACTTGAGCTCCAACCATAATCGTGCCCACCTGAACATCTAATCATTGCCTTAGGGAGAACTTGATCATCTAAATCACAGGTGCGTTAGATTTTGGTTGGAGATGAAACCTGTAGGAAGGTAGATCTCAAGGAAGAGTGCTGGAGACCACTGGGCTAGATCAGATTTTAGGATGAGACCCTGTAAAAGCTGTGGTTCACATGGAACATGGAAGTGTCAAAGCGCAGGGGTTAAACTTAGAGAGACAACAAAAAACAAAAACAAAGGAGAGGCAACTTAGGCTGTTAACTGAGGCTACTTACAAAAAATAAATGAATAAATAATTAAATTTAAAAAGTCAGAACCTATAAACTCAGCCAAATCTACTTTATCCGGACTATTAAGGAGCATGCGTAAATGCAATGCGCGTAAGAACAGTGATTAATTGCACCACAATCCGTGTTAAGATTAAGGTAAACCGATGTTATTAATAGCCTTCTTCGCACTCCAAATTGGATTGAGGTAAGGAGACTCGTGCTGGTTAAAGTGAACCTCATGCTCTCAGCACTACAGACGGGACAGCGCGCGCACAGACAGCTGCTTCAGCTCGCGCTTGCGCGCTCTACAGCGGTCAGTACCTGAGCTGCGTGTTTCTGAATCGTGTGTCTCATCTTAAATATTTTTTTGAAATCTCCATATATCTTGATAAAACTAAAAAAATAGGAAAATAACCAACAATAATCAACATGTTGGAGGCTGTTCAGCGTGTGAGTGAGCTCTGTCCGTCGTGCTGAGCACTGAGTACTGACACTGTATTGTGACAACTCAAAATGTTAACAAAAAAAAAATAAATAAATAAATAAAAAGAAGAAGAAGAAGAAATTGTATTTATTTTATTGAAAGTATTTTACTGGAAGACTGCGTGCAGAAAATTGAAACCTATTGAAAATGAATATCATTTAGGCGACACCTTGTCTTGTTTGTAGAGACAGACAGAGAGAGAGAGAGATGACAAGTATTTATTAGGCTATGTAATTAAGTAATTAAATGGTGCTGAACACTGAGTACTGACACTATATTCTGACTACTCAAAATGTAAAATAAATAAATAAAACCAAAACATTATGTGTTTTATCAAAAGTATTTTATTGGAGAACTACGTGCAGTAAATAACCTATTGGAACTGATTATCATTTAGGTTTCACGTTTTGTCTTGTTTAGAGAGAGAGAGAGAGAGAGAGAGAGAGAGAGAGAGAGAGAGAGAGAGAGAAAGATGACAAGTACTTATTAAGTAAGTAAGTAAGTAAATTTTATTTGTAAAGCACATTTAACACAGTGAAGCTGACCAAAGTGCTGAACAGAGTAAAGAAAAGTAAAATAGAAAACAGAATAAAACCAAATAAAGACAGACGATGTTTTGTTTTGGTGTCTTTTCCAGATGAACAAATCAACCTTTTCTAAGATCGATGAAAACAAAGATAACAAGAGTGTGTCTGGAGAAAAGGGTCGTGCAGCTATAGTATTCACACTGAAGAATGAAGTCGGGGGACTCGTCAAAGCACTGAAACTCCTCCAGGTAATCATATTCCGTCGCTGTTTTTAATACTTAGTTAGGTCATACTGTATGATAGAGTTCAAACGAAGAAAATCATCTGGCATCCGTAGGCCTATTTAAATTATTTCCCTAAATTAATAATAATAATAATAATAATAATAATAATAATAATAATAATAATAATTACATTTACATTACATTACATTTATTCATTTAGCAGACGCTTTTATCCAAAGCGACTTACAAACGAGAAAATACAAGCAAAATAATGAATAAATAATAATAATAATAATAATAACAATAAAACATCGTCTTGAAATGCTTATTCAAGTTCATTTTGCAACCCTTATTTAAAAAATTATCCTGTCAGATATGACCAAGCGTACTTTTAGGCTTACTGTATAGATTTTTTTTAAACCACAACTGTTATTTATATCGAATCGTTTTTTATATTTCTTACTTTTATAGTATATTCCTCCCTGGTTCGAATCTGCACAAGATTTTGCACATTTTCTTAAAAAGATTGTTGTTCCTTTTTATTTTTTATTATTATTTGTCCTTTATTATTTATTTATTTATTTATTTATTTATTTACCGCACCATCCATGTGCAAAGAAAGATTCAAGTAACATTCTTGAATCTTGATTTCTACTCAACAGGAAAACCACGTCAACCTTGTGCACATCGAATCCCGAAAGTCCAAGAGGCGCAACTCCGAGTTTGAGATCTTGGTGGATTGCGACAGTAACCGCGAGCAGCTCGGTGACGTCATCCAGCTGCTGAGTAAACACGTCAAAGTGCTCGAGCTGGACGCACCCGACAACCGGCTACCGGAAGAGAGCGGTACGAACCGGAAATCATGGCTGCATGCCAAACAGCACAGTAAACAGTCTGACCGAACTGTACACCTATGTGGACCCCTTTACAGTTTCTACCCATTTTACATCATTTTGTGTAAACTAATGACTGAATATATGATTTATTATTACTAAGAACGATACAGACCAATTACGGGCGGCTGTGGCTCAGGTGGTAGAGCGGGATGTCCACTAATCGTAGGGTTGGTGGTTCGATTCCCGTCCCACGTGACTCCACATGCCGAAGTGTCCTTGGGCAAGACACTGAACCACAAGTTGCTCCCGATGGCAAGTTAGCACCTTGCATGGCAGCTCTGCTACCATTGGTGTGTGAGTGTGTGTGTGAATGGGTGAATGAGACACAGTGTAAAACGCTTTGCAGAGCCGCTAAGGTTAAAAAAAGTGCTATATAAGTGCAGACCATTTCCAGCTCAACCGCTTGGACACTGAACAAATGAAGCGATTTTTTCTTCAAAGCAGTCTTAACATTTTCTCCAACATACATATAATATATCAGCTAATTGTAAAGACATATTTTCACAGGTTTTTTTTAAACCAGTATCTTCATTCAGACACTGTATATAAATGGAAATGATTATTCTTTCACAGAAATGGAAAATGTCCCCTGGTTCCCCAGGAAGATCTCTGATCTGGATAAGTGCGCGAACCGTGTGTTGATGTATGGCTCGGATCTGGATGCAGATCACCCGGTAAACATTGTTAATTAGTTGACACAGAAGCATGATTTGCTAAACGATAACACAAATGAATAAATGTGCTGTATGTTTTAGCGCCTGTCTTGTGTTGGTATTTTATCGATCCTCTGCTGCTTTAATATCAAAATCTACCTACTACGAAAGTAACTAGACATCGGTCTTTAGAGTGTTCCTCCCTTCACTGTCATCTTTCTGTTCTGCAGGGATTTAAGGACAACGTCTACCGCAAAAGGAGAAAATATTTTGCAGATCTGGCTATGAGTTACAAGCAGTAAGTGTCTTGATAAGGATTATTTTGTAATGTATTTAATGTAGGAAGAATTTACAGTAGATATACGATAAGTAAGGAGTAAGACACTAGAAGGCATGCTGTTATAGGGAAATAACCAATGACAGGGTGGTGTGATTGATAATATATTAATGAATTTACTATAACAGCACATCCTGAAGTGTCTTATTCTTTACTAATATGATCTATTTGATTATTTTCTTAAATCACCACTCCCCATCATGTTTTATTACTCTTATATCACAGCAAATTGCCAAGGATAACAATTTTTAAAAAATGTATTCAAGAAGTACAAGTCATCACTTTTTTATCCTTTTTCAGTTACATTTGTAGAATGTCCTCGAAACAATTCAGCTCCTCTTATCGCTCTCATCCCCTCACGTTCTCTTAAAGCTTTCGTTACAGATAGAAATTTACATTTACGTTTATTCATTTAGCGGACGCTTTTATCCAAAGCGACTTACAAACGAGGAAATACAAGCAAGGCGATATATCAAGCGGAGAACAATACAAGTAGTGCTACCGTACAAGATCTTTAATTTAGTTCTAGAAAAGCAAAGTACGCAGAGTAGAGGTGTAAGAGCCAGAGTAAGGTTTTTTTTTTAGG
The DNA here is from genome assembly GCA_024331685.1 of Stegophilus panzeri. Classification (NCBI taxonomy): domain Eukaryota; kingdom Metazoa; phylum Chordata; class Actinopteri; order Siluriformes; family Trichomycteridae; genus Stegophilus; species Stegophilus panzeri. Next base: position 7,171,176 of record JANDJT010000041.1, on the reverse strand, counting down.
ATAATGTGGGGTTGGCGTTTTAGGGGATAGTTAGGTGGTCATGGAAGAGGTGGGTCTTTAGCTGTTTTTTGAAGATAGTGACAGATTCTGCGGTCCGGATTGAGGTTGGAAGTTCATTCCACCACTGAGGGACAGTTAGTGTGAAGGTTCTGGAAAGGGATCTTGAGCCACGCTGAGTAGGCACTACTAAGAGTCGGTCATTAATCGATCGCAGATTGCATGAGGGAACGTAAGCCTTCAGGAGAGTGTTGAGGTAGGAGGGTGCTGTTCCACACAAGGTCTTGCACGTGAGCATCAAGGCCTTGAATTTGATATGAGCGGCTACAGGAAGCCAGTGGAGGGAGATGAAGAGGGGTGTGACATGGGTCATTTTGGGCTGGTTGAAGATGTGACATGCTGCTGCATTCTGAATCAGAAATCAACAATGATATCTTTTCTTTGTTAAATAACGGGTTTGAAAATCTGTTTATTATTAGGCTTAGATTACATAGAGCATTCGCTATACAAGTCTCTTAGAATGAATACATTAATAGAAACCTGCGATCGGAGCTGCTGGTATAAAAAAAATTACCAACAAGCTCTGACCAGTCAATTTGAGAATCTAACTAAGATATTAACAATACATATCTATCTTTTTTGTTTTGTTTTTTTGCCGTGTCTCCGTTTACCAGCGGAAACCCCATTCCCCGAATTGAGTTTACAGAGGAGGAGGTGAAGACATGGGGGGTCGTGTTCCGAGAGCTCAATAATCTCTACCCCACTCACGCCTGCCGCGAGTATCTGAAAAACTTACCTCTGCTCACCAAGTACTGTGGTTATCGCGAGGACAACATCCCACAGCTGGAGGACATCTCACGCTTCCTGAAAGGTGAGACAGAGGTCATCGCACTCTGAAACTTTTATTTAAATGTATTTACAGTTAAAGACAGACAGACAGAGGGAGAGAGAGAGAGAGAGAGAAAAAGAGAGAGTTTGTCCACAGTTTATTTGGAAATATTTTGACTGAATTATTACATCTTCAGAGCGTACAGGGTTCACCATAAGACCAGTGGCAGGATATCTCTCCCCAAGAGACTTCCTGGCAGGACTGGCTTTCCGTGTGTTCCACTGCACACAGTACGTCCGTCATAGCTCAGACCCTCTTTACACACCTGAACCGTGAGTACACACAGCATCATTTAATGTCTCAGTATGTAAATACTGACCATGAAAGCACTAAAATTGAATTTAAGTAGGGGCAAAATTTACTGAAATTGGCAAACAAGAACTCAGACTTAGTCATGGTCCACTGGCAAACACTTTATTAAAGACTAGAACAAAGCAGTCAATAAGCCAGGCAGTGTTTAGTTGCAAGTAAGTGAAAAAAAATGTGTTTTTTAGGGACACGTGTCATGAATTGCTGGGTCACGTGCCTCTTCTGGCAGAGCCCAGCTTTGCACAGTTCAGTCAGGAGATTGGACTTGCATCACTTGGGGTATCCGATGAGGAAATTCAGAAACTAGCCACTGTGAGTAAAAAGCCTAGTTATGGATACTTAAGGATCATTCTATGTCATGCTTTGTGTATGCAAATCCTTTCAATGTTAATAGTACCATGTCTACAGATAAATATTTATTGAACGTTCTCTTGCAGTGTTATTTCTTCACCGTGGAGTTTGGACTCTGTAAGCAGGAAGGGAAGCTGAGAGCATATGGTGCAGGCCTGCTGTCCTCCATCAGTGAGCTAAAGGTAATCTTTGACTTATTTACTGTCTGTCTCATCCTGGCGATCAAATGTATATGATCGCTATACATTTTTTCAAACTATTTTGCACTGACAACTCTTCAAGCTGTCTTTAAATACGTTGTTGTGATGTTCCAGTACCTGTACATGCTGCTTGTCTAATTAGAATATTTCTCTCCCAGCATGCTTTGTCAGGGAACGCCTGCATCATGCCCTTTGACCCCAAAGTCACATGCAAACAGGAGTGCATTATAACAACATTCCAGGAGGTCTATTTTATGTCAGAGAGCTTCGAGGTGGCCAAAGTCCAGATGAGGTATGTAGGATGAAGAGATTAAAACAGACTTTGAAACCAAATGACTTTACAATCTTAGCACGTGAAAATATATTGAATATATCTAGTTTTTGCTATTATAAAATTACAATAAACCAAAAATAAGATTATTCAATCTATAGTCTTGTCCTTTTTGCAGCTAATATTAGGAGAATCATCTGCCAATACAATATATCTGTAAATGTCTGTTTATATAATCTTATATTTGGTTTATTTTATATCTTATAATAGGAAATGTCGGATGCATTTGACTGTATTCGAGATCTTTTCACTTGATGACATTTCCCTCAGTGAATCGTCTGTTATTGGACTCGACGTTACTGAATTTCATTGACTTATTCTTTGCATCTATATGCTGTCAATACACTTTACTCAGATTGAATTAATTTTTCAGGGAGTTTGCAAAGACAGTCAAGCGACCATTTACGGTGCGTTATAACCCCTACACTCAGAGTGTGGATGTGCTGAAGGACACGACCAGCATCAACTGTGTGGTGGAGGAGCTGAGACACGAGCTGGACATCGTGGGAGACGCTCTGAACAGACTCAATAAACACTCAGGCGTCTGAATAACTGTTCCCGTAGAAATATATATTCTGCTTTATATCTTTATATAAAACTTTTCAAAATGCTTCAGCATTATTATATTCTTTTCAAGGCAATCAAAGGAAATTCCACAAGTTGTTGTTAACTATGTGTGTAAAAAAAGAAGCAAAAGCCGTTAAAATGACGCACCTTGCTGTTAATTGTACTTTCAGTGTTGAAGATTTATGCAAGGATATTAAAGAAAATGTATTTTTCGTTGCACGACTATTATTTTCTCTCCGAACATGTCATTGTAATAAAGTCATGGTGGCTCTGCTCAGAGTTATGCGTTTGTGATTACAGCTTTTTGTGTAAAAGTCATTGAACTCCTTTGTGTAATGATATTTTCTACTCTTTATTATGAGCTTACTGTATATCTCATAGCGTTAGTATAATTTTTTGGCTTTTTCTCTGTGAGGGAAATGACAAGCACGTGTAATGTTTTGTCTCTGTGAACTCAATTGAACCTGATGATTATATACTATATTCCTACATCTATATACGTTCTATCTCGCATTGCTGTTTGTCATGTCTGATCTCTTGTCTACTAATACAGTCAGAGCTTCATTTGTCATTTAGAATGACAATTATTTGTGTAAATATATCAATGTTAATTTAAGGGTAATTTTTACAAGTGAGTGTCAAGAATGCTTAGCTAACCAAATGAGTGATGTAAAACAGTCCTTCTGCAATACAATGCAGGTTTTAAACTGCTAGATGAATGTGAATTTAGTTGCGGAAGAGGCCATTAAATAAAATTCCTTATTTTTGTAACAATGCCACACTGTGTGTGTGTGTGTGTGTTTGGCTGAGTGTGTATCTTTCTGAATCTCAAAAATGCAACGCAAACAGGCCATCACTGCAAACAAATATATACAGGGGTGTCCCAAAAGTCTCTATACATAAGGGGGCCGTGTTTGCCAGCACAATGTCGGTTGTGTCTTCGTCAGTGGATGTTGGTGGACGTCCACTTCTCGGTTGGTCCTCAACACTTCCAGTCTTTTTGAATTTGTTATTAAGTTTGGCAGCAGTGTCGTGTGTGATGTCCTTGCTGTGTTTCCTGATCCAGCCATAAATGAGAATGATTTCAATACGTTCTTCGTTTGTGAAAGGTATTCTTAAAGGTCATCTGAAAAAATATATACAGTTGTGCTCGGTGTAAATTGTTATTATTTTGACTTCTGGGAGATATGTAACTATCTTATTTACCGTCTGAAGAGCGGTACTAAATGAAAAAAAAAAAGATTTTTAAACAAAATAATAACAATTTACACTGATCATCCTGTTCAAAAGTTTACACACCCCTGGATCTTAATGTATCGTTTTGTCTTCTTGAGCATCAGTGAACGTTTGGACCTTTTGTAATAGTCGTGTACGAGTCCCTCAGTTGTCCTCAGTGTGAAAAGATGGATCCGAACATCATATAGTCGCTGTTGGAAAGGGCTCAAATATGCAGAAGATGCTGGAAAAGTAAAGAATGTGCAGGACCTGGAGGATTTTTCTGAAGAACAGTGGGCAGTTTAACTGCTCAGGACAAACAAGGGACTCATGAACAACCATCACAAAACATAAACACAGTCGCTGATCATCCAGGTAACGACACGCAGTATTAACCACTGCATAGCTGGAACACCCCACAATACCTGCTGTTTTGGAGATGCTCTGACCCAGTCGTCTAACCATCACTATTTGGCCTTTGTCAAAGTCGCTTAGATCCTTACGCTTGCCCATTCTTCCTGCTTCCAACACATCAACTTCGAGATCTAACTGTTTACTTGCTAATAAATATATCCCACCCCTTGAGAGTATAGAAAATATCTATGACGTGTAATCAATATGTGTAACTAACATTTGGATATGTTAATGAAGTGTATTTAATATGTATAACCAACATTTAGAATTATTACTTAGGCATAATCGAATAATCAATATTGGTTAAAAAGCAGAATCTATATGTATAATCAATAGTTAAAAACATAATCTAAATCCATAGAACAAATGTTTGATCAAGTTAAATTCTGAGTGTGGTTTGAGTTAGATGAACTCTGTGTCTTAAGTGTACAATAAATGTTCTTCTGTATCAGCTGGCACTTTTCTGCACAGCAATATATTGGCATTAGATATTCGCTTTTGTGGGTGAATAACCTTGAAGCCAGGTGCCGGTTAGGGAGTTGCAAGAGGGCCTCAGGAAGGGAGGTAGAGATGAGGAAGAGATTGGTTTGTTCCCAAAAAGAAAAGGTGAATGCTCCACCTAGGGATAATTTTACTGTTTCCAAAAAGTATATAGAGACATGTTTGTGTATGTATAATTCTGACTTTCTGCAGACTGTCACACTTTATTGGTTTTCAATAAAGTTTATTTACTTTTTGACATCTACTAAACTCTCTGTCTCTGAAGTTTTTGACTTAGGCTAAAAAGGTTGATTTATCCACGACAAGAGGTGCCATTGTAACGTAATTAAGTTATTAATAATTAATAATTAGTGTTATTCACTTCACCTGTCAGTGGTTTTAATGTTATGGCTGATTGGTGTAGTTAACTCATTTCCATATCAATTTAACAATTTAGTCGTTTGCTGAAATGGAATATATTCTGATATTATAGACTTTCAATTTAGAACTAATTACCACGTACTACTGCTTGGTTTACTATTTGCTTTAAATAAATCAGTAAATAAATACAAAATAAAACCTCAACACAAACACGCCACACCAAACAACAAGACTCTTCAGCCCGCCGCTGCGTGACGTCATCACTCTGCGCACACCAAAACAAATGGAAACATCCACGAGAAAATTCACACTATACACATGGGTAAGTTTCAGACAGTCTACTAATCACTTCACAGTGAAGACGACGCGAATTACAACAGTATTTTCGATTTTATTTTATTATTTAAACGTCTTTCTCCTGCTCTTGTTGCTTAGCCTGGTCCAAGTAAGGAGTGTAAGATGTAGAACTAGAAGATTGGAGTAGTGAAGAACACGACAATAAAGCATAACATACGTAGGAGGCAGTTCGTTCAAGCCATAACGCTTTGCACAACTGTCATCTCGTTTTGTGTGCAAAGAAGTCTTAGAAAAGATGTACGAATACAGCACTTTTACGGATGACGAGTGTTGGTTTTTAAACATTTGTGCAAGTGTCGTTAAGCATGATGGGATCAGATCACTGCAGACAGGAGGACCCAGGAAGTTAGCTGCTGTCATGCACATGTACATTGAAATGCTGTTTGTGAGGCTCAGGTACTCTACGGATCCGGTACGCTACAGCTCTAAAAGATACGGTGTATCTTGGTTAATTGGACTGAAGATAGACACCAAAAGGTGTGGTCATGTCATGAGGAAATTTTTGTAGTACTTCCACTTGAAAGAGCTAGTGCTGCTGTATGGGGATGAGTATGAAAAAGTTGGAAAAACCTGATTGTTGCATTCAGAGATAAATAAATAAATAAATAAATAAATAAATAAAAAATACTTCTCCTACTACTAATAATAATATGATGGTCCTGAGCTGTTGACAGTCCTGTAATGGTAATCAAAGTCAGTGGTGTCACATCATAATTGGTGGGAAATTTACAGACATATACCATACACCCGGTCATACACCATACACCATCAGTCTGTTCATATTCATGTTGGAATTACCCAAACCCCACCAAACTGATCCCAACATCAAAGTAAACACAATAAACAACAATTTACCAACATTATTTGTAATACTGCTGTGAACAATACATTTGGCTATGATAGGAAAGACACTGGGCTTTAAAAGCAGAGCATGGCACTTTGGGAGGGGCAGACTCTGAGTCTTTATATTAGGTTGTTACGCACAGATTGAAAAGTCGTAATCTGGAATACAGAAAAATCATGTCTTAGTCCTGCTCAGTTTCCTCTGTGGCCTCTGTCAGGGCGCTAACAGTTTTGGGCAGCTGGGCCTAAAGAACGTTGAAGATCAGGTGAAGCCGCAGCGTGCAGAGTATGGAGAGGAAGCAAGAAGATTACGGGCCATCACAGGCGGAGGTGGACATTCAGCGCTCATTACTGGTGAGTGAGATTTATTTATTTATGTATTTATTTATTTATTTGAGAAAAGTAAACAATGTTACATTTGAAGTATTTCCTGTTCTGTAGTTTATAACAACAGATTCTGGGAATATATTAAAAACCTATATAAAATACATTAATATTTAAAACTGGTTCCCTCTAGAGGGGCGCAGAGAGATCGGAAGGGGGCTGCAAATTGTTTTCAAGAAAAGAAAACACAGACAGGACTTCATTTGTGTTCTCAGTGTATTTTATTGCTTTTCACATAGACTGTGCATAAATGGAAAAACCTTGCGTTCCCTCCCTCTGCATTTTCTTTTTCCTGGGGAGAGGCGGAACTTAGCCTGCCGTTACTCTAGCTGTCAGTGCAGACCGGTGTTGCCAATTTAGCGACTTTTCAAATCCTTTTAGCGACTTTTTTTGCAAAAAAAAAAAATAACATAGCGCCTAGCGACTTTTTGGACAAACCTTAGCAACTTAGTACAGTCCTGCAAGCGTGAGCTCTTGCTTTCCCGCTGCACTCTCACCTCTCTCTGCGTCTGCTCTGTTCAGTGAGTGTCTGAGAGCCGGAGATTTAACAATGTCATGGATAACGAGACGC
>JANDJT010000041.1:7093062-7105489 GCA_024331685.1 Stegophilus panzeri | reverse complement strand
TCTGATTAAGCTCATGTGTATAGGATGTGTTTGGGTGAGTTAATTAACCCGCTAGTAAAGCATTTCAGTTTACCGTTCATTCACTGTTCAGCTTCAGCTCACTCAACTTCAGCGGCTCAATCCAAGACATTACTGACTACGACTGGATTATTTGAAACACTAGAACTTTTTCTTTATAGATTTTTCTTCTTCACAAAACATCGTTAGTGCATTGTTAATATCTTGCCTGTCCTTTTTTTTTTTCAACAGTATGTTTTAATTAAAATCAGTACTAGTGCTTGCTGTACATCTTAAATTTGAATGCACAGTTTTTGCATTCACGTGCTTTTTATCTTAAATTTGATGAATATTCAAAGGTCAAATTTTAATTTGACAGCTCTAGAGCAGACGAGAGGACAGAAGCAGCACAAATGACTGAACTGTTGGTGACCTTCATTCTTATGTAAACAAATACGCATGTAAACACAATGGGTAATATCGAGGTCAGCAGAAATGATTGAGGTCGTGTCCATATATTGTACAATAAGTAGATAATGTAATTAGCGTAACAGGCCTAGCTGTAGTATGATTTGTTGGATTGCAACATTTTTGTTGGGCACAAAAGTGATTAGCAACACTAGAGTATGGGACTTGATTTAAAAAAGGAAGAAAAAAAAAAGAATGGGTCGAAGTTGATCGAGTAATGCATTCTAGTCAGTATTTTGAAAATGTCAGTGTTGAGGTAGTCATCCTGTCATACACATGACTAACCATGACACTGTTATAAAGATACTTGCAGGTGAAGCTTTGTGTTAGTTGAGAATGGGTCCAGTTTTAGTGGTTTGTTTCAAGTGGTCTATACTCCATCAATGTAAAAACATATTCAATCTCAAGAGCCAAATTCACTGCCCATTTAAAGCACTGTCACTCTCCAGTTGAAGCACATTATTTTTTTGCAGATTTTTTGTAGTAATCTTATGGACATAATTACATGACCTATAAAAGCAACACAACTTGAGTGCAGTTAATAGCATTAAAAGTTCAATCAACATACAGAGAGTTATCTCTGCTCATGTATATGATCAGATATACGAAAAATGTCATAAATCTTCTTCAAGAATTCCATTATTTGAAATAGTGTCAGCTCTTTGTTTGTTTTTTCACATTTCCAGGTTAAAGTTTTACACATGCAATGCTGTCATTTAAACAGTTTCACATTGTAAACAGGCCAATTTTTATTTTTTTGTTTAATGGAGGATTGTTTAACTGGAAAGCTTCAATGCTTCATGAACCAATGTCCAACCAAGCAGGTCAAGGAGGTGTTAATACTTGCATGTCAGTCAGTTGCCATGGTTTCACTCATTGTGCCATGCAAGTGTGATATCCACACAAATGACAGTAAAAAGAAACATACCCGCATCTCTCACTCCTGTTGGCGTCATTAAAATGTATAAAGTTGCACTTTTTGACTATATATTATAGTTATAGAAGGGAAATTCTTTACAATTGCACTAATTGTTGTTACCCAGATGAGGATGGGTTCCCTTTTTGAGTCTGATTCCTCTCAAGGTTTCTTCCTCATAGTGTTGTCTCAGGGAGCTTTTCCTTTCCACCATCACCTATGGATTGCTCATTGGGGATACATTTATAAATAAATGTATATCCCACATTTATATATTTTTGTAAAGCTGCTTTGTGGCAGTATCCATTGTTAAAAAGGCTTATACAAATAAAATTTAATTGATGTAAGGTTTCTTTCTTAAATCAGATGTCACGCAGAACATTATGTGCAAAGTTTGCCTGAATGTGGACAGATTTTGTTAAGAGAGTTAAAGGAGTTGAATGATGAATATAAAGCTGAATTTTTTTTTTTATTATTATTATTCATAGTTCATTTGTTTGGTATTAAATATGTGTGTGTGGGGGTATTACTATTGAGCATCAGGAAATTCATTATTATTATTATTATTATTATTATTATTATTATTATTATTGATAAATATGAATGTTGAATGATTTGGAAAAGATCTATCATGACACATTTTTTTCACCTTATCACCCAGCCCTAATTCATACATATGTTTACTTTTGTTTGCTCACACTTGCAGGGCACCATTCACCCCTTCCGCAAGTCACACAAGTCCATCTTTAGCAAGTTCATCCAGGAGTTCAACTTAGTCACTTCAGATAGACGGGTGAGTTCCTTGTAAATTGTTTGTGTTTTTATTTTGGGTATATAGTTTCAGGTTTTTTCTGCAACAAAATAAGACCAAATGCTAATTTATATTCTTTGAATATCCTTTCGATAACATATTTTCGTAGAAGTCATCAGCATACTTGTGTAAATCACTGTAACTAAAGCAGATGAAGTCATGGAGTGTCAGGGTTGAGTTGTAATCCAGTTTGGCCAACATAAGCGTCCTGCTTTACAAACCAAGCAGGATTGGATAACGTATTGTACTTTAGCAAGCCAACCGAGATCAATATGGGATCTGGGTTCGAAGGGGTCACGGTTGTGAACTTTATTAGTCACATCTTTTGAAATTAAGTAGTAAACATAGTTTCTATTAAATACATGATCACCTCATTGTCTTGATTCTGTAAATCTAAAAGGTTTATCCTCGCTTTGTTATAGGCTTGAGACACCTGACAGGAGTATTGGGAAAATAATGCCACGCTGTGCTGCTTTTGGCTGTCGTTTTCTAGTTGTTGTGTGCTGTGATACAGGGGATATCTGTAAATATAATCAAACCCGTAAGCATCTTGTTAGTGTGTTTTTCTGTAGATTCTCATAACGTAAAGCTCCTGTAAAATTAGCCTAAACACCTAGCCAAGGCATTCCCAAAGTAAAATTTAAGCTGTTCTTGAACCATTTGGGGTACATGCATGGTTTTGGTCTCTTTTGAAAGGTGGACTAAATATTTTTACATAATTTGATTGTTTGGACCTTTGCCAGTGTAACAAGACTTTTTTGTCAGGATGTTAAGGATCAGTGGGTTACTATGAGGCTTAATATGAGGTAAGTTGCCTTCATTTCGTAAGTGTTTGTTTATCGGTGGTCTGACAGAGACATTGATTGTAGCTGCTGTTGTGATTGTATCTCAAAAACAGTTTATAGCAATCAAATCACAAGAATCTTAGCTTTCCAAAGACATGAGTACCTTCATACACACAGTGGCTGTGTAGATAGCATAAATTTTTTTCTCATAACATGGCGACAGCGCACTGTTGGGTGGTCATAATTTTAACAGGATAAAGTATACGATGGCGAGATGGCTGATAATCTCTAAAATTATTGATATTAGAATACCTTTTATCACAAAATAATGGTTTAATCCATATGCTTACCTTGACCAACAGACACAATTGATTTTGCTCCCCTCTCACCTCCTCACCTCTCTGATCGTCTTCATTTTGATTTACATTTGAGTAATGTCTTCTATGTTAGCCTCCTCACTTATGTTACGCTCGGGTTCAAATTGAGAAGGCTGAAGACATGTTTATATCGCTGTAGGGTCGCTAGAGAATCAAGACCATTGCAACCATTTGACATCACTACCCAGAATGCATTGCAAGACGAACAGCAATGGTGGCCTACGAGTGCAAGGAATTTTTTTTTTTTTTTTTTTTTTTTTTTTTTTCCTAACAGTGTTTTTGTATAGCGGATTTACATAGCGGATGTTACCGTTAATCTAATAAGCCTTCATAGTCTGGGTTTCCTTTTAAAGAGAATGAAACATGTTGATCAGGGCTGCTTTGCTTTAAAAGAAGTATCTCTGCTGCTGTTCAGCACAGTGTAAATGCATGTGTAGTTTATGTAGTCTTTCAAATTTATAGTGAGCTTAGTTACAGCTAGAGCTGCAACAACTTATTCGAAAATAATCGATTATGAAAATCGTTGTCAATGAATCTCATTATTGATTAGTTGGTCTGCGTGCGGCACGGGGGAGATTTACTCATTACGTTACTTCTGTTCCGAAAACACGCTTCGGAGAGTAAATACTGAAGTTGTGTCCCAATAGACGTACTATACACTTACACTATGCACTGTGTACTCTACTGTCTAGTGTATGAATTTTAGAAAGGTTATATCATCTCCAGAGGAACACTAGTGGTTTCTTTTACTAACCGGAAGTATAAGCCGCTTCTTAGTCGACGGCGCATGACGTCAAATGCACTTAATGTGATGCCGCTAGCTTTAGCAGATACCCAGAGTCACCGACAATGACTTTCTTCTGATTACTGTTTGTCAACGTTACCTTTTATAAAAAGTAATACATAAATACTATTATATAATATAAACTTATATTAGTTTATATTATATAAGTATTTATGCATTATTGTTTATGGATGCACAAAAAGCACTGAATTAAACTACAGTCCTAAATGAATAATATATATTCTGGTGTGTCTGTGTGTATTGGGTCTTATATAACTGGACAAACAGTTGTGTAAAGTTTTAGTCTGAAGTTTATGTTTGTCACACTCAGTTTGTGGATTATATTTTAAATAAACGAAAAAATGGTACTGAAAGTTTGCCAAGTCCCCCTCCCGATTAATTATGAAAATAATCGTTAGTTGCAGCCTTAATTCTGTTATCTCTTGTTATGTCTTCAGGTTCACGGTGATGCCTCATTCTCAGGGCAAGGAATTGTGCCAGAAACATTCACCCTGTCAAATCTCCCTCACTTCAGAGTTGGTGGAAGCATCCATCTTATTGTGAACAATCAAGTGGGCTATACCACTCCCTCTGAGAGAGCCCGCTCGTCCTTGTACTGCAGTGATATTGGTATGTTTGAGGACCAACTCTATGTAAAAGACCAGTGATGTGTAGTGCAGTCGATTTGAAGAAAAATGTATGTCAGTGGTGAAAGAAGTACAAATTCTTTAGTGAGTACTATGTGGGAAATAAACGGAAAGCATCTTAGAATCGACTTGGGTTAAAGAATTAAGCAGCAATAAGTAAATAGATTCATGTCAAATGTGCTAGTATGAGCCGGGTATGAATTTACACATGAAATATATCTGGATTGGCTTTTGTGTAGTTTTAGTTTCGTTTATATGATTATGATTATGATTATTTGTGTGTAGTAACTCCTAAAATTAAAAGTTGCAACTTGCAGGGTAGTGAATGTACTGAATGTAGTAGTCAAGCATAGGATTGAGTCTCAGCCATTGGTAATGGAGTGAAAGTGTTAAAAAAACAACAACAACAAAACACTTTAATACACTAATAATAGAATACATTTAATACACTCTTTCGGATGAGACGTTAAACCGAGGTCCTGACTCTCTTTGGTTATTAAAATTCCCCCATTTACCCTTATCTATCACGGCCCCCTAATAATCTCCATTCCTTAATTGGCTCCATCACTCTCCTCTCCTCTGCACCAATAGCTGGTGTGTGGTGGGCGTTCTGGCGCACTATGGCTGGCTGTGTGTATCATCCAGGTGGATGCTACACACCGGTGGTGGTTGAGGAGATTCCCTCCCTATACAATGTAAAAGTGCTTTGAGTGCCTAGAAAAGAGCCATATAAAGCTAAGGAATTATTATTATTATTATTATTATTATTATTATTAGGAATTAGCTTTGCTTGTACTCTACTGTACCACACACTCATGAGACATGGATTTACACACTGATGACTGCATGCTATAAGCCTGTTTTGGTGTTTCTTTCAGGTAAAATGGTGGGTTGTGCTGTGATCCATGTAAACGGCGATGATGCTGAAGACGTTCTCAGAGCCACACGGTTAGCTGTGGAGTATCAAAGACGCTTCAGGAAAGACGTTATAGTGGACCTGCTGTGTTACCGGCAGTGGGGTCACAACGAGCTGGACGAGCCATTTTTCACAAACCCTGCCATGTACAAAATCATCCGGTGAGCTTTCTCACTCTGTCCTGACTTCAGTTATTTGGGCCACGAATACATTATAATGACCTACAAACTGGTATCCTCCATTTGGTAGCTCAAGGAAGAGCGTCCCTGATTCCTACGCTGACCAGCTGATCTCTGAGGGATTGATGACTGAGGAAGAACGCAGTCAGATTAAAACAGCCTACCACTCCTTGCTCAGTGATTGTTTGGCTAACATGACCTTCTATAGCCCTCCACCCAACAACCTGCAGGGCCGCTGGGGAGATCTGATGGAGCCACAGAACAGAGTTTCAGCCTGGGACACTGGCGTGGCTGTTCCCTTGCTTCAGTATGTCGGAGCAAAGTCAGTGGAGATCCCTGAGGAGGTCCAGGTGCACAGTCACCTTGTGAAAACGCATGTAAAGGTAGAGATTTTATAGCTCTTCTAACATTTCCTGCTGTGTTTCCTACTTGTTTAGGCCATTTTTGTTTTTCCAATTTCTTTAGGCCATTTTAGCCACATTTGATACACATCCATAAAGAAATCTATACATATTACCATTTGAATCTATTACATTGGTTTAAACTCTTCAAACTTGTGCGCAATCGCTTATTATGTTATTGTGTTTTATTGTATATGGGCATATGATCATGTCTATTGCATTGAACATTGTAAATGGTTTTGAAAGAAAATGCAAATCACATGAAGGAAGTTGCAGAAAGGAATGACATTTTAGTTTCAAGCCCAAATCATTTAAAATATGTGTGGTGGTCTGGGGGAAAATAAACCATCAGATGGTTCTTTGGCCTTGGCCAACTCCTGAGGTGCTAGCCGTTAAGCTACTGCGTCCCACCAGGACCTTTACAATAAAGGCTATATGGAAAAACTCCCCAGTACTTCTTTATAAATTATCTGTTGTTTGTCTGATCTGCAAACTTATTAAGAGATGTTACAAAACAGCGATTATTTGCATACATGACAGTGTCCTTTTATTATGCTCTGTTATTATTATATAATAATAGGAAAGATAAGGATTTAATCTATATTTGTTTGAAAACTACATTTGTTTGTGTCTCTGGTGTTTGGTGACAATTAATCAAATCTGCTTTTCCGTTGAACTTCACAGTCGAGACTGCAGAAACTTGAAGCGGGAACTGCACTGGACTGGTCCACTGCTGAGGCGCTGGCGTTCGGCACACTTCTCTGTCAGGGTAAGCAGTCTCCTTCAGTAAATGAGACTTTCAAATTATGCATTCTCTTGTGAAGGTTTAAGCCTTCCATTAGTTTTACTTCATTTTTGATCTGATTTTACAGTATGTTTGTGATGCAAACGCTTTTTTTTTTTCTTTTCCTGCTTGCTTTAATGCAGGCTTCGACGTGCGGATAAGCGGCCAGGATGTTGGCCGTGGTACATTTAGTCAGCGTCATGCCATGGTTGTGTGCCAGGAGTCCAATGACATGTATATCCCTCTCAATCATATTGACCCTCAACAAAAAGGCCATCTGGAGGTCAGATTAGCACAGTCTGACAAAACAACCCTGATTGTGATTTAAATGATCGAGTAGCCTCTTACCCCGGTTTATCCTTTCGTCACTTTACAATGAATAACGGTGAATTATTTGTATTTTCAGTACTGCGTCAGTGGTGTGGACATTGTGTATGAGCTGTATGTGTGTTTTTGTTCCAGGTGTGTAACAGTGCACTGTCTGAAGAGGCAGTGTTAGGTTTTGAGTACGGGATGAGTATTGAACAGCCAAAACTGCTGCCAATATGGGAAGCTCAGTTCGGGGATTTCTTCAATGGAGCGCAAATCATCTTTGACACCTTTATCTCTGGAGGTAATAATAATAATAATGAAAATAATTTCAACATCTCGGTAATTATTATTGTAACTGTGCGGAAGCCTGGGAAAACAAGGCGGATGTCACCGTGGTTGTATTCTGGAAAACAGATGGAGGAAAAGTTTGGCCAAAGTTGTTTCTTTTGGGGTTTTTTTGTGCCTATAAGCATACTTGGACACACTGCCAGTCTGTACAGGATTCTTTTAGTGCTTTTTTTTTTTTTTTTTTTTTTTTTTTTTTTTTTGTGGAAAACTACTTGAATTAGTTTTTTCGCAGCAATGTTTGTTGGTAAATGAGACCTTTTAGCTGTACTCATGTTCGACGCACGTGAATCGGAGAGGGCTTTGGCTGAATGCGTGTCGTGATGACGTCACGTGATTCGTCTCGGCCCAAACCTGCGGAAAATCTGCGGTCATTTTGAAAAATTGCGAGCTCCTCCGAATATCGTGGAGTTTTTCTCGATTTCCGTGTTAATTTCTGTGATCGTAGAGGGACTGCAATATATGCCGTATATTTAGGAAGCCATAAATGTATTCCACCAAAAACCTTCTAGCTATCTGTGATTGTCCATACAACTATTCCTGTTGGATCGCTACACGCCGTAGGAAAACAGAACTTGGATGAATCGATTCTGTTTCTAATTAGATACTGGCTGTCACAAAATGTCTGTGGTGCTCCTGCACTGCATTCGGAATGAAATCTTTAAATACAGTTTCTTCCTTTTCACTTTTGGGAGCTTACTTGTGCAAAAGAGAAAAATGTTTCAGTTTGTCCAAGCCTGTAGTTTACAGAGCTACTGTGTATGTATGTGTTTTCCCAGGCCCACACACAATTCTACTGAAGTGTATAACTACTGCTTCTTCAACAATTAAAGACTAGTGATTTCCTGCCAAGGTTTTCACATTTCAGTATATCCTATTGTAAAAAAGTGATTTTTCTTCTTCTAGGTGAGGCAAAGTGGTTGCTGCAGAGTGGCATGGTCATCCTGCTTCCACACGGCTACGACGGAGCCGGACCCGAGCACTCGTCCTGCCGCATCGAGCGTTTCTTACAAGTGAGCGGTTTATTACAGTGAACTCTGTTCAAGTACTGCTTTATTGATCGTTATTATTAAGCCCCTTTTTCTTCCCCTTACAGCTCTGTGACAGTAAGGAGGAAGGCATCGACGGTGACGTAGTCAATATCGCCGTGGTGAATCCGACAACTCCGGCTCAGTACTTCCACCTGCTGAGGAGACAAATGGTCCGAAACTTCCGCAAACCACTCATTGTGGCATCACCCAAAACACTGTTGCGTTTTTCTGTGAGTTCTCCAACATGATGCATGTTGAGCACACTGTTTTATTTTTATTGTGTTTATTTGCACTGGTGGCTCAGTTTATGCCAGCATATTAGACACTTTATAGAAGACTAAACGTTTTACTGCTACCCTACCAATAGTTTACAGTTTACCAGTCCATACCAGAGTTTTTTTGTTGTGATTGTTGCGGTCAAAAATGCGTGATTTTGCTGCGGCATTTTTCAGCGTTTGCGGTTTACAGTTTGCAGACTTTTTTAATGCTTTTTTTTTTTTTTTTTTTTTGCAGAAAACTGCTTGAATTGGTGAAATTGCACTTCACAAAATTGTTTTTCACAGTGCTGTTTGTTGGTAAATGAGACCCTTTAGCTGTACTCATGTTCGACTCGAAGGGGGCTTTGGCTGAATGCATGTTGTGATGACGTCACATGACCCAAATCGGCAGAAAATCTGCCATAAGCTCCTCCGTATTTTGCAGCGTTTCCTTGATTTTGCATTCATTTCTACGATCGCAAAATCCTGGAGAGACTGGTTTACAGCCTATGTTCTGTGTTCTTGTCCTGCACTCATCTCACACTGTTGTGTATTTGCACTCTATGAAGTCTTGCGTATTATGTGTTGCACCCTGGTCCTGGAGAAACGACATTTCGTTCCAGTGCATACGAGCTATAAAGAGGAATGACAATAAAAACGCACTTGACTTGATTGTGTTATTCTGTTTAACACTAGGGGGCAGTGTCGAGCTTGGAGGAAATGGGACCTGGAACTTCCTTCAAGCCTGTAATAGGCGACACCTCTGTAAATCCTGAGAGGTAAGCCGTGCAGTGAAGAAGCGCATTTTGTTGATGTTGAACTCTAATGCTGAATAATAATCATATCTGCCTGTAATCCTGTAATAATCTCTACATTTTCTCTGATGTGTGGCGCTAGTGTGCAGAGAGTGTTGCTTTGCTCAGGCAAGCACTATTATGCACTGCTAAAACAAAGAGAGACCCTGTCTGAGGCATGTAAGAACACGGCACTGATCAGAGTAGAGGAGCTTTGCCCTTTCCCCACAGACGCCTTACAGCAGGAGCTCCACAGATACAGCAATGCCAAAGGTGAGGTCTTGCTATGATATCAATAGAACAATGAGAGGATTTACATATTGTGTTCCATTTTGCTGTTATATAAAAAAAAGTCTTTTCCTTAAGTTTCCCTCAAACATAGGTCTTTGTGTTTGCTTTTTTGTGAATAATATGTTAATTTCTATGATAAACAATAGTATCCATGACACATATGATGGCGACATACCAATGTGTTACTGCGTGATGGAGTATTTGAGCCAGTGTTTGATATATTTTACGACATGCCGGTGTGTGTTACTGGCTGATATAACACAGATCGTACATGAACACAAATTGTTTTGACCTGTGACGTTTCACGTTACTTGCATTACATGCTGTTATAATAACCTCCACTCTTCTGGGAAGGCTAGATTTTTCCACTAGATTTTGGAGCGTGGCTGTGGGGATTTGTGTTCATTCAGCTACAGGAGTATTAGTGAGGTCAGGCTGATGTTAGGTGAGGAGGTCTGGGGTGCAGTCAATGTTCCAGTTAATCCCAAAAAGTGATCAGTGGGGTTGATGTCAGAGCTCTGTGTAGGGCACGCAAGTTCTTCCACTCCAACCTTGGCAAACCATGTCTTCATGGAGCTCGCTTTGTGCGCAGGGGCATCGTCATGCTGGAACGGGGTTGGCCTCCTTAGTTCCAGCGAAGGGAAATTATAATGCTACAGCATACAAAGACATTCTTGACAATTATGTCCTTATAATTTTGTGGCAACAGTTTGGTGAAGGAACACACATATGGGTTTGATGCTCAGGTGTCCACAAACTTTTGGCCATATAGTGTACCAGCTGAAAAAGTGTGATTGCATTATCTGTAATACATAGTATATGGATTTGTGCTTGTGCAGTAACTCAGTCATTTCTAATCCACTTTTAAAGCTTATCACAATTTTCTACTTAGAGTTTATCTGGAGCCAAGAAGAGCCACAGAACATGGGATGCTGGTTTTTTGTGTCTCCTCGTTTTGAAAAACAAGTTGCCTGTAAGGTGAGGATGTGCAATTTTTTCTCTTTTGGTTATTCCACTTGTGTCATCTTTTGGACTATATTCAGGACAGTTCTAAGTAACATGCTGTTTTTTGGGGGGGGTTTTTCCTCTCTTCCTAGCTGCGATTGGTCAGTAGGCCTCCTCTGGCTGCCCCTGCTGTGGGCATCAGTACTCTTCACCATCAGCAGCATGAGGCCATTCTTACAGCCTCCTTCTCCTGATACACATAAAGGACTAACCTGACACGGCCCAGTGCGGCACCTGGTGTACGGTACAGCTGCCACAGAGTACCTCTCCAAAGCAGCATCTGTGCCACATTTTTATTCTCTGCTAATTTTATTTTATCATTTTTCAATCAACATTCTTTTGAGATTTAATCAATATTTTAAGGATATTAAGATGATGATCAGATCTACAGTAAAAAGTCAGTGAAGGCTATAACGTATGCCGTACTGTGTAAAAGTCATTTCTTGAATACTGACAAATGATGTAGAGCAAAAGAGGAATTTTTAGATATAGTGTTAAGAGGATGACTTCTTATAGTTTACATACTGAGAATGTGAAATGTTTATAATAAATGTAGACACACAGTACTGTGTGAAAGGCACATGCAAAGAAATTAAAGAAAAATACTACATTCATCCATCCATTTTCTACACGTCTTGTCCTGGTGAGGGTCGCGGTGGCAGCATACTTAGCAGGGCAGACCAGACTTCCCTTTCCCCAGCGACAGATTCCACCTCCTTCTAGGGGATTCCCAGGCGTTCCCAGGCCAGCCGGGAGATATAATCCTTCCAGTGTGTCCTGGGTCGGCCTCGGGGTCTCAGTGGGGTGTGCCCGGTAGAGCTGTACAGGCAGCCTCCTGCGTGGCATCCTTACTAGATGCCCGAGCCACCTCAACTGGCTCCTCTTGATCCGGAGAAGCAGCGACTCTACTCCGAGGTTTTCCTGGATTACTGAACTCTTCACCCTATCCCTATGGGTGAGTCCAGCAACCCTGCGGAGAAAACTCATTTCCGTCGCTTGTGTAACCCGCTCGTCGAGGGCAGGTCACTTATTGGGGCATTACAGCCTGTGATGACCGTAATGAGTAGTCGAGCTACCTGGATGGTCAGAATTGGGCCAGATCAAAAGACTATAGATTCACTCGCTGGAGCCACGCATTGGATGACGACAGTGAAGTAATACGCCAGACACATAAATTACGTTAACTTCATATATTGTATAAAATAACCAAAAGGAACAAATATAACAGTTAGGAATTAAAATAAATGAAATAAATAAAAAATTAGAATCCCAAACTTATACACTAAACAATTATCAGAAGAACACAGTATATGTACACTACACAATT
>JANDJT010000041.1:7069607-7092962 GCA_024331685.1 Stegophilus panzeri | reverse complement strand
CAGTGGAAAGTTACGTGGAAAACTATCAAAAGACACAAGGTATGGCGTTCCACAGTCGTAATCCAACGTCTTATTGGCTCCTGGCTGGCTCGCCACAATTTGTAAAGTGAAGTAATACGCCAGACACATAAATTAAGTTCGTATATTGTATAAAATAACAAATAGGAACAATTATAACAGTTAGGAATTAAAATAAATGAAGTAAATAAAAAATTAGAATCCCAAACTTATACACTAAACAATTATCAGAAGAACACAGTATATGTACACTACACAATTATTAAGTTAACACAACATCCTTCAAACAAAGTGGTACTCAAATCAGATCACATGGAACTACTAACTTAACTAAACTCGAGTCTTAGTGAGACAGAGTTCACAGTCCCTCGGCTTACCGAGTCAGTGCAGTCTGAGTGTTCTCCTCCAGAGGAAACAAGTGTCAATGCGCACACAGTTCTACTTGATCCCTTGGGCCAAGGGAAAAATAAATCAAAGCTCTCGGACGCAGTGTGCTGAAATTGCAACCTCCTAGCTGCAATCAGGTTCTAGGTCAAGTGGGGTTGGCTCACCATCCATTACTGGAACAGTTTCTCCGAGGTTATCCAGAATCTTCGCCAACGGGTCGGACTCCACCGTATCCACGGTCAATCAACATCTGAACTCAACATTAAAACCTGAACTACATGAGATAGGTCACATAAAATTACTTAACAGCTAACTATTAACATGGTCAGCATAACTGGAGTTAATATCAGTAACTCAGTAACCACATTCATAATACACTTAATAATTTAACTGCGTGAATGTAGGGCATGAAAACTAGCTATCTGCTAATATTCACTAACATCAGTGTTTCAACAGTTACTAGGCCTCAAGGCGTAACAGTTAGTACACTCAATTTAACATTCGACATAAAATATAATTAAAACATACATCTCAACGGAGCTACTCCACTTACCAGTGGTAGCAGTCCTAAATACAGAATATCATGAAATATCCTGTTTTTATCAGTTAATATATACACAACTTATTAACAAAGATGAGGCACCTTAGCCGTTAGCTTACAGCTCACAGCTAGCATACAGCAACATGAGGCGTGGCGGCTAGCGCCATTTATACATGAGGCACGGCGGCTAGCGCCGTTTATACCGAGGTTAATAATCTAAAATGGCGGATGTCACACATAAGTTGACGGATATAAACTCACCAGTGCAAGAGAACAGCACATTACTCAAGCATGCCTTCCAATTTAGACTCTTTTGTGGCACTCTACACTGTTGGTAATTTACACCCGTAACAGCAGCATCAACATACCGCTAAGATGACTCAGTTATTATTGACATCTCTTCCTATCTCCCTCGCTAGCTGAAAGGCGTGCTCAGCCATCCCATTGGCTGGAATGTAGCAACTCTCACTCCTACAGGCTGATGTCCTAACAGCACCCTGACCTCGTATTGGATGATACTAGTAGTCACTCAGGACTTATTTATTTATTTAAACTATTTATATCTAAGTTTTACCCCTGGGTTGCACTTGCGCTTGCGATCCCGTCCTTTTGGTCATTACCCAACATTCATGACCATAGGTGAGGATGGGGAGGTAGATTGACATGTAAACCATGAGTCTTGTCTGAGGGCACAGCTCCCACGTCACCACCATGGACAGACACAGTGCCCACGATGCTGCAGTGATCCTCCTGTCAATCTCATGCTCCCCTTTTCCATCACTCATGAACAACACCCCAAGATACTTAAACTCCTTCACTAAAGACAGCTGCTCTCCCTCTAACCTCTTTTCCGAGAGAGAACCATAGACACAGACTCGGAGGTACTGATTCTCATCCCAGCCGCTTCAAACTCAGCAGCGAAGTGCTCGAGTGTGTGTTAGAGATCACAGTCGGGTGGGGCAAGAAGCACAACATCACCTGCATACAGCGGTGATGCCACCTCCAAACCCCCAAACTGTATACTCTCTCTACCTTGGCTGTGCCATGATATCCTGTCCATGAAAATCACAAACAGGAGTGAGGACAAGACACCCTTGGCGGAGTCCAACACCCATGTTGAACGTTTCGACTTAACACAGAGAATACAGACACAGCTCTCGCTTTGGGATTAAAAGGACTGGATGGCACGCATAAGCGGCCCCGGTACCCCATACTCCCACAACTCCTCCCACAAGACCCGTGGAACACGGTCATATGCCTTCTACAAGGCCACAAAACACATGTAGACTGGATTAGCATACTCCCATGTCCCCTCAAATATCTGTAAAAGGACAAAGAGCAAGTCCATCGTTCCACGGCCTGGACGGAATCCACATTGTTCCTCCTGAATCCAAGGTTCAACTATAGGAAGAAGTCTCATCTCCAGCACTCTGGCATAGGCTTTACCAGGGAGACTGAGAAGTGTGATCCCTCTGTAGTTGGAATGCACCCTCTGGTCCCCTTTCTTGAAGATGGGGACATCCACCCCAGTTTGCCAATCCAGTGGAACTGAGCCCACCTTCCACGCAACATTGAAGAGGTGCATCAGCCACTTCACCCCAACATTGTCCAGCGCTTTCAACATCTCCAGACGAATCTCGTCTACCCCTGCAGCTTTACCGCCGCGGAGGCCCTTGACCACAGCAGCAACCTCAGCTACAACGATGGATCCGATCTTGCCGGAGCTATCCAGCACTGTCGGAGGGCGTGTCCACCAGGTTGAGGAGTTCCTCAAAGTGTTCCTTCCACCTCTCGAAGATCTCCCCAGTAGTGGACAGTGTTTCCCCACCTTTGCTGAGAACAGCTTGGATGCCGTCCCGCTGTCCCCTCCTAAGGTGCTGAATGGGTTGCCAGAGCAACTTTGAAGCCATCCAATAATAATTCTCCATGGTCTCTCCAAACTCCTCCCATATCCAAGCTTTCACTTTGGTGACCTCCCCTGCTGCAGCCCTCTTGGTCAGCCTGTACCTCTCAGTCGACTCCGGAAACCTATACGCAAGCATTGCTTGGAAAGCCTCCTTTTTCGACTTGACCGCTTCCCTCCCCGCCGGTGTCCACCAGTGGGTCCTGGGGTTGCCACCTTGACAAGCACCAGCCACTTTCATGCCACAGCTTGTTGAAGCCACCTCCACAATTAAGGTCTTGAACAAGGTCTATTCAGACTCAATGTCCTTGGCCTCACTTGCGATACAGCATCGTAAGCCAGACATTCCCAGCGACCCTCACTGCTCGTTTGCGTCTCCCGGGTCTATCTGGTTGGCGTCTTGTTCGTCGGATCCAACTTGCCACCAACTATAAAGTCAATTATTGACCTTCGGTGCAAGGTGCTCTGGTGTCCAAGTACACTTATGAGCATCCTTGTGCTTGAACATGGTGTTTGTTATGGACAATCCATGACTAGCACAGAAGTCCAATAACAATTCACCGCTCAGCTTGAGATTGGAGAAGCCGTTCCTCCCAATCACCCCTCCCCTTTCCAAGTATCTCCATCGTTCCCTACGTGTGCGTTGAAGTCTCCTAGTAAGACTACAGAGTCGGTAGGCTGCACCCTATTGAGCACCATACCTACCTTCTCCAAGAAGGCTGGATTCTCTGAGCTGCTGTTTGGCACATATGCATAGACAGCAGTCAAAGACACGAAGCCTCATTAAGGCGACCCTCTCGTCTACAGGGACAAACTCCAACTGTGTGGTACCCAGCCTGTGAGTATCCCCACACCTGCCTGCAGCTGCTCACGTAGGTCCACTCCGGAGTAGGAGAGAGACCACCCCCAATCAAGAAGTTTGGTTCCAGAGCCAATGCTATGCATGGAGGTGAGACCAACTATATCTAGTCGGTACCTTTCCACCTCCTCCACAAGCTCTGGCTCTTTCCCCACCAGTGATGTGACATTCCATGTCCGACAAGCCAGTCTCCATTGCCAAGGTCCAGTCCGTCTATGTCCATCCCTACTGCTGCCAATCTGGCATCGCAACCGACCCCCACCCATCCCCTTGCGGGTGGTGGGCCCACAATGCGACAAAAATACTACAACATGCAGTAAGCAGTAATAAACTAAACAAAGTCAGTATTTGGTGTGACAACGTTTTTGCTTTTTTTCCCCTTAAATAGTAGTCCCAAGTACAATTTGTGCAGTTTTATAAGGAAATGAGCTGGTACGTTTTTCTGGGAGTCTTGGAGAATCTGACACACAGTTCTTCTGGAGACTTTGACTGTCACACTTGATTCTTATTTTTGCAGCAAAGCCCAGCAGCCTTCTTTATGTTTTTGTCTGAAAAATGGTCTCTTACCTAATATGTTGCTTTCTTTGCTGTCATACAAAATATTTATCTGTAAGATTATTTTTTGGAAAAGTAATGTTTGGAAATCTAAAATGTTTTTGTATGGACTCAATATTGCTGAATTCATAAAATAAATATCTATGACAATTTGTTCTAAAAAAAGGTAGGGTGCCTAAGACTTTTGCACAGTACTGTGTGTGTATGTGTGTATATGTGTGTGTGTGTGTGTGTGTGTGTGTGTGTGTGTGTGTGTGTGTGTGTGATATATATATATATATGTGTGTGTTTCATAAGAAAGGGATACATCACTTCTTAATGAATATTTTCACTGCCATGATGTTTATACCTTGTATAATATACAGTATGTATGTGCCTAATAAAACGGCAGAGATGGACTGATCACTGAAACGTCTGTTCACCAACAAGTATAAGGGACAAACGTACATATTTTGCAAATATATTTTTCTTTGGGTGCAGCCAAATGTTATGTTATAAATATTATATATTATGCGTATTATATTTATAAATTGTTCGAAACAAACTGGCACTGGAATTGTGAACAATTTGGGTTTTGTTTAAAATATTTTACTTTTGAGACATGTAGGTTAACATTCATTTACCTACCAGTACAGGGAACAAGCACTCTGTAATTACAGTATTTCATTTTCTTAGCAAATCTGCAATTGAGCTGTAATTGACTACACTTTGACTTATGACCTCATCTTCCCTGTTCTTTGAGAAACACTACTGTAGATATATAGGAATTGAACACTCAAAAAAACAAAAAAAAACAACAACAACAACAACAACAACAACAACAACAAAAAAACGATTTTATGTGACTTTGCTTGTAGCATATGCATACCTGGTAGTTCAGATTTGGGTTACCAAAGGAAAACAATGGCCAAGGGAAAGAGTGTTTGCAGAACTCTTGCATGTGTGGTAACCTTTGGCTTGCCATTACTTTGGTGGGTTGATAGCATTTTGTTCTGTACCACTGTTACCAAACTTCAAAATTTAACTTCATTTTTTTTTTTTATCTATAAAGTGCTTCTAGCAGTATAAATTGTCACAAAGCAGCTTTACAGGAATCTAGATGCAGATTTATATCCCTGATACACAAACCAGAGGCGACACTGGTGAGGGAAAACTCTCCGAGACATCATGAAGAGGAAGCCTTGAGAGGAACTAGAATCAAAAGGAAACCCATCTTCTTCTGTAGGACACACCAGCTATTGGGATTGTAAATCATTACAGTATACAGCTGTAGAAAAGTAAAAACAAAAAGCACTAAGTGTGTTGAAATGATGGTTATGTTCAGTCTTATTGTGAGAAAGAGTCCTGGGATAAGCACAGAATTTCTAAGATGGTACAAGTCTACACTGGGTATATCCAGTAAAACAAGGGTGAATCTTGGATTGTGAAGTGCAAATGTATTTAATTGATCAGATCCCCAGGGACCCTGTTTACATCTTTTCAGTGATCATGAGTCCTGTATCTAGACCGTGTTCTGGTAATATTTTAACCAGATACATTTACAGTACACTTGTATTTAAATGTGCCTCCAGTCAGACAGACTGAAATCCAGTTGGGATATTACTCATATAACCTCTAATGTCATTCCTTATTTTTAGTTTTATGAAATAAGATGGTTGCTGCATCAAAAATCTTGATTTATTTATTTATTTATTTATTTATTTTTTGTGTGTGTGTGTGTGTGTGTGTGTGTGCGCGTGCGCAGGACAGCAAATTTGACATTTGTGTATCACAGTTGCATTTACACTTGTATAACATGGCTAAAATGCTTCTCAGACCTCTTGTGAAGTGGTTTGAAGCAATCACTTTTAAATTTGTTTTAAATGCGCATTTTGCATTTGAAAATGCGTTCAGATGCGTCTTTGGTACATTTATACTCTGCAGGTATAATCCTGATACTCATGTCAGTGTTGACTTCTCATGAGCAGCAAAGTAGCATGCAGAAGTCCAATGAGGCAGGAATCCTGATGGGATTAACCCCAGATGGGTTTATTTTCCACACCCCTGTATCCCAGAAAATTTCCCCTGGACCCCATGTTCTGGACTGTTGAAATTGTCCCGCCTCCAGCACAACTGCAAAAATGGAGTCTTTTCATGAGGCAACAAGTATTTCACACACATTTCTGATGTGTGGACATTATCCAATCCATAATCCCTCTTCCAATCTTTACAATGTATCTTACAGTGGAAATTCTGTACATCATAGACACATTGTCTGTCTAATTTGCTTTACCAGATTATTTGCTATAAAACAAAATCTTTTCTGCCATGGAGGATTTTTTTAATCAAGGCCAATCTGGCAACCCTGCCTTTAGTTGTCCTGTCCGCTTCTCCTTATCTGAAAATGTCCATAGAGTGAGCATGGGACAGTGCAAATCTTGTCCCTAGGGATGTCTGTTAATGCTTGTAGATGAGTGTGTTTAGTCAGGTGTCCATTTAATTTTGGCCATGTGGAGTATTTGTTTTACTGATATAAATGTCCCAATGGCTGAGCCACCACTGAATATAAATGTAAACTTCCGAATTAACCGATGAATGAAAATCGGATGTGGGTGTCCAGATGTGAGAGATCTTTTGGATTTAGAACAAGTCCATGAAAAAAATCAGTAGGTTGGTAATGTAAAAGCAGCCTTTGTTTTTGTTTTTTTGCCTTCATTCTCAGTATATGACGCTGCACTATATAGAGCAGTTTACAGTATTCTCATGTTGAAATCTTCATCTAGCCAAGCTACATGAAGACATGGTTTGGAGCGGAAGAACTCGAGTGTCCTGCACAAGAGTGTCCTGACTTCAGCCCTACTGAACACCTTTGGGATGAACTGGAACACCGACTGCACCCCAGACCTCCTCACCTGGCATCAACCTGACCTCATTAATGCTCTTGTAGCTGAATGATCACAAATCTCCACAGCGACTCTCCAAATCTAGTGGAAAGCCTTCCCAGAAGAGTGGCAGCTGTTACGTTCAAAGATGAACATAAGAACAGGTTGTTTTGTTCAGGTGTCGGAAGACTTTTGACTATATATAATAGTGAATGCATGCACGTGTACATAGCTTTTATCTGCTTTGGTTATCAGGATTAAATTCTGATCAAGTTCAAGTCTTTTATTATTTCTGCCTGTTCTTTTATTTTTATGAATCTACTGCATGTTGAATCTGTTGTCACTAAACTAAATGTCAGAGTGACGAAGACTAATTTCCTCAACTGGTTCTTCATGCTTAAGCTTCTATTTGTGTCTAACCCTAATACGTGTGCCAGGTCATGTACTGGAGACTGACATTATGTTGTACAGTAGTATATTGCAGTTAACAGCTTCCTCCCCTGTTGCAGTCTTGATCTTTGCTTTTGCTTCTCCTTCAGCTGGGATGCAGATCCTTCATAATAGAGTGTGCGAAATAAAAGTGTGAGAGTGTTTTTCACCTCTTGTACACCTGAATGCGTTGTGGATGATCGAGAGAGAGAGAGAGAGTTTGCTCTGAGTGAAAACATGCGTTAGCTGCAGCAGAGCCAGTCGGTTGGATTAGTGCAGGTTTGCGGCTCTGCGTAAATCAGCTGTGAGATAGACACGCGCGCGCGCGCACCTACACGCACATACACATACACACCCGCACACCTACACGCACATGCACACGCACACACTGTCAGACTTGCATTCACCGTTTCGTTTTCCTCTGGGTAAGACCACCGCGGTTGTATTTCTACTTGGTAACAAGGTCATTTCTTTACGCACGGTTGAACCCATGGCCAAGGGAAACGAAGGCTCGGGAAAGGGCTCGTGGAAAAAGCAAGTCGATGACATCAAGAGGATTTTCGAGTTGAAGGAGATTCTCGGGACGTGAGTAGCTCAGTACTGCTGCATCACCATCATTTACACATTGTACACATTGCACACTGCAAGCGCTTGTATCCATTCATTCTTAGTTGAGCAATAAGACCTGGTTTTCCTGTAGTTAAAAAAAATAAATAAATAAAATTATATATATTCACACACCAAGAAGAGCTAAATATCACATCAGCTGTGCAGTGACTAATTGCACACTTGAGGAATGTCAGCACTTCAGTCTGATTCAAGCCAGAACTCAGATTTGTAAACATAATATACATGTTATATAATTTTTTAAAATTTATTTATTGGCATGAACAATTATTATTGTTTATTCTGTATTCTCATTGTTTCCTGCAAGATGGCATTTGCTCCACTGTACACAAGTACTTGATGCTCATTCATGTATTAAGAGCTCTGTGTATCCATAGTGTTTTAGGATATTTTGCCGATGGAAAATAAATAAATCAATTCCATAGCATCCAAACTGATTGTGACTGAGATCACCTGGGATCACTGTTGACATTTTGATTGATATTAGATTCACTTAGTCCATTCATCCCCCCCCCCCCCCCTTTTTTTTTTAAGAATTGTGAATTGCATGGTAAATAAATCATGGTAAATATCAGATATGTACAGCTAATGTACAATATCCCCGTATCCTGTAACCGTAAGTTTGTGGACACCTGACCGTCACATCCATACGTTGACCTTCCTCAAACTGTTCCCACGAATTTGGAAGCATACAATTGTATAGGATGTCTTGGTATTTTTTTCTTCATTGTTCACGTGTTCCAGCATGACAATGCGCCTGTGCACAAACCGAGCTCCATGAAGATGTGGTTTGCCAAGGTTCGAGTGGAAGAGTGCACAGCAAAATCACCAGTGTTGATTTAACACCCACACCCTACAGTGTTTATGTAAGTCCACTGGACTCAAATAAACACTCTGGGTGTTAATTCAACACTAGAGTGTGTGAGTGGCCTGCACAGAGCCCTGACCTCAACCACACTGAACACCTTTTAGGATGAACTGGAATACAGACTGCATCTCATGCCTCCTTTGCCTCATATCAGCGCTTTCCCTTGTGGCTGAATGAACTCAAATCCCCACAGCCACATTACAAAACCTTGTGGAAAGCCTTTCCAAAAGAGTGGAGGTTGTTATAGCAGCAAAGGTGGAACCAAGTCCATAGTTTTTGAATGGGATATTCAAGAACAGGTTGAGGTGTTATTGTCAGGTCTCCACAAAGATATAGCCATATATTATATGTACGCATTTGTAGATAGATTTCGATAGGTAGCTTCGTTTATGAGGATGAAATTCTGAACAATATTTTTTTTCTGGCTGTGCCTAACACGCATAAAACCGTCAGTAATAACGAGAAGAATCTCTGTTGTCATTGAGCATGTTATGAAGGGTCATTTCTTCAACCGATTAGCACTTCCTTCTCCTAATGTGTCTCCTAATGCACTGTTTTCTGTAATCTAGAAAAGGCATTTATGCTTAGCGACCTAATTGACAACTCACTTCTGTTCTTTTCAGTTGTTTGGACGCGTGTATTTATCCAGTATCCAGCAATATCCCTCTAATGTACATGTAAACGGTTTCCAGCCTTGGCCTTCAGATACATCTGGCTTTATTCCAATAAGACCAAAATAAGAGTGTATTACATAATTCTTTTGAAAAAGAAATGTGTGCAAGCATTTTGGCAAGAATTGAGTGCTTTCCCAGTGTAGAAACATTCTATATCTTGTGAGAAGTGAGTTATGTATCTCCTGGAGAGAATTTTCACATGTTGCTTTGCTTATACTCTCTAGCTTGAAAACATTTTCAGGAAATCACCACCTCATTGATTGCTAATTGAGTCTTCAAGTTATGAATCACCGTTCACCAGTCACCCACCGCCGTCCGACCGCACCACCCCCTCTCCGCTTCACTGTGCCTCCAATGTGGATTAGAATCGTGCTGATGCATGAGAGGCTTTAGAGCTGTGAGGTCTATAATTATACGAGTTCTCTCCCTCTCTTTCTCCTCGAAACATTCATTTCCCAACCTCAGAAATACAGAAGTAGCCATTTGTTTCTAAAGTCAATTACATAAGTTACATAAAGAGCCAACAGAACTCTGGATTGAACTCAGGATTATGTCCTGAGGATTTCCAGTCCCGTCTCTTATATAAGACTCTGTACAGTTAATGCGTCCTATACAAGATACTTCAGTCTGATTATTCAGCAAACTGTGGCAGAAACCAGTGGCATCACTGTGCAACAATGCAAAATATTCAACTACTGATAATCCAAAAGATTTATTGCTTGCTCGCTCATATCTAATGTCCTGTATCCAGTCTTGTCCAGATTAAAGCACAAAGCCTGTGTAGCATGTGGTTAACTTTGTCCGCCTGTCAAAAATAGCTCATTTGTTCCCTGCAGTGGTGACTCAACAGAAATCTATTCTCAATCCAGTACACACTTACACACCTCCTCCTCATCCCTGTCCTCTGGCATGTTGAAATGTGCTGCTTAATCGGGGTAGCTTTTAATCCTGCAACATGTTTAGATTGTTATTTTTAATCCTAATCGTATGTTTATGCTGGTAGCAGAAGGCACCTACGTTTACAGCATGTATAGTACAGTTAGTGTGTGTTTATATGCAGGTTTGTGTTCAGACTGCTGTTACTCTTATTGTTGTTGTTGTTGCTGTTGTTGTTAGCGGAATTAAACTATGTTGCATGTCTTACTTCACACACAAACCAAGCCCTATAGAACCCAATACAGACATTGACACACAGCATGGACAGATTGAGATTTAATTCATATGGACATCTTGCATTTATTCATATTTCAGTCAGTATAATCTCCAGTAGCACTACAAAGACAGCATGTTAATGTGTAAATCTCTTAGCACAAGCTAGCATGCCTAAACGTAATTGCTAGCTTGTGGGTGGGAATTGGCAAAACGGGAGTACAGGTATATGGGGATAAATAAAAAATTACTTCACAGTATCACTTCAATAGTATATTGTACACTATAGTGCATTTTAAACGTCTCTCCTGGTTCTCATTTTCAGATCCCATTAATGCGGTGTTTACCTGTGCATTTCTGTTGATAAATCACAATCGAATTATAAAAAATGCTGATGCTCTGAATGCATTTAAACTACTTGACTGTACTTCACTGCAGTAAGATACTGACTGTTTTCAGTATAATATACTGGGATGCACATCGCTCATAGAGACAACAGATGGAAGCTTCCTGTAGTTTTATTGTGCTCTGTATCCTAAAATAACAATGTTTTCTCTCTGTGTTTAAAATAAATCGGGGAATTGAGTCAACTTTTATGAAACAATAGAGCTTTTAGTGCCAGTTATACAGCTCATAGAAATTCTAACATGAGTTATATTAACAACAAACCTTTCTTAGAGTTTGTGTAGTTTTAATGTTTGGATAATGGTTGGATAGAAAGATATGATCTTATAGTGATAGTCAAATGTATCATAAGAAGAGGTAAATAAATATAACATTATGAAGATAGAAGGATAAAAGCTGATTTAATTTTCTGAGTTTTTAATTTACACTATTTATTTACTTACTTATTGTCATATATCTATCTTATATTGTATCTGCGGGGGCACGGTGGCTTAGTGGGGGTTTGAATCCCACCTCCGCCCTGTGTGCACAGCATTTGCATGTCCTTCCTGTGCTGTGGGGGTTTTTGGGTAGTCCGATTTCCTCCCCCAGTCCAAAGACATGTGTTGTAGGCTGACTGGCATTTCCAGATTGTCTGTTGTGTGTGAGATCCAGGGTGTGAGATCCAGGGTGTCCCCCACCTTGTGTCCTGAGTTCCCTGGGATAGGCTCCAGGCTCCCTCACAAGCCTTTAAAGTTCTGATAAGCAGTATAAGCTGGCTGATTAATAATAAATAAATAAAATAATATGCTCTCAGTCTATTGTAGGAACACGTCCTATGAAGTGATCATATCTTACAAATGACAGCTCTTATTTGTACTCTGCACAGGGCTGTATTTTACAGTATGCAAACACAAAACATGTCATTAAAGTATTAAACTACTGTTTAAAACAATTACACAGACCAAAAGGCCTGCCAGTTTTTGGTTGTTAAAGAAGACATTACTCTAAAGATTTTACTGTTGAATTCGCTAATGATGTACATAAGCAGGCTTACATCTATGAATCCTCATCTGAAGCTACAATGGACTGATAATAATGAACCCCACTGACAGTATAATTTTGTTAGATACAATGTTCCTTGTGTTCTGAAATCCAGGTTAGAATATTGTGGCTGCTGAGCAAAGCTGCTAAATTTCCCTTTAATCTGTCTGACTTCATCTCCTGTGCTTGTGAAGGTCAGCTTCTGTTGACCTGCTGAGCTCTTAAAATCCGTCAGAGAAGGCAATGTGTAATGTTCTTTGAGTTGCTGTTATAGGATAATGATAAATGACGGTTACTACTTGATTATTTTCTTATCAACCAATGTGATTAGTTTTTATTTGTTTATCATTACATCATTACCATCCATCCATCCATCCATACCACTTATAATACCAAAGGTTGTGAGGGAGCCTGGAGGAACCCATCGCAGGGCAATTATACACACACCCATTCACAAACTACAGACAAACTGGAAACGCCAATCAGCCTATAAAGCATGTCTTTGGACTGGATGAGGAAACCGGAGTACCCGGAGGAAACCCCTGAATCACCGGGAGAACATGCAAACTCCCTGGAGGTGCTAGGCAAACGTCCTAACCACTAAGCCTACACATTTGTGTCTTATTAAGTTTAAACGAAAGAGAAAAAAAGAGAACGTCTGTTTCTATCTGTTATAACAGCAAACAAACTTGTTTTGTAGAAATTCCACACCATTAAATGTAACTATAAATGTATAAACATTGTAATTGTTTGTAGATTGCTGTGGTATTAGAGGAATAAAACATTTGTTTTATTATATGCAATTAGCGCACAGCTATTTTCCAGTAATGTCCGTTTATTGGAAAATAATCAACTGTTGTTGATTATTTTCCTATAAGCACTCACCCCATTGTGATTTATTACTTATTTAATCTACAAATTGCATAATTTATACTTTGTTTTTATCCTATTTTTTTCCCATCTTTTGGGATTTATTCTTATCACAAGTTCCACATTGATTACCCATACTGTATACCCATACCTGTCAATGTCTCAGGTGACCCTTGGAATATATTTTACGCAATGTAGATGGATTAGGATTAGATTGGATTAGATGGATTAGATTTATTAGGCACTCAGAAATTGCCTTTGAACTGTGAAGAATTACAAGCTTGCTGGTGTCATGACATACAACACACACGAGTGAACAGAGCAGTGGCCTTTTGTGAGGTCTGACCTGCAGTCCTGTGACCTTGTGCTCATAGTCAGGTGTGCATGTTTCCCTGTGCGTGGTCTGAGGGATTACTGAGGATTTTCAGTCCCCACGGAAGGCTTAGCTGGAGACTGAACACTGCAGATCACTTAAGAACATGTGAGCAACTGAACACACACACACACACACACACACACACAGTAGATACAACAACAATGAAGGTTTCCGAACAGCCAGAGCAGAACTGAAGTCTGCTCTGTGTGTATACGATTACAGTCATAACGTTTACAGTGCATATTTCCATTTTTAAATGCAAAGCGTTTTTTTTTTCTTTCTTTTCGTCTGATCCTTTCTCAGTGGTGCGTTCTCAGAAGTGGTTCTTGCTCAGGAGAGGGCCACAGGGAAGATGTATGCGGTCAAATGCATCCCGAAGAAAGCTTTAAGAGGGAAAGAGAGCAGCATAGAGAACGAAATCGCTGTGCTCAGGAAGTAAGTATTGCTCAACATGTACATGAAGAGAGCACAACACGATCAAACACTAACTTGATTTTCCAATAAACAATTAAAATCCTTGCACAAAAATAACCCCCAAGGAGAATGGAAGTGATAATTGGTTTCGCTAGCTCTTGCTTCCATTCTCCTCTAAGAGCTAGAGATGAGTCAGGCCGTCCCCCAAAACCACCTCCACCTTCTATTAACAATCTGCAATGGCCACATGAAGGACCGCATGCTTTATACAAATTGTCATTAGCTGGTAGCTTATCATTCACTGTGTGCATGTAGTGCAGTAGGGTTACAATACCGCAGCAGGTAAATGTTTATTATTATTATTATTATTATTATTATTATTGTTGTTGTTATTATTTGGGAACCTGCATGGTGTTCTCCTGCACACAGCCCATTTCCCTCCCTCAGCAGTGACTCATGCTGCCTGCTCTGCAGACCTCGCTATTCCACACACGTTTGCGCCCGAGTCCAACCTGATGGTTGTCATGGTAAAAGAGGAGCAGGGCTGGTTATGATCAAGATGAGGGCCTATGCAGACAGCTGAGGATCAGCTGCTCAAAACAGTGTGCGTGTAGTGCTGTAGGGCTACAACGCATCCGCAGACATACCTAACAGTTTTATTTATTTATTTTATACTTGGGAAAGCTATGAGTGATCGTTTGCTGGAAGGATTCGACTTCAGAGTGCAGATTTTCTGGTTGTTTGACTCCATTACTTTTTATAAAAGGATTCATAGCGAAACAATGGCTGTGTGGTTAACTTTTGAGTATTAAAGGTGTGTATATCTACAGGCATGAACCCCACAGAAATGATATGCCTTTTTAAACACAGTGCCCCATTTTAATAATAATTATTAATAATTATTAATAATAATAATTATTAATAATAATAATTATTAATGATGATATAAATTATTTGACTTGTTAAGTGCTGTTGCAACTGATCACGTGATGACGTTCTTTCATGGAGAGCATGAGCCATTACCAAAATTGGAATCCTCTGCACTTGTGAAGTGCCTGAGAGCACCTGAGGACAACAACTGACACATGCCATGTTATAAAAGAACTCTTCAGTAGTAACGATGGCAGCTGTGCGCTTCTGTAATCTACTGTACCTGATAAAGAAGCCACGGATTTTGGGCATTTTAGCCAACTTTGGAGATTTATTTTCAGCTAAAATGACACCTCAGGCGTTACCATGGAGATCATTATGTTTGAATCGATCATTTTATCGATAGTTTTTAAAATTGATACTGATTGAGAGCATAATGCTGAAAGTAAAATACTCATGAGCTTTATTACAATATTCATGCAACATACAATATAAATAAACAGTACTGACCGTACCATGAAAATGTACTGTACTTTTTAAAATTAAATATATATATCAATATTAATATATATTAACTATTAATAAATATTAAAGTAAATAAAAGATATACATCCAAACTGAACCAAAAAGTAACACTCCAAATAACAAATAAAAAAGAGGCATCCAAAATGAATAAAAAACACTTCAAATCACACAACAAAATTTTCCAGTGATAGTTTTTATTTTGCCTCTAGAGGCCGCTCTCGTACTGTATAATAATGACAGCGGACCCTTCTCAGCCGCTCCCGCACAACGGATGCAACTGGAAAAAACTACCGGTGTGGATTTTTGCGCATAACCAATAGTTCCAGCAACTATCACGACAAATCAGTCGACCTCTAGTGTGTACAATGCCAGCTGTCTATACACATACTAGTACTTTTTCCTGTTTTAGATTCCATATTGGTAATATCATCAGGGAATGAACGTGTATAAGAGATAACTGTGCATGTGACTATATTTTAACTCTATGTTGGATGGCAATTCCTTACCAAAGATCTGTGAGCCGGGTCTCTTATGATGATGCTGGTCTTGGTCTGTGTAAAGTAACCATTGTCAGCTCCAGCCTATTTCAGATTGGATGTTTTGGATTGGAAACAAATTGGATGTTTCCGTCCACTTCAACAGTCACTTCGTCACTACAAGCAAACGCCATGGTAAACATCTCTTGCTAATTTGTGCCTGAACAAATAATACCGAGACACACAACAGGCCAGGAAAACACTGAGCAGTGCTGCTTCACTTCACTTGGAAGGACTATTCATAAAAACAGTACTCTTCACTTAAAGATGTCATTGCACAATAGCTTTATAAGTACAGGATTGTTTTAGTATACCATGGTCCAGTTATATAAGGCTGCATTGCTTAGGATGGTACTATTTGAAGTACCATGGAAATAGTTTTGGACCTCAATTTCACATGGACAATCTCGCTGTGGTTGCTGGGAGTACGGTTGCTGCGATGGCCTTGAGACTGCAATTACCACATACAGTTTTACACTCAGGTCTCCTTTAGTGAACAGTGGACTAGTTCAACAAAACAGACTTCATATTAAAACCATAATGAACTTTCTTTTACGTTCACACTATCCGTTGTGACCCAGATGACGACGGGTTCCCTTCTGAGTCTGGTTCCTCTCAAAGTTTCTTCCTCATATCTTCTTAGGGAGTTTTGAATTCACTCACTTAAAATCTGCATCCTGTGTTTATATGTTTCTGTAAAGCTGCTTTGAGACAATGTCTATTATTAAAAGTGCTATACAAATAAAATTGACTTGAGTTGAATTAAATTGAATTGAATTAAAGTATCAACTATGATTACAACATATCTTAAATCCCGTGAGATGACAGAACAGAGAAGAACCTCAATCCATTATGCCATTATAGTTCAACTGTTTGAGACTGTCGCATCTGTCATTTTAACCTCATTTTGCCTTCACAAACAGCACATTTATGAAGCATTGAGAAAACATCTATGTCATCTATCCTTTTGCATTAAAAACTATTATGAAATACCAAGAAGTGCATATTCCAAATGTCAAATGAATTATTTTAATTCCCTCAGTAGCTATAATAGTAATCAAATGTGCATTTACATTAGTGAAGCACTGTGTACTATTATACTAGTACCTATTATATGCTTTTTGAGTGCCATGAATGTGCTGTTAGTCAAAACCAACTAATAACTTTTTTGCAAGATAAGGATAAAAATCTTTATCGGTTGATCCATAACAGTCACTCAGGGCTGTTGTTTTCATCTTCTCTGTTTCATGTAAAGACAAAGTCACACAGAACCTCCTATGCCACCTCAGGTTTTGATATAAGCCTTTTCAATTCAGTTGAATTCAGTAAAAAAAAAAAAAATTTCAATTCAATATTTATTTGTCTAGCGCTTTTAACACTGCACAAAGCAGCTTTACAGAAATATTTCAATTCAGATTGTAAATTTTCATAAATTAGCTACCATCACTTTATAGAAAGCATTTGCAATGCTTATGAATGCATTTCTTAAGGGTAGTGTTTATAAGGCTACATGACATCTGCATAAGCGCTTTATGACAACTTACATAAACCTGCGGGACCTGCGGGTAACAAGCAATCGGCATCAATGTAATTACGAATAATTGTATTCCTGGTTAGATACTTGCATATTATTATTATTATTATTATTATTATTATTATTATTATTATTATTATTGTTATTATTATTGTTGTTGTTGTTATTATTATTATTATTATTATTATTATTATTATTATTATTGTTATTGTTATTATTATTATCGCTATTATTATTACTAGTATTATTATTGTTGTTATTATTATCATTATCATTATTATCACTATTATTATTTTATTAGTAGTACTATTATTATTATTATTATTAGTAGTAGTAGTAGTAGTAGTAGCATTGTTATTAGTGTTATTAGCATTATTGTTGTTGTTAGTATTATTATTATTAGTAGTAGTTGTATTAGTATTATTTAGTTTTCATGATTTTACAAGTTAAGTATTATTATTATTTAAAATATGATTAATAAATAGTACTATTATTAATAAAGCTACTCATATTGTCATTACTTAATATAATGCTATTATTATGCTATTATTTATAATATATATCACAATGGCTTAGTGGTTAGCATGATTGCCTCACACCTGCAGGGTCGAGGGATCGATTCCCACCTCTGCCCTGTGTGTGCAGAGTTTGCATGTTCTCCCTGTGATTCGGAGGTTTCCTCAGGGTACTCCGGTCTCCTCCTCCAGTATAAATACATGAGTTGCAGGCTGATTGGCAATTCCAAAATTTTCAGTGGTGTGTGTGCGCGATTGTGCCCTGCGATGGGTTGCCACCCTGTCCAGGGTGTCACCTGCCTTGTGCCCTGAGTCTCCTGGGATATGCTCCAGGCTCTCTGCGACCTTGTGTAGGATAAGCGCTACAGAAAATGGATGGATATATCACAATTATTTCACTCTGTTCAATGCACCATGAACTGTATCCAGCTGCTATTTCTACCTCAACTCTAATGTAAATTTCAACTGAGCCTACCATTTCTGCTTCAGCTGCAAGATTTGTATATTAGGATTGTAATTGTGTTGTGTTGTCTGACGTGTGTGTGTGTTGAATGTATCATGTTCTGACCAAACACCAAGAAAAATTCCTAACACATGTAAATGTATATGGCGAAGAAATGATTGTGAACTCTTATTCTGATGTCATGTACACATAGCACGTGGGAGATGTATATTTTAAGCATTTAAGCAGTCATTATGTCAGTCAGTTGCCGTGAATTTAGCTATAAGATAACTATTCTTAAGTAAATTGTTACCAAATATTCTTCTTCAGTTACCTCCACCTTGTGAAAACATGTAGAGTGCTGAGCAATGCATGTACAGTAGCACAAGCTGATCAGGTTTATTGTTTTCTTTCTTCAGGATCAAGCATGAGAACATTGTTGCTCTTGAGGACATCTATGAAAGCCCCAACCATCTGTACCTCATCATGCAGCTGTGAGCATAATGAAAGTGGCCACTTATGCCTCAGTCTTAGAAGAGGCGTTCCTCTTACCAGCAACATAAGACCAGCTTCACTCTTCACTCTTCGAGAATAAATTGCAAAACTAATCAGAATACTGATTACTTTATACTAAAGAGCATAAAAGCGGGTCGCTTAAACGAGTAGAGCTTTTCACTCCATACATTAAAGATGGATTGTCAGCCGTTGTCATGTGGATTATAGTTTAAAGTAGTACATACTTTACAAACAGATCCATAGATGACTTGTTTTATTCCAGAAAGCTCTGTTGTATTTAGGAATAAATCTGCTTCCTCTGTCTTTTCCAGTGTGTCTGGAGGAGAACTGTTTGATCGAATTGTCGAGAAGGGCTTCTATACTGAAAAAGACGCCAGTGCTTTGATCAAACAAGTTCTGGATGCAGTCAACTACCTCCACTCACTGGGCATAGTCCACAGAGATCTGAAGGTTAGCAAAAGAAATGAAATTCAAGGGATTCCCTTGTGATGTTACATAAAGTTGTTATCTACAGGAGAATTTCATCTGTCTTTCATTCTGTCTTCTGTCTGTCAGCCAGAGAATTTGTTATATTTCAACCCTCATGATGAGTCTAAAATAATGATTAGTGACTTTGGCCTGTCAAAGATGGAAGGAGCAGCAAATGACATCATGTCCACCGCCTGTGGGACTCCAGGATATGTTGGTGAGGTTGTCAAACATTTGCTGCTCCAACGTAGTAGCACCATTTCCTAACATTTCCTCCTGTAAGATTGAAAACAATCTGCCACTAGGTGGCAGTATGAGGTCAGATATTTCAGATGTTTGTTTTGTTGTTCACTGGCATTTGTATACTTGAGTATTGTTTCTTCTTCTGTATCACTAGCTCCAGAGGTCCTGGCACAGAAGCCCTACAGTAAAGCAGTAGATTGTTGGTCTATTGGAGTTATTTCTTACATATTGTGAGTAGCTATATCCAGTATATATCCAGTCTCCTTCATTACAAAAGAGAATAAACTCACAACAATGGATATAAATTGGCCGTCCTCTGTGTTCCAGGTTATGTGGCTATCCTCCTTTTTACGATGAGAATGATTCCAAGCTATTTGAGCAGATCCTTAAGGCTGAGTATGAATTCGATTCGCCCTACTGGGATGATATCTCAGACTCAGGTGAGTAGTAATTCTGAAACGTTTTATGTCACTGATTATTTTATATGTAAAGGTTTTGGGCTTTTGTGTAAGTATAGATTGTGAAAGTATCCTGGTGTCAAACAGCCAAAGATTTCATCGGTAATCTGATGCAGAAGGATCCAGAGAAGAGGTTCACGTGTGACGAGGCTCTTCGGCATCCCTGGTTAGTACACCTTTGCACAATAACTAATAATAATAAGAGATTTTTTGGATGGAAATAAAGCTGTGTCACAATGAATGTGAGGAGATTAGTTGTGGTATGATGGCAAAAGTATATCGTCAGCGTGTGAGTATAAAGTGTGAAGTAAGCGGTAGTGCTTGGGATGTTTTACTGGAGCTTTATTGTAAATTTTGTGCATGTGAGTGCAGCTACATGATTTGCTCAAATTATTATAAATATAATTATCTAAGAGCTGATGGAGGTCAGGGGATTATGCAAATGCTTGTTATAGTAATGAAATCACATTAAAGGTTGAAAAATGTGTGTTACATTTTAATAGATCGAAGCAATATATAAATTACAGATTTATATATATATATATATATATATATATACACACACACATACATATATATATACACACATACATATATATACACACACACACACACACACACACACATCCTCAAGTATTGGCTCAAATATATGTATCAAAGAAATGTTAAAGACATGGCAGAGGTTTTGGTATATTTTTCCCTTTAGGATAGCTGGAGACACGGCTCTTTGTAAGAACATTCATGAGTCAGTCAGCCGGCAGATGAAGAAAAACTTTGCCAAAGCCAAATGGAGGGTGAGTAATTCCTCTTTTCTTTCATTATAAGGGAGCGAGGCCATTTCCTGTAAACCGGTACATTATGTAGAGTACAACACGAATCAGGAACTCCGTGTCTTCTTTCACAGCAAGCGTTTAACGCTACAGCAGTGATCCGACATATGAAGCGCCTGCAGCTGGGAAGCAGTTTAGGCAGCAGCATGGACGCCACCCTGCACAGGACTGAGAACCAAGCACAAATGCGTGCCAAAAGCCAGTCTATCGATGTCTCCTCCATCAACCACAAGGACTGTAAGTTAATGTCTGACTGATATTCTTCTAAGTTGTTTATAGCAGTGATCATGAGAAAAGTGTTATTTTGGTGTAGATGCGCCCCGTAGAGTCTCGAACACAGGGGCGACGGAGAAGCGATGCACGCGGCCTTCCACCGTCACCACCATCATCACCGGGTCCAAGTGACGCTGCTTTCCCAGAGAGCCACTGTACTTTCACAATTCCTTGGTCACTTCTCACCACCTTGTTCAATCCTTGTTGTGCTAGTCACCGGTCAGTAGCACACAATTCTGCATGATGGTAACAGAATAACAAAAGGTGCTACTTGAGAAGTTTAACCAAGTCCGTGAAGTGATGGAAGACTCTGTTATTGATCAGCACTGCTGCTGAAGACCTGAGTGGGACGTCCTGTCGATTTCAGGGCTGTGTCTGCCTGGTGGATTTGTTCAAGAAGTGATTCGATATGGAGTGTATGACTATTTAAAGCTGCTTTTAATAGCATGGAATAAACACCAAGTAGGGGAGTTGTATAGAGTTGCTTTAATGTGGTCTGTAGTTCATTTCAGCTGGTCCTTGATTTCTTCCATTATACAGTAACTTAATGAGCAAATGATGCACCATTTCCACTAAATCTGAATGTAAAGTTAGATGACTGTGTATAGCAGAGAATCTGAATTTCTCCTGGTTTTACCTGTATTTTCAGGTAATATCCTGCTCTGGTTTTGTAAGTACACACATAATTAAATGCCATTAATCAAGATACTTATTGTTTTGTTTTGTTTTGTTTTGTATCATGTATCAGGATGGCAGTGATTCGTTAATCGACACGGATGATTAAAGAGTGGATAATCCAGTAACATTTTACAATAACAGTACATGAATAATCATGCACTATAACCTGAATTAATACTTACTTAAATATGAACTAGTGCTGAGTTATGGCGTGTACTAATCACAAACTAAAGACGAGCGAACCTTAACTACGACGTGAGTCTTATGAATTCATGCGTAAATAACGACCACCTTACGTACATATTAGTGTATGTTTGTTAGTTAATGTATTCATTAACACGTAAGGGTAAACTAAACCAAGCGCGCTTGATTCTATAAGAAAGAATATGAATGAAACGTGCATCATTTCACATTGTTTATTATCGAACGTAGAAAGACGCACTAATAATAAACGCCAATCGTTTCATTTCAACCCGTGCACAGACATTTTGAGGGGCAGTGGCCCAAACCATGAGCAAGAGCACAAGAGAGAAATGGGAGACATAATGAGTTCAAGTTCATAATGAGCCGGGAGACCCGATTGACATAGACGCAGTAAAGCAATCAAAATAAACACAGTGACATCTAAGACTAAAACACCGGAACATAATCTTATAGAACACTGGTTTTAAATGTTAAGATAATAGCGTTTGCTATATGAATAAATGTTACTGTATTAATTTCACCCTTGTGGATAAAGGAGCAGTGGCCCCGGGCCCTCGCCATCCAGATCACGTACTAGTACTACAGTGGGATTTAAAGAGAAATGGATGGAGAATGATGCAAAATGGGTTGAGATGAACTTATTGGTGTTTTATTATTAGTGCGTCTTTCTGTGTTCGATAAGGAGGATCAGCGGACATTATGAAAGTAATCCAGCACCATCCAGTGATGTTTGTGTACGCATCTGCATATGGCAAATGATATGACATTTAATTCATATTCTTTCATACAGAGCAGGTTTGATTTAGTTTACTCCTACATGTTAATGAATACATTAACTAACAAACCTGTACTACAGTATCATGTACTTAAGGTGGTCGTTATTCACGCATGAATTCATAAGACTCATGTCGTAGTTAAGGTTCGCTCGTCGTTAGTTTGTGATTAGTACACGCCTTAACTCATCATTAGTTCATATTTAAGTAAGGATTAATTCAGGTATTAGTGCATGATTATTCATGTACTGTTATTGTAAAGCGTTATTGATAATCCTTATTATTATATGGTTAAGCAGATTGCCAAACCCCAGTTTCCCAAAGCATTGTACTGTACAGCTTGTCATGTGTCTAATGTGATACTTGCTCAATAGCGTTGCAGTGGTAATTGTACTACATAAAACTGGATAAAGAACACACTTGATTATCTTTGGTTTGGTTTGGTTTGGTTTTCTTTCTCCTTCATCTGTGCTTAAGTCACAGCTTGTAATGCAGCAGCAGTGAAATATACAGGGTTTTTCTTCTCAGCGT
>JANDJT010000041.1:7032514-7049095 GCA_024331685.1 Stegophilus panzeri | reverse complement strand
TTCAGTGTTGTCACATGAAAAGATATAATCAAATATTTACAAAAATGTAAGGGGTGTACTCACTTTTGTGAGATACTCACAAAAGGGGGGGGGGGGGGATTCATCAAACCAGTGATTAATGCTATCAATTGCAGAATAACAAGTACACCATTTAGAACAGAGGGATTTACATAATGAGGTTCTCACACTGAGTTCTCTCAATCTCAGATATATAAACTAGTAATCGCTTTTTGTTTGTTTGATTGCTTTATTGATTGATTGATTGATTGATTGATTTTGGGGCAGTTTTCCCCAAAAGGAATTTAAGTTGAAATGATATTCTAATCACAATTATTTTGGTTGTATGATTTTTAAACTGTAACATTTTACACATATTTTAAATACTAATATTCTCTGGAATTTTGATGAATATAATACATTATAGCAATTATTTCCAAATACTTGTTTATTTCTTTGTATATGACCTGAAACTGAGGGAAAAAAGTCCTAACTTTTCACCTGATATAAATATATTTTTACAATGCAATCTATATGTAATGTATATTAATGTATAGTGAGAGAATTAAGTAAAGATTGCTGTCATTATTTCAGTTGACAGGTAAATTGCCTTCACTGACTCGGAACTGAGCCAGCAATCATAGAGTTCTGTTTATGTCAATGTCCCTGTGTATGAACCAAAACAATACTAACT
The DNA here is from genome assembly GCA_024331685.1 of Stegophilus panzeri. Lineage (NCBI taxonomy): Eukaryota > Metazoa > Chordata > Actinopteri > Siluriformes > Trichomycteridae > Stegophilus > Stegophilus panzeri. The sequence goes on along the minus strand of JANDJT010000041.1, from coordinate 7,048,404 downwards.
GTTTTCTCTTGGCAACTGTTTTGGCAGTCATTTTTTGCAGAGAGGTTCTTTCAGCTATTTGATTCAGACGGCAGTAGCTCTATTAGCCTTGATGAGCTGCTGAAGGCTCTGAACCTCCTCATTCACGGCAGTGAGACTGACAAGCTGCATTTTCTCTTCCAGGTCTACGATGTGGACGGTCAGTTACAATATAGTAATCAGACAACAATCTATTCTAAATGATAATACACTAACACCGATCGGCCATAACATTAAAACCACCTGCCTAATATTGTGTAGGTCTCCCTTGTGCTGCTCAAACAGCTCTGAGCTGTCAAGGCATGGACTCCACAAGACCTCTGAAGGTGTGATGTGGTATCTGGTACCAATACGTTAGCAGCAGATTCTTTAAGTCCTGTAAGTTGTGAGGTGGGGCCTCCATGGATCTGACTTGTGTCGTGTTCCTCAAACCGTTCCTGAACATTTCTGCAGTGTGGCAGGACGCATTATCCTGCTGAAAGAGGCCACTGTCATTAGGGACTACCGTTGCCATGAAGGGGTATACTTGGTCTGCAACAGTGTTTAGGTAGGTGGTACATGTCAAAGTAACATCCATATGAATGCCAGGACCCAAGGTTTCCCAGCAGAACATTGCCCAGAGCATCACATTTCCTCCGCCAGCTTGCCTTCTTCCCATAGTGCATCCTGGTGCCATCTCTTCCCTAGGTAAGTGACGCACACGCACTCGGCTGTCCACATGATGTAAAAGAAAATGTGATTCATCAGACCAGGCCACCTTCTTCCATTGCTCCATGGTCCAGTTCTGATGCTCATGTGCTCATCATAGGTGCTTTCGGCGGTGGACAGGGGTCAGCATGGGTGCTCTGACCGGTCTGCGGCTATGCAGCACCATACACAGCAAGCCGTGATGCACTGTGTGTTCTGACTCCTTTCTATTTGGCCATCCATGACCCTGTCGCCAGTTCACTGGTTGTCCCTCCTTTGACCACTTTTTGTACGTACTAAGGACTGCATACCCCACAAGACCTGGTGTTTTCGAGATGCTCTGACCCAGTCTTCTAACTATCACAATTTGGCCCTTGTCAAAGTCATTCAGATCCTTACGCTTGCCCATTTTTCCTGCTTCCAACACATCAACTTCGAGAACTGACTGTTCACTTGCTGCCTAATAAATATATCCCACTCCTTCACAGGTGTCATTGTAAGAAGATAATCAATATTAATTATTAATGTTATGGCTGATTGGTGTATATATAATGCATATTTTATATCTTGGTGTGTGTTGAGAAGTGCTATTGTTTTGTAATTACCATTTTAAACTTTCATTTTTTCCATTAATATACCAACACTCGAACTACTTGCAATTCACCTTTGTGTCTATCCATATAGTATACATACATACAGTACATCTGTCTCTGCATTATACTCCAAAAAAAAAAAAAAACCCATAAAACCCTGAATTTACAGGAAGTGGTTCTATAGACCCTGATGAGTTGCGAACAGTGCTGAAATCCTGCCTAAGGGAAAGTGCCATCTCCCTGCCAGAGGAGAAACTGGATGATCTGACACTGGCCCTGTTTGAGTCAGCTGATAAAGATAACAGTGGCTCCATTACATTTGAGGAGCTAAAGGCAGAGCTCGAGAACTTCCCTGAGGTCATGGAAAACCTCACCATCAGGTAGTATCTGAGATTTGAGAAATAGCTAGGTTAACCTTTTTTTTCCTGGAAACTATTTTCTAACCATAGTATTGTTTGCATTGACCATGCTGTCTGGATTGCCATAGTGCTGCTAACTGGTTAAAACCTCCTGATGTGGACCAAAACAAGAGGAAGACACCTCGCTATTTGACCCGGGTGTACTGGCACAACAACAGCCGAAAGCTGTTCTTCCTCTGCCTGTACGCCTTCCTCAACATTCTCCTCTTCATCATAGCTATGCTGCAGCATGCTCCCGGTGGACCCTGGTTAATGTTGGCAAAAGGGTGTGGACGATGCCTTAACCTCAACTGCACTTTTATTATGGTAAGCTTCACACATTCATGAGGCTGTTTTAAATCAAGTCCAGTTTAGTCATCAATAAATTAGAAGGTATGTTACAGCTAGATTGACGTTGCCTGCAGGTGCTGATGCTTCGGCGTTGTCTCACTTGGCTACGTACCACCTGGGTTGTGAAAGTCTTACCTTTGGACCAGAATATCCTTCTGCATCAGATAGTTGGCTATGCCATCTTCATCTTCTCTCTCGTGCACACAATGGCACATGTCATGAACTTTGGTAACCTCATTTCCTTGGGTTTCTTACTTAGCTTATTAATGTTCTGTAGATCTAGGAACACCTGTATTTGTCGTTCCCTGCATAGAAACCAACTCTATTTATAAATATTGAGTGTCCTTTATGTTTAGAACGGAGAACAGAAAGACTAAGGCTGAATAAGAATTCATGATGTAATCTCTAAAGAAACTTCTGTTGAAATGAATGTGCACTTTAATATGCAGCATCATCTTCCATTTGGCATTGAACATTGTATAATCCCATCATCTGTGTGAAAGTAAATTCCATATTTAGTTTTTTTTTTTAATCCAGTAGGATAATTGTATGTAATTTCTTATTACCTTTCCTCAGTTTTGCTAACACGCACAGATAGAGGATATAACATGTGGGAATACCTGTTCACCACACGCCCAGGTATTGGATGGGTTAAGGGCACTGCCTCTATCACTGGGGTTGTGTTGCAGGTCATCATCTGTCTCATGGTGGTTTGTTCCAGCACATTTGTCAGACGTAGTGGTCATTTTGAGGTAAGTGGCCTAAATGACCAAGAATATTAAGCAGAGTTTTCCTGTAACAATGACATTAAATGATAAATACATTCCAAATATGCCTTGGCATGTGCTTGTGAGAATCGCACAGGAAATAAGTTGGGTTGCATCAACAAAGAATCAAATTTAACCTGGAATTAATAGTTTATATGTGAATCCAGTTTAACTATGAACCTTGTATTTTTTACCCCTCCTAACTGCTAGGGGCAATCACTTTCTTGGGTGTGTGTGCACGTATTCAGAAACCTTCCAAGTCATGTTATGATGTATGACTCCTTCTTGCCTTGTACATGTCTCAGACCACATGTACACCATATGCAACTATCCCACAATCAATGCAGCTTGTGATTACTTAATACAGTGCTGGGGATAACCTGCTGTCATCTCTTCGGCCTTGGTTATTGTACTTTTTATACATTACAGAGTTTTTGCAGATTACTATGGGAATCTGTGGTGTATTTTTCTCATTAGTATTGTTAGTGTATATGCCACAAGTGTGTTCGAGTGCACTGCTATGCATGATAATATGAAAAAGTCCATTTTACCATCACACGTTAGCGTCAGATTTCCTCATGTGGTGCTTGACTCGGACATCTCCTGCACTGAAAAACTGTAAACTCTAAACTATGTTGTTCCTGAGCTTCTGTGAGTCACCATGGGAATCTTGTAATAGTCATTCACAGTAATTCACAGTCGAAGCTTTCAGGTTTGAATTGGTGGGAAATTTCAAACGCACACATCATACACCAATTCAGATACATTCTACGCCATCTTGACTGAAAGTACGTTGGCTTTTAAACTTTTAAAGGTCCACCCCCAAATTTCTAGTACAATTTAACACAAAGCTGCAGAGACGCCTTTTCCCTTCAACTGTCTTTGAGCCAAAATAAGGTGATATAGACCCATGTAGGGTTCCTTGGGCCACCCCACTCCTCCTGGTCCAAGAAAGCACTATGGTAGTGCACTCTTTGCCTCCATTTGGGAAGCATCACTCCTGCAGTCAGGACCTTATTGTTATGATTAACCTGATCAAAAGCCTTATTACAGTCATAAGTATACAGAGCCAATTTTTGTCTGTATTCTTAAACAAAGTATCAACAAAGTTGACAAAGGCATGAGTAGTGTACTTGCATTTCAGACTCCAAATGTGATACCTTTAATAACCCACTAGAGAGCAAAGTTTTCCCCCAAAAAATGGGAGCCAACTGGAAGGTAAAGTAAATAATTCTTAGAGTATTTTGTTGACATCTCATAGAGGATGGGCAGACACTTACTTCCAAGTACATCTATAACCCCTTTGACTCAATGTTCACCATGACCATGGCCTCTTGTTGATCTTGTTTGGGATTGGCAGAATTTGAGGCAAAATGATCAGTGTAGTAGGTCTTCCTTCCTTCCTAAACAAAAAAACCCTTTCTGTCATAACTCTATCAGTTGCCGAGTTTGTCAGCTGGGTGAACTGTAGCTGTTTTGGTAGGTTTAAAACCTTTTCGTTGCATTGGGTACTGTCAAATAAAAGGCATTATCAGTGGTATGTGTCTTTGGCTTCATAAACTTCACTCCAAGAATAAGACATGAGCTAGTTAACAAACATAAATATGGTACAATCTGTCACTACCTGTCACTAACACACATGTCACTAACCTCTTTATATTTACATAGCTCAGCTTTAGGGGTCCATAGGACAGAGCTGTGACCTGTCCTGTGTCCTAACTCTGTTCTATCAGTGGGAGAAAGGAGGGTGATATATAAAGATATCTAATGTTGATCACAATCATACCTACAATAAGTCTTTATAATCTGTGACAGTAATCTACGTCTGTACAGATCAGAGAGATCAAGTCTATTCAAATTGTCAAGTAGCACAAGGCTGTCAGGATACTTGTGTGATATGGAGATGATCAGTTAATAATTCAACCTACTGTAGGATGTATTTGCGATAGAATAGAGAGAATAGAAATCACAAAAAAGAAAGAAACTGTAACAGACAGTAGTCATGGCAGAAATGAATGGTGCCAAATTTGACAACAGAATGCTAGGCAACAGGGAACTTCCTGGGAATATTCGCTAACAGAACATTCCCTGTTGCCTAGCTTTCTATTGTCAAATGTATTAATGGGACACCCTGAGCTTGCCGTTATTTTGTCTTCTGGGAAACATGTAAATATTTTATATAGCTTCTGAAGGGCAGTGCTAAATGAAAAAAACATCAGCATCAAACATACTGTAGATGAAGAGAGGGCAGCAGAGAACAAAGTTTCCATAAGAACCACTATATCAGCTTTGTTAAAAGCTGTTCCAGGTGTCCCAAATGGATGGGGAGATTTGGCACCCTTAGCCAGGTCAGCTGTCCTGTGGGTTTGACCCCTTGAAATGAATCACCAACTGAGAGCAGTCCAGTAAACACTCCTGAATGAAAGAGATCTTAGCAGACAGGCCCTGTATGCCCTTAACTGGAAGCTGTTCCTTATTAGCTGGATCGAGGAATATGTTTTCTCAGGGATTGCTAGACAACAGCAGGTCTCCAGCTATGCTAAAGGCATATGTGACAGTCATTGCTGCACACCATGGTACCATGGAGTGTTCCCCTCAGGGAGCTTATAAACTTTATCAGCCTTTTTGGAAGTGGCATGGTGCTTCCCTTTGCCATGAGGAGCCCAGCATGGGATCCTACCTTTTTGCCAGAATCCCTTAAGCCCTCCTCATGAGGCTAGGCAAAACGTTGACCTCAAATGCATGCCTCTGAATATTTTTGGTAGTGATTGCATTGGCATGTTCTGGTGATAAACTTGTCTTGCATGCCTTGTGGCCAGATGACTCAAGTGACCTTGTGATTGGATCCTGGACTTCAGTCCAAGGTCACATCACCCATTTTTTTAATCAGTTTGTTGACTATGAACCACCAGGGGTTCAGGGAACCAGATATCAAAATAAAATTTAGATAAGCAAATCCTTGATTAGCTTTAAACCAGTTTAATGTAACCCTTGTTGATGCAACCTATCTTTTCAGTGTTGTCTGTCATGGACTGTATGATGCTCTAACATTATTCTGAGCTACCACCTAATGGCACAAATTGTGCACAAACAGGGAAATTGCTGTTTGTCAACTAAAAAACATTGACACACCACAACATCTTATTCCAAACATTCTTTTTGTGTATGTTTAGGTGTTCTATTGGTCTCATCTGTCTTATATTTGGGTTTGGGTACTGCTCATAGTCCACTGCACTAATTTCTGGAAGTGGTTTGTGGCACCTGGTGTGATTTTCCTTGTGGAGAAGTTAGTTGGCATTGCAGTGTCTCGTATGGCAACCCTGTATATTGTTGAGGTCAACTTGCTCCCATCTAAGGTACTAACAAAAACAAACTCTAAATCTGTGTGATGTTCTTTGTGTTGTTTTTAAATAATAAGTTATTTCATCATTGAGTTCTACATACAGTGCAACGTAAGTAATCAGACAGTTTGGGCTCTTTGCTTTAGTTCTAGCTCTGAAGATAAATTATATAATGTCGGTGTCTCAATGTATATTTGGTGAACCATATAACCTTTTTATACATAGTCCTGACATTTCAGGCAACCACTTATAGAATGTATTGAATTGTTTATCCATACGCTGACTTGTGCCTTGATATAAGACCTTTGTCTTTCTTCATTTTGGTGGATATTAAAGGTAACACATCTAGTGATCAAGCGGCCACCGTTCTTCCAGTTTAAACCTGGTGACTATGTCTACGTCAACATTCCAGTCATAGCCAAGTATGAGTGGCACCCGTTCACCATCAGCAGTGCACCAGAGCAACAAGGTACAGCACACTGCTCATATCTACAGTACATAGCCAAATGCAAATTAGCAGTTCACTATTTCACAACAATTCTCCACTGAAGGTTCAGGAAGCAAGTAATTAATTTATTTTCATAGATACCATTTGGCTGCACGTGCGATCAATGGGCCAATGGACAAATCGGCTGTTTGAGTATTTTAGACAGCCTGAGAGCCAAGCCGTTAGCAACAAGAGACTTACAGCCAGCCTGAGGAACCGAAGGCACCATGCAAGAACCCAGGTGAGCACATATCCTCTTTTTTTAGAGATCAGAATCTAATCACATAGTTACCTATGCAAGTCATTCAGATGGCACCATACTGTTTTACTGGTTGGTTGTCTGCATTTTACATGAAACAGCCAGCAATACTACACACTGATTAATGTCTCTCGCAAACCCATGCCGATAACAGGAGGAACTGTTCAAATCTGTGGACTGTGGAGGAAGTGTAGCATCTAACGAGGATAACGCCATTGAGCTAACTCTGTATCGCAAGAATGGAGTACGGCCCAGTTCTCAGACACCAAATCTAGACCTCGGAGTGCAGGTAGAACTGGGAGACGTGCCTCCAGTTACTAGAGAGGTAATTTCTACTGGACAAAAATCTATTTACCTAACAGTTGCTAACCTACTTATCCACGAAAAACAATTAATTACATTTATAAATATTTATATTTATTCCCGGACTGTTGTGTGCAGCTGTTTTAGATGCCTCTGATATTGAAATTGCATCACTTTACAGATCTCTGCAAAACTGAGTGAGAATCATAGATATTGTAACATCAAGGTGAGTAATGATTACATAGTGGTACTTATCTAATACTGAGGTATTTTAATAGTATTGTTAGTATTAAGTACAAGTACTAAGCATTAGTATTTTTGGAATATGCTAATCCATTTGGGAAATCCTTTATTAAATATTTGTTATCCGAATCAGTGTTATAAATACTAATTTGATTACCGCTGTAATATGAGGGCATTCTTTTTTGCTGACATATGGGCTTCGTAAATAAGTGAAGTTGTGTTAGAATGGTACTTCATAATAGTTTTTGATGCAAATGGCACATCAACATTCAATTTTCAATGCTCATACACACTCACCGAACACATTATTAGGAACACCTGTACACCTACTCATTCATGTAACTATCTAATCAGCCAATCGTGTGGCAGCAGTGCAACACATAAAATCATGCAGATACGGGTCAGCATCTTCAGGTAATGTTCACATCAACCATCAGAATGGGGGAAATATGTGATCTCAGTGATTTTGACCGTGGTATGATTGTTGGTGCCAGACGGGCTGGTTTGAGTATTTCTATAACTGCTGATCTCCTGGGATTTTCACTCACAATAGTCTCTAGAGTTTACTCAGAATGGTGCGATTCAGAAAAAAACATCCAGTGAGCAGCAGTTCTGAAGATGGAAACACCTTGTTGATGAGAGAGGTCAATGTAGAATGACCAGACTGGTTTGAGCTTACAGAAAGGCTACAGTAACTCAGATATTCACTCTGTACAATTGTGGTGAGCAGAAAAGCATTTATGCACAACAAAAGAATGCACAACATGTCGAACCTTGAGGTGGATGGACTACAACAGCAAAAGACCACGTCGGGTTCCACTTCTGTCGGCTAGGAACAGAAAGCTGAGGCTGCAGTAGGCACAGGCTCACCAAAACTGGACAGAAGACTGGAAAAACGTAGCATGGTCTAATAAATCTCGATTTCTGCTGAAACACACAGATGGTAGAGTCAGAATTTGGCACCAACAGCATGAATCCATGGACCCAACCTGCCTCGTGTCAACAGTCCAGGCTCGTGGAGGTGGTGTAACAGTGTGGGGAATGTTATCATGGCCCACTTTGAGCCCGTTAATAACTGTAATCTGTAATCACATCAAAAAAATCTGATGTACCTGAAAAATCTGCAGGAATTGCATGATGCAATCATGTCAACATGGACCAGAATCTCAGAGGAACATTTCTAACATCTTGTGGAATCCATGCCATGAAGATCTGAATACCCAGTATTAGTATAGTGTTCCTAATAAAGTGTTGAGTGAGTGTGTGACATAGATACAGTTAATACACCTCCCTAAATGACGGCTAACACAGGGAACACTCCACAGATGTCTCAATACTTTACAAATGTGCTGTTAGTAAAGACAAAATAATAATTTCCAAGATAAGGTTACGGATATACAGTAACAGTCTTAAACAGTCAACCTATAATGGCAGTTGACGTTCTTCTCTATTTCATGTAATGGCAAAAACCTCACAAGTATTGAAATTACAGCATTACATTAATTCTCCAATATTTCTATATAAAAAAGGTATGGAATGCTTATGAATGTTTTGTGAAGGCCAAAAGTAGGTAATCTTCAGTTAAAGTGTTTGTATAAGGTTTTATGTTAGATAGGCCTATATCCATGATAAAATGAATGAAACATGTGATTGAAAAATTGCCACAGTGTTTTGTAGATGGGCCCTATGGCACCCCGACCAGGCAGATCTTCGCTTCAGAGCATGCGGTGCTGATTGGGGCAGGCATTGGCATCACACCCTTCGCATCCATCTTGCAGAGCATTATGTACCGGTGAGATCCTACAACACAGACATCATGTTTTCAACACATAAACCAGACTGTTCCATGGATAAAATGCTACAAGTCTATAGATTTTCAAAAACACTACATAAAAGCACTCCTTTTGTTTCCATTCTACTGCCTTTACTCTACAGTTATCGAATGAGGAAGCAGAACTGCCCTAACTGCAACTATTCCTGGTGTGAGACTATCAAAGATAATGAGATGAAGCTGAGGAAGGTAACACAGAACTGAAATAAACTGAAGCGACCGCAGCCATTCTGCCTGGATGACATTAAAGTTCTGACCTTCTACAGGTGGATTTCATTTGGATAAACCGAGATCAGAAGTCCTTTGAGTGGTTTGTGAGCTTGTTGACCAAATTGGAGATGGACCAGGCTGATGAGGAACCTGAGGGTGAGAGAGAGAGAGAGAGAGAGAGAGAGAGAGAGAGAGAGATCAATCAATAAAAAATTATTTCATTTTCAAGCTCAATTTTTGTCTGAGAAACAGGATACGTATACTGTTTAGTCTGCATTCATTTTTTATTTTTGTCACAAAAACACAGGTATGCTTCAAAACACATGCAATAATTATCAATGAATAAATACAAATAATTTCTTTTGCTGACTAAAAGCAGGCAACATCCAGGAAACATCTTAATATTTTGACTTCCCCAGGTATAATTCCACCCCTCTATTGCTGTTATTAAACTATCACCCCCTCTGAAAATACCCTCAGAATGCTTTTCGTCTAAATTTAGCGATATATGATGCGTCCCAATTCACCTACTTATACTATGCACTGAAAGTGTGTACTCTTTTTGTGAAGGAAAAAGTACATACTTTTGAGTGTGTAGCAAAAGAGTATGCAAGTACTGGGACATACTGGGTTTGGGAATTATATGTAGATTTTATTATATGTGTTATAAATTATATTAATGATTCATAATAACTAAAAATGGATTTTACTCTGTGTGTGTTTGTGTGTGTGTGTGTGTGTGTGTGTGCGTTCAGGTCGCTTTTTGGAGATGCACATGTACATGACGTCAGCTTTGAGTAAAAATGACATGAAGGCTATCGGGCTTCAGATGGCATTGGACTTGTTGGCGAAGAAAGAGAAGAGAGACTCCATCACTGGTCTGCGGACACGCACACAGCCAGGCAGACCCGAATGGGGCAAGGTGGGTAGTCAACGTTAGTATGAAATACTGTACATACCCATGAGTCACAGGTCTAATGTATCTGATACCTAGGACGCATGAAGCACAGGATCTAGTTTAATTGTATGGAAGTGCATCCATCCATCCATCCATCCATCTCCTATACCGCCTAACCTAATGGGTCATGGGGAACCTGGAGCCTATCCCAGGGAGCATTGGGCACAAGGCGGGGTACACCCTGGACGGAGTGACAATCTATCGCAGGGCACAATCACATACACATTCACACACCCATTCATACACTACGGACACTTTAGACATGCCAATCAGCCTACCATGCATGTCTTTGGACTGGAGGGGGAAACCGTCGTCCCCGGTGGGAACTCCCGCAGCACAGGGAGAACATACAAACTCCGCACACACAGGGCAGCGGCGGGAATCAAACCCCCAACCCTGGAGGTGTGAGGCGAACATGTTAACCACTAAGCCACCGTGCACCCCGTATAGAAGTACAATGCCTATTTAATCACAGAACTTTGTGATAATGTCGTTTTCCTTTTTCCTGTTCATTCCAAAATTGTTCACTTTATCCGCCTGTGTGTTCCGTTAGACGTCTAAGACGTGGTTTGTTTTATAAGGTGTTCCAGAAGGTGTCCGAGGAAAAGAAAGGCAAGGTCCATGTTTTCTACTGTGGTTCGCCGTCACTTGCCAAAGTTATCAAGTCTCAATGTGAGACATTCGGATTTAATTTCTGCAAAGAAAACTTCTGAGATATCTGATACCTAGTCATGTTTCTTGGTTTTTCCCTTCTACAGTCATACTCGCCATGTTTTGTTTTTGTACGGACATCAGATGTTAGTCTAAATTTAAGCTATGTGACATTTCCTATTTTGTACTTTGTAAGTTTGTCTTCTTCTCTTTATGAATGCACTTGCCCTTGCACTTTCAAACTCATTTTGAATACAGCACCAAATTCCACTAACCATAGCAAGATTCACGTTTAAAATGAATGCCATTGTTTTTCAAGTTGCAATTTTGCTGCTTCTGCTCAGAGTTAGTAATATTAATTTAAGAAGTAATAGATTAAGTAGATATCGTAGCTGTAACAGTTATAACATGTTATAATAATGTCCAGTGTGATTAGACACTTTCACGTATATGCATTGTGCACATATTGTGTGTGTGTGTGTGTGTGTGTGTGTGTGTGCGCGTGTGTGTGCGTGCACGTTTACACCATAAAGATACTTCAGCTTATATTCAAGGTAAACTAGAAGTGTAATAATGGTACTTATTGCCATGTTTTATGTTGTATTTGTCATTCTTATTCTTGCTTGTTTAATGAGTTAAACAATGTATAAGAATCTACCTGTTAAAACTTGTAAAATTATATTGTACCTATTGAAAGTATATTGAATATTTTACAGCCTCGAAAGCTTTGCTAACTGTTAAGCACTCATTACTGACATTGTAATAATGTTAACCTTTCATTTGATCATATAAAGAGAGAGTACAACCGTCTAATTGCGTCATTTTGCTCTTCTGTTGCCTGCATTTCATCTTAAGTATGCAAGAAATAACGATAAACATGTTGCATTTGTAGCTGGAGCCTAAATTGGGAACACTGGGCGTGGGTGGCCCAATACACCCTGAATGGAGGACACCATGCACACACACATGTACACACTTATTCCTATCCAGGGGCAACTTAGAGACACCAACCAGCATGTTTTGGGGAGGTGAAAGGAAACTGGATAACACAGAGGATACCCGGAGAACATCCAAATCTCCACAGTAAACCAAGATTAGGATGGAACCAGGGACTCTGGAGTGCCCGCTGTACCACCTGTATTGCATTAGAGCACTGGTTACCAATCCCTAGTCCTGGAGTACCCCTTGTCCTGCATGTTTTAGAGGTTTCCCTCCTCCCAACACACCTGATTCATTTCATCAGCTAATTAACAGTTCTTCATGAGATGAAGTGGGGGTGTTAGAGCTGGAAAGCCACTCAAATGTGCAGGACAAGGGGTTCTCCAGAACCAGAGTTGAGAACCTGTGCATTAGAGTATAGCCAAATAAATAGTGCCATCTGGTGATGTAGTTTGAAACTGAACATAATTCATATTTTCTATATCTAAACATTCTGAAGTAAAATCTCATTAGAAAAAAAATCATTTCAATTCTAAATAGATAATAGATAAGTAGAACGTTAGGAACATAAAGCACTACGTCAGGTTTGTTCCCCATAATAAAGCTGCCTTAAGCCACGCCCACACCCGGTTTGCCTGATTGGATGGTGTGATTGTCTCTTGCGTTTTCATTGGCTGAAAGCTGTGTCGCTCTGTCATGTACAGTAGTGCAGGTGTGGGAGAAAAGGGCTTTGTTTGCGTCCATATTATTGCCGGCTTATTGAAAAACAGCTTTAGATTTGAAATAAAAATGGAGCCTTTTTCTCTTCTAGTTTGCTTTTTTTGGGTGTATTGCGCCTGAAATTACATACGCAGGTAGGTAATACTTTATTCCTAGGTTTGTTTATTTGTTTGTTTGTATTTTTAATGCTGCATTCTACTAAACGCTATCTATCGCAGTCAAAAATCACGTGAACCCTTACAGCCTCAGATCCGCCCCATTATTAAAATACCTATTAATAACTATTGGCCTATTAAAGCCAGAGTTAAGTGTTGGAGTCTCCAAACAAAACAATCCAACAACAATCCTGTTTATCATCATCATCATCATCAACCCTGGTATATTGTACATGTATGCTGTGAAGGCTGTAGGCTTCACTAACCCCTGCATGCTTATAATTCTGTAGCATATTATTAAACATAATTTTTATTCCTCCTAATAATAATCTTTGCACACCTATATTTACCTATCTACTATGTTTGGATTGTCATATGATCACTAATGGAATTTTACTGTACGCATCAAGCTCCAGACCCTAAAAGGCATCCTTGAGACAGCTCAGTAAGATCTCAGTAAGATGTCTCTTCCTATCTCGTCCCACGCCTCTGCATGGCTCTGAAGTGAGGATGCGCTGCCTGGTGGCAAGAGTCAACCACAAAACACTTATAGTCCTCTGTGCGGTCTTTGCTCTCATCACAATTGTGCTGTGGAACAAGTGCTCCAGCGATGTGTCTGTGCATCCCCCAACCAGGCCCCAACCTGAGCCCGCACCCACTACAGAGGACGAAGAGGACCACGGGCAGCTCCCGGAAGTGCCCCTGGTCACCAGGGAGGTGCAGTATGAGCAGATTGACTGTCTCATTAATGAGGACATGACGATCAAAGGGCGCCGAGAGGGCAACGAGGTGTACCTTCCCTTCAGCTGGGTGGAGAAATACTTTAACGTGTATGGGCGCATCGTACAGTATGAGGGTACAGAGCAATTTGAGTTCTCGCACAGCTACTCACGCGTGTACGCCCAGAGAGAACCCTATCATCCTGATGGGGTCTTCATGTCATTCGAAGTCTACAACGTGGAGGTGAGAGACCGCGTGAAGTGCATCAGTGGAGTGGAAGGTATGTGAGAGATCGCAGCATATGACATTACAGGGGAAAGTACTATATAGGATAATAAGAAACTTCACACCCATCATGATTCGTTACTAATAGGTGTAATTACTTTATAGGGGTTACTGAATGACGTGCTGTAGGAATATCTAAATAACAAGCAGTGACATTAAGGGGTTAATCTACAAAACTTAATGATATTTCACTCGCCTTAACCTGAAACCCAGTACCCATTCTAACTCTGTTTCTTTGGTTTAATTTAGGTGTGCCCATTTCCACACAGTGGGGACCACAGGGCTACTTTTACCCAATCCAGATAGCTCAGTATGGACTAAGTCACTACAGTAAGAATCTTACAGAGAAACCACCTAGCATAAAGACTTATGGGTTCGTAGAAGAGAGAGAGGGCAGTCCCAATCCCTGGACAGTCCCTAAAGGTTGCTCCATTGCCAAGGTCCATGACCCAGGTCACACAGCCACTATTTACCAGTTCACCACACCAGGTAAATGATCTATTGATGAACTGTCAAAATGCAAAGAGGATTACAGTTTTATACTAGACTATAACATAGCATAATTTTAATTGATATACCTTTAGCTAAGTCTCGTTTGTTTTGTGTAGATAATTCAGAGGGTGTATCTCTGCTTCTGGACAACCCAAAGGATTTTGTCCTGTCCTTTGATGTGAAGTTCACTTCAAATGGTAGTGTGTCAGTGGTGCTGGAGACAACAGAGAAGGGACCACCGTATACCATTCACTATATCACCAACTCCCTTCTTATTTCCTTCAAGGACAGGGAAGTCACCTATGGCGTTGGACCACAGGCAGCCTGGAGTACCCTGAGCCGAGACTTGGTGACTGACCTGCGTAAGGGAGTGGGTTTGTCTAATACCAAAGTGGTGAAGGCGACTCGGATCGTTCCTCGACGCGTGGTCCAGCTGGTACTGTGTGGCTCAGGTTTCATCAGCAACATCACCATCTCCTCCACAGCTCACATGGCTGCCTTCTTTGCTGCTAGTGATTGGCTCCTACGCAACCAGGACGAGCAAGGTGGGTGGCCCATCAAAGTGGCCCGTAAGTTAGGGGAAGGTTTTAGGACACTGGAGTCTGGCTGGTACTCTGCTATGGCCCAGGGACAGGCCATGTCCACACTGGTGAGGGCTTACCTCGTCACACACGACCTTGTGTACCTCAGTGCAGCCGTACGTGCAACTGCACCTTTCAAACGCATGTCAGAGCAGCATGGCGTGAAAGCTCTGTTCATGAACAAGTATGACTGGTATGAAGAGTACCCCACAACACCCAGCTCCTTCGTGCTCAACGGCTTCATATACTCACTGATCGGACTCTACGATGTGGCTGAAATAGCAGGGGACAAACTCGGCAGAGAGGCAGGCATACTGTTTAGCCGAGGATTAGAGTCCCTGAAAGCCATGCTGCCGCTGTTTGATACAGGTTCTGGAACTGTCTATGACCTGAGGCATTTCACGTTGGGTGTGGCACCAAATCTGGCACGCTGGGACTACCACACCACTCACATAAACCAACTGCAGCTGCTCTCCTCTATAGACAGCAGTCCAATTTTCAGAGAGTATGCAAAACGCTGGAAAAGCTACTTGAAAGGGGGTCGGGCCAAGCACAACTAGAGATGCGCTGAAAAGATTTTTAGTGGCGAGAACCTCCTGATCTACTTTTAAAGACTGAATCAGCATGTACAATTGCGCTCATGAATTTACATAGCCCTTGCAGAATCTGCAAAATGTTAATTGTAAAAAAACTGCATTTTGTTGTTTATGTAGTCCTGCCCTGAATAAGCTATTTCACATAACAGATCTTTACATATAGTCCACAAAACACAATAATAACGTGTACATTATTTACATACATTTGATTATTAATACTGTGTGTCATTACCTGGATGATCAGCGACTGTGTTTATGTTTTGTGAGAGTTGTTCATGAGTCCCTTGTTTGTCCTGAGCAGTTAA